>CM065921.1:43994857-44569857 GCA_033439105.1 Magallana nippona
TTGAAATTTTTACACTCAATAGTGACCCTTTTACTGATTCAGAATATGTAATTTGTTTTAAAATCGATCAACGCATTCTCGAGATATTAAGCATCAAAGTCCTGAAGCGAGAGTCCGAGTAGCTCAGTCGCTAGAGTCGTGGACATGGCCCAGGCGACCCGGGTTCAAGCCCCGAGTGACGAAATTTTTTTTTCCTCCTTATGTGCTCAGATTTACGTTTTCATCTTTAAAATGATGGATTCTGTTCTTTTCCGTTTTAATTGATAAAAGAAGGTACAATAATAGCGCTTTTCCCCATATTTGTGTATTGAGATCATTAGCTGTGTATTCATACTGAAATAAAGTGAAAATGTTGAGAAAAATCAATAGTTACATCTTTAATACAACGCTTATACATTGTTCTAACATATGTATTTCATTTAGTAATTGTGTAATATGTAATATTTAGAATTTAACATTCTACGTTAAATATAGAAGTCATCACCACCCCCCCCCCCCACCCCCCCCCCCCCTTCTCCCCGATTCACAAAATCATTTAGTTTTTCTGCCCTGATTTTACTTGATCTTTGATCTTGGACCTTTAATTTCAACCTAGTACCATTCTAGATTACTGTACTTATTACCAGACCAATTCGTTCAATTTTAACAGAGTTATGAATTTTTTGCCATTTGAGTTTCAATTGGCGTACTTGACATGTACTGTAGAAAAAAATTCTAACTCCCGAGCCCTTATCTCAATCCTAATGAAATTTCATGTAAATGTACCTCGGACCCCATTCTTATTGTCTGCCAAATATGCAGCGGATTGAACAATTTAGAAGAAATTCCTGAGATCAAACGGCGCGTATTGCCTGTACGGGGAATTAAAATTTACACAGTACACAGGATGTAAGCAGCCGTGTCATATTTCTGTTGCATGTATATTTCTTGTTTTCCGTTTAGTCTGTATCTACGATAGCGTGTGAAAAACTTATGAATGTGAGAAGTGTGAAAATTACTGTCATTGATTTTTTAACGAATAGATTTACATGTTACCGAGTTCGTTATTTCTACATTTATAAAGATTGTATCAATCCTGTTGAAATAAAAGTCAAACTTAATAGTAAACGACACAAAAAAAATTCTCAACGCTGAAATACATGTGTACAATGCATCAGTCATTGTTTTAGGACTTCCCCTAATTGTCGTTAACCGAATATCCGAGATCCACACCTCAAAATTCTACTTTCGATTTATTTACGACGAAAATCAAGCTCGGGCCTATTCACCCCTCTCCGGAAACAACATGCATCAATATTTCAAATGACCTCGCATTGTTACAAAACCTAATTAGTCAGACAACTTACACGCTGTTTATCATCTCATACTAAAAATCAGCTCCTGTCCCGGGCGGAAACGCCCCAAATTCAAAGAGAAATTCGGGAATTATTTTGCCTCAGCCATGTTTTGACGTGAACCTTCGGTGAAATATTGTTATGACACCTGCAAAAGTTGTGTGTTCTAATCTCACCAGAGCCAAGATTTGTTCTTTCACTCTTTCTCTCTCTCTCAATTTTTTTTTTTTTTTGATTTTCTAACAAAAATATTCTTCACAAAGGGGTTGTTGGAATGTAGAACAAGTCGAAAAACACTCTCCCATTTAGATTAAGACAAAAACAGTCCTTATTTATTAGGGTCTTCCGTCTTCAGCGGAAGACCCTACTATTATTCTATTGTTTCTTTTTCACTTTTCTTATTATTAGGGTCTTCCGTCTTCAGCGGAAGACCCTACTATTATTCTATTGTTTCTTTTTCAGGTTTCTTATTGTTATTATTATTATTCTTTTTTTTCAAGCAAATTTTGTGCAGACGATTTCTCGGAGATGGCTCGATCGATTTCGATCAAATTTTCAAGATAAACGCATTTTTATCTGAAGTTGATGTTTTTATAACATTGTTTGAAAATTCACTTCCGGTCGGAAGTTATCGTCATTTTACAATTTTTAAAAGTCAATTTTGTCGGCTGGAGATCTAAAAAACGAGTAAAGATAGAGCGCTGAAATTTTTAGAGATGATAGACATAGCGTTTTTATCTTGCACCTGGTTCAAGAAAATGTCCGCCGTCACTTCCGGTCGGAATCGGAGGGAAATTCAAAAAATCGAATTTTTGAACTTTTTTGTTTTAAAATATTTTTCTGTAGGGTTGATAGTGACCCTTTTACTGATTCCGAATATGTATTTTCTTTTAAAATCGATCAACGCATTCTCGAGATATTAAGCATCAAAGTCCTGAAGCAAGAGTCCGATTAGCTCAGTCGTTAGAGTCGTGGACATGGCCCAGGAGACCCGGGTTCAAGTCCTCAGTGCCGCAAAATTTTTTCACTCATTTTTCGATCAGATTTACGATTTTATCTTTGAAATGGTGAATTTTATCAAATCTCTTCAAAAATCGGACGGAAGACCCACTCGTTGCTCGCAACGAGAACCATCTAGTTAAGGACTTCCGTTTCCAACGGAAGACCTTATAGTTTTCGTACTGTTTCTTATTATTATTATTATTATTAAGGTCTTCCGTTTCCAACGGAAGACCTTATAGTTTTCGTACTGTTTCTTATTATTATTATTATTATTTTTTTTTCCAAATTTTGTGCACGCGATATCTCAGAAACTATTCAACCAATTTCAACCATTTTTTCACAGATTATGAGACGTGATCTGAATTTTATATGTTTTTGAAATTTTCGTTGTCGTGACTTCTGGTACCGAGTAACGGCGGATTTTGTAATTTTCTACGACCCATTTTGTGCAGAGCTGATCTCAGAAATTATTAGATATATGACAACGAGATTTTCAGGATAGGTAGACCATAGTTTGAAGTTGTGCACTATTATGTTGTTTTACGCCAGTGGCGCCATTTCTTGGAGCTCGCCTAGGCACGAAAATTGGGTACGAATTTTGAATCAAAAATTTTGTACGTTTTGGTCTGCATCTTTTTATCAGTTGATATTTTGTTAAGACATATATAACAAAAGTGGTAGAGAATTAAAAGTTCTTTCCAACAAAATCAAAAAAAAGGGGCTGGCCCCTTTATATAGGGGCCAATACAATCGTAAACTCTATTACAAATAACTTAAAAAGGATCAAGATTTTGTAATGCATTATAGAAGTAAAGTTGTTGATCATAACAATATCTATCAGAAAAAATGATTGCCACGCCCATTTATTACGTAACTAGGGATTTTTAGGGACCAAAGTCCTTAAACTTTGACGCAATATACCTAGAGAAGGAGACTTATTTTGTAAAGCATTGTAGAAGAGAAAATGTCTGCATTGATGATTCTTATCGATTCCACTAATCAAAACACCAATGTATGTCCCCATTAAGGATTTACAGGGCTGGCCCCTAAAATATTCAATCGTTTGTATCTCAAAAACGAACAACAATTTGAGATAAGTTTAAGAACAAAAAATGTTAGTATTCTTAAGTCCTGTTCAAAGAAATCAAGAAAAAGGGGCTGGCCCTTTAAATTAGGGGCCACGATACTCGCAAACTCTATTACAAATAACTTAAAAACGATCAAGATTCTGTAATGCATTATAGAAGCAAAGTTGTTGATCATAACAATATCTATCAGAAAAAATCATTGCCACGCCCATTTATTACGTAACTAGGGATTTTTAGGGACCATAGTCCTTAAACTTTGACGCAATATACCTAGAGAAGGAGACTTTTTTTGTTAAGCATTGTAGAAGAGAAAATGTCTGCATTGATGAGTCTTATCAATTCCACTAATCAATGTATGTCCCCATTAAGGATTTACAGGGCTGGCCCCTAAAATATTCAATCGTTTGTATCTCAAAAATAAACAACAATTTTAGATAGGTTTAAGAACAAAACATGTTAGTATTCTTAAGACCTTTTCAAGGAAATCAAGAAAAAGGGGCTGGTCCTTTAAATTAGGGGCCAGGATACTCGTATACTCTATTACAAATAACTTAAAAACGATCAAGATTTTGTAATGCATTATAGAAGCAAAGTTCTTGATTGTAACAATGTCTGTTTGAAAAAACTCTTTGCCATACCCATTTATTACTTAATAAGAGATTTATAGGAGGCAAAGTCCTTTAACTTTTTAAAAAAATTGAACGGAAGACCTACTCGTTACTCGTAACGAGATCTTATCTAGTTAAGGTCTTCCGTTTCCAACGGAAGACCTTACTGTTATTGCTTTGTTTCTTTTCCTCTATTATTATTATTATTATTTTTTTTTTCTCCCACGTTTTCTCAAAAACGCTTCAGCCGATTTTGATGAAATTTTTAGATCTTATTCATGACAAAATTTGTAAGAAAATTACACGAGGTTTTTTTGGTCGTCACTTCCGGTCCCGAGATATTAAAGATTTTATGTTTTTGCTTGTTCACGATTTTTCTCCAAAAGTATTTAAGATAAAACTTTCAAATTTTCAGGGATGGTAGAAAGTGTCCTGCCGCAGTGCCCTTCGCATATCCGAACGTCCGCCGTCACTTCCGGTCGGTACCGGAAGGAAACAAAAAACAGTCAATTTTCAACTTTTTTGTTTTGAAATTTTTTGATATTATTGTTCGATAGAGACGCTTTAATAACTTCAGAATATGAAATTTGTTTTAAAATCGATCCACGCATTCTCGAGATTTTGGGCTCCAAAGTCCTGAAGCGAGAGTCCGCGTAGCTCAGTCGTTAGAGTGGTGGACTTTGGCCCAGGCGACCCGGGTTCAGTCCCCGAGTGCCGAATATTTTTTCTTCCTTAATTGTGTTAAGGTTTATAATTTTATATTTGAAATGATAGATTTTACTTATTTCCAATATAATTTTATCAAAAATCACAATAATAGCGACTTTTTAAAGATTAATTTAAGTATAATTATATGTCTATTGAAATTCTTATAGAGGGTTTAATGGAATTTAATGACATGTTTAGAAATGATAAAAAAAAGAACAACTATCCCTCTAGGCTATTTTATGGTGCACTCAAACGGAAGACCTCTTGTTGCTCGCAACAAGCGTCTAGTTATTATTATTTTTCTTTTCCACAAATTTTGTGCACGGGATTTCTCGAAAACTATTCGACCGATTTCTACAATTTTTTCACAGATGATTGGGCTTCATATGATCTTCATACATTTTTGATAATTTTCCTGTCGTCACTTCCGGTACCGATTTATCGGCCATTTTGTTCATTTTTACGACCTATTTTGTGCACACAAAAACTCAAAAACTATCAGAGATATGAATATGAAATTTTCAGGATAGTTAGACCATAGTTTGAAGATGTGCCCATTGTTTTTGTTTTACTCCTGTGGCGCCATTTATTGGAGCTCGCTATGGCTCGAAAATTAGGTCCGAATTTTTAATCAAAATTTTCACACGTTTTGATCTGTATCTTTTTATCAGTTGATATTTTGTTAAGTTATATATAACAAAAGTGATAGAGAATCAAGAGTTCTTTCCAACAAAATAATGAAAAAGGGGCTGGCCCCATTATTGAGGGGCCAAGACACTCGTAAACTCTATGACAAATAACTTAAAAATGATAAAGATTTTGTAATGCATTAAAGAAGCAAAGTTGTTGATCGTAATAATATCTATCAGAATAAATCATTGCCACGCCCATTTATGACGTAATTAGGGATTTTTAGGGGCCAAAGTTCTTAAACTTTGACGCAATATATCTATAGAAGGACACATATTTTGTTAAGCCTTGTAGAAGAGAAAATGTTTGTTTTAATTATTCTAATCGATTCCACTTATCAAAACACCAATGTCTGTCCCCATTAAGGATCTACAGGACTGGCCTCTAAAATATTCAATCATTTGTATCTCAAAAATGAACAACAATTTTTGATTGATGTAAGAACAAAAAATGTTAGTATTTGTGAGATCTTTTCAAGGAAATCAAGAAAAAGGGGCTGACCCCTTTAATTAGGGGCCAAGACACTTGTAAACTCTATTACATTTAACATAAAAACGATAAACATTTTGTAATGCATTATAGAAGCAAAGTTGTTGATCGTAACAATATCTATCAGAATAAATCATTGCCACGCCCATTTATGACGAAATAAGGGATTTGTAGGGGCCAAAGTCCTTAAACTTTGACGCAATATATCTATAGAAGGAGGCATATTTTGTAAAGCATTGAAAAGAGAAAATATCACCATTGATGGTTCTTATCGATTCCATCTATCAAAACACCAATGTCCGTCTCCATTAAGGATTTACAGGGCTGGCCCCAAAAAGATTCAATCCTTTGTATCTCAAAAATGAATAACAATTTTAGATAGGTGTAAGAATAAAAAATAATAGTATCCTTAAGACCTTTTCAATGAAATCAGAAAAAAGGGGCTAGCCCTCACAATTAGGGGCCAATAAACTCGTAAACTCTATTACAAATAACTTAAAAACGATCAAGATTTTGTAATGCATTATAGAAGCAAAGTTGTTGATCGTAACAATATCTGCTTGAAAAATTCTTTGCCATACCCATTTTTTACTTAATTAGGGATTTATAGGAACCAAAGTCCTTAAACGTTTTTAAAAAATTGAACGGAAGACCTACTCGTTACTCGTAACGAGATCGTATCTAGTTATTATTATTATTTTTTTTTTTTTCCAAATTTTGTGCATGCGATTTCTCAGAAACTATTCAACCAATTTCGACCATTTTTTCACAGATGATGAGACGTGATCTGAATTTTATATGTTTTCGAAATTTGCGTTGTCTTCACTTCCGGTACCAAGTTACGGCCGATTTTGTAATTTTTTACGACCCATTTTGTGCAGAGCTGATCTCAGAAACTATTATATACATGACAACGAAATTTTCAGGATAGGTAGACTATAGTTTGAAGTTGTGCACCATGTAATTTTTATACGCCAGCGGCGCCATTTCTTTGAGCTCGCTATGGCTCGAAAATTGGGTACGGATTTTTAATCAAAATTTTCACACGTTTTGATCTGTATCTTTTTATCAGTTGATATTTTGTTAAGACATATATAACAAAAGTGGTAGAATTTTAAAAGTTCTTTTCACCGATATCAAGGAAAAGGGGCTGGCCCCTTTAATTAGGGGCCAATACACTCGTAAACTCTATTACAAATAACTTAAAAACGATCAAGATTTTGTAATGCATGATAGAAGCAAAGTTGTTGATCATAACAATATCTATCAGAAAAAATAATTGCCACGCCCATTTATTACGTAACTATGGATTTTTAGGGGCCAAAATCCTTAAATTTTGATGCAATATATCTAGAGAAGGAGACATATTTTGTTAAGCATTGTAGAAGAGTAAATGTCTGCATTGATGATTTTAATCGATTGCACTTATCAAAACACCAATATCTGTCCCCATTAAGGATTTACAGGGCTGACCCATAAAAGATTCAATCATTTATATCTCAAAAATGAACAACAATTTAAGATAGGTGTAAGAACAAAAATTGTAAGTATTTTTAAGACCTTTCAACAAAATAAAAAAAAAGGGGCTGGCCCCTTTACTTAGGGGCCAAGACACTCGTAAACTCTATTACAAATAACTTGAAAACGATCAAGATTTTGTATTGCATTATAGAAGCAAAGTTGTTGATCATAACAATATCTATCAGAAAAAATCATTGCCACGCCCATTTATTACGTAACTAGGGATTTTTAGGGGCCAAAATCCTTAAATTTCGATGCAATATATCTAGAGAAGGAGACATATTTTGTTAAGCATTGTAGAAGAGAAAATGTCTGCATTGATGATTTTAATCGATTGCACTTATCAAAATACCAATATCTGTCCCCATTAAGGATTTACAGGGCTGACCCCTAAAAGATTCAATCATTTATATCTCAAAAACGAACAACAATTTTAGATAGGTGTAAGACCAAAAATTGTTACTCTTCCTAAGACATTTAAAACTAAATCAGGAAAAAGGGGCTGGCCCTTTTAATTAGGGGCCAATACACTCGTAAACTCTCTTACAAATAACTTAAAAATGATCAAGATTTTGAAATGCATTATAGAAGCAAAGTTGTTGATCATAACAATATCTATCAGAAAAAATGATTGCCACGCCCATTTATTGCGTAACTAGGGACTTTTAGGGGCCAAAGTCCTTAAACTTTGACGCAATATACCTAGAGAAGGAGACTTTTTTTGTTAAGCATTGTAGAAGAGAAAATGTCTGCATTGATGATTCTTATCGATTCCACTAATCAAAACACCAATGTATGTCCCCATTAAGGATTTACAGGGCTGGCCCCTAAAATATTCAATCGTTTGTATCTCAAAAATGAACAACAATTTTAGATAGGTGTAAGAACAAAAATTGTTACTATTCTTAAGACCTTTCCAACAAAATCAGGAAAAAGGGGTTGGCCCCTTTAATTAGGGCTGGCCCCTAAAATATTTAATCGTTTGTATCTCAAAAATGATCAACAATTTTAGATAGGTTTAAGAACAAACATGTTAGTATTCTTAAGAATTTTTTCAAAGAAATCAAGAAAAAGGGGTTGGCCTTTTAAATTAGGGGCCAAGATACTCGTATACTCTCTTACAAATAACTTAAAAACGATCAAGATTTTGTAATGCATTATAGAAGCAAAGTTCTCGATCGTAACAATATCTGTTTGAAAAATTCTTTGCCACACCCATTTCTTACTTAATAGGAGATTTATAGGAGGCAAAGTCCTTAAACTTTTTAAAAAATTGAACGGAAGACCTACTCGTTACTCGAAACGAGATCGTATCTAGTTATTATTATTTTTTTCCAAATTTTGTGCACGCGATTTCTCGAAAACTATTCGACCGATCTGAACCATTTTTTCACAGATGTTTGGATGTGATCTGAATTTTATATATTTTTGAAATTTTTGACGTCGTCACTTCCGGTACCGATTTATCGGTGATTTTGTTGTTTTTGCCGACCATTTTTGTGCACGCATAAACTCAGAGACTATCAAAGATATGATCATGAAATTTTCAGGGTAGGTAGACTATAGTTTGAAGTTGTGTCTATTGTTTTTGTTTTACGTCAGTGGCGCCTTATTTTGGAGCTCGTCTAGGCTCGAAAATTGGGTACGAATTTTCATTCAAAATTTTCAGACGTTTTGATCTGTATTTTTTTTTTCAGTTAATATTTTGTTAAAATATATATAACAAAAGTGGTAGAGAATTAATAGTTCTTTCTCACAAAATCAAGAAAAAGGGGCTAGCCCCTATATTTAGGGGCCAAGACACTCGTAAACTCTATTACAAATAACTTTAAAATGATAAAGATTTTGTAATGCATTATAGAACCAAAGTTGTTGATCGTAACAATATCTATCAGGAAAAATTATTGCCACGCCCATTTATTACGTAATTAGGGATTTTTAGGGGCCAAAGTTCTCAAACTTTGATACAATTTATCTAAAGAACGAGACATATTTTGTTAAGCATTGTAGAAGAGAAAATATTTGTATTGATGATTTAAATCGATTCCAGTAATCAAAACACTAATGTCTGTCCCCATTAAGGATCTACAGGGCTGACCCCTAAAAGATTCAATCATTTATATCTCAAATCTGAACAACAATTTTAGATAGGTGTAAGAACAAAAATTGTTAGTATTCTTAAGACCTTTCCAAGCAAATCAAGAAAAAGGGGCTGGTTCCTTTAATTAGGGGCCAAGAGACTCGTAAACTCTATTACAAATAACTTAAAAACGATCAAGATTTTGTAATGCATTATAGAAGCAAAGTTGTTGATCATTACAATATCTATCTGAAAAAATCATTGCCACGCCCATTTATTACATAATTAGGGATTTTTAGGGGCCAAAATCCTTAAATTTTGACGCAATATATCTAGAGAAGGTAAAATATTTTGTTAAGTATTATAGAAGAGAAAATGTCTGCATGGATGGTTCTAATCGATTCCACTTATCTAAACACCAATGTCTGTCCCCATTAAGGATCTATAGGACTGGCCACTAAAATATTCAATCGTTTATATCTCAAAAATGAACAACAATTTTTGATAGGTGTACGAACAAAAAATGATAGTATTCTTAAGACCTATTCAATGAACTCAAGAAAAAGGGGCTGGCCCTTAAAGTTAGGGGCCAAGATACTAGTAAACACTATTACAAATAACTTAAAAACGATCAAGATTGTGTAATGCATTATAGAAGACAAGTTGTTGATCGTAACAAAATCTGTTTGAAAAACTCTTTGCCACAACCATTTATTACTTAATTAGGGATTTATAGGAGCCGAAGTCCTTAAACTTTTTAAAAAATTGAACGGAAGACCTACTCGTTACTCGTAACGAGATCGTATCTAGTTATTATTATTATTATTATTTTTTTCTCCAAATTTTGTGCAGACGATTTCTCAGAAACTATTCAACCAATGTCGACCATTTTTTCACAGATGATGAGACTTGATCTGAATTTTATATGTTTTTGAAATTTGCGTTGTCGTCACTTCCGGTACCGAGTTACGGCCGATTTTGTAATTTTTGACGACCCATTTTGTGCAGAGCTGATCTCAGAAACTATTAGACATATGACAGCGAAATTTTCAGGATAGGTAGACCATAGTTTGAAGTTGTGCACTATTATGTTGTTTTACGCCAGTGGCGCCATTTCTTGGAGCTCGCCTAGGCACGAAAATTGGGTACGAATTTTGAATCAAAATTTTTGTACGTTTTGGTCTGCATCTTTTGATCAGTTGATATTTTGTTAAGACATATATAACAAAAGTGGTAGAGAATCAAAAGTTCTTTCCAACAAAATCAAAAAAAGGGGGCTGGCCCCTTTAATTAGGGGCCAATACAATCGTAAACTCTATTACAAATAACTTAAAAAGGATCAAGATTTTGTAATTCATTATAGAAGCAAAGTTGTTGATCATAACAATATCTATCAGAAAAAATCATTGCCACGCCCATTTATTACGTAACTAAGAATTATTAGGGGCCAAAGTCCTTAAACTTTGATGCAATATACCTAGAGAAGGAGACTTATTTTGTTAAGCATTGTAGAAGAGAAAATGTCTGCATCGATAATTCTTATCGATTCCACTAATCAAAACACCAATGTATGTGCTCATTAAGGATCTATAGGGCTGGCCCCTAAAATATTCAATCGTTTGTATCTCAAAAATGAACAACAATTTTAGATAGGTTTAAGAACAAAAAATGTTAGTATTCTTAAGACCTTTTCATGGAAATCAAGAAAAAGGGGCTGGCCCTTTAAATGATGGGCCAAGATACTCGTAAACGCTATTACAAACAACTTAAAAACGATCAAGATTTTGTAATGCATTATAGAAGCAAAGTTGTTGATCATAACAATATCTATCAGAAAAAATCATTGCCACGCCCATTTATTACGTAACTAGGGATTTTTAGGGGCCAGAGTCCTTAAACATTGATGCAATATACCTAGAGAAGGAGACTTATTTTGTTAAGCATTGTAGAAGAAAAAATGTCTGCATTGATGATTCTTATCGATGCCACTAATCAAAACACCAATGTATGTCCCCATTAAGAATCTAGAGGGCTAGCCCCTAAAATATTCAATCGTTTGTATCTCAAAAATGAACAACAATTTTAGATAGGTTTAAGAACAAAAAATGTTAGTATTCTTAAGACCTTTTCATGGAAATCAAGAAAAAGGGGCTGGCCCTTTAAATGATGGGCCAAGATACTCGTAAACGCTATTACAAACAACTTAAAAACGATCAAGATTTTGTAATGCATTATAGAAGCAAAGTTGTTGATCATAACAATATCTATCAGAAAAAATCATTGCCACGCCCATTATTACGTAACTAGGGAATTTTAGGGGCCAAAATCCTTAAAGTATGACGCAATATATCTAGAGAAGGAGACATATTTTGTTAAGCATTGTAGAAGAGAAAATGTTTGCATTGATGATTTTAATCGATTGCACTTATCAAAACACCAATATCTGTCCCCATTAAGGATTTACAGGGCTGACCCCTTAAATAATCAATCATATGTATCTAAAAAATCAACAACAATTTAAGATAGGTGTAAAAATAAAAAAAATATTTGTATTTGAGACACCTTTCGAATGAACTCAAGAAAAAGGGGCAGGCCCCTCAAATTAGGGTCCAAGAGACTCGTAAAGTCTATCAAAAATATCTTAAAAGCGATCAAGATTTTGTGATGCACTATAGAAGCAAAGTTGTTGATCGTAACAATATCAGTTTGTAAAACTCATTCCAACACCCATTGGTGACGTTTATGGGATTTTTGGGGACCAAAAGCTTAAATCTTTAATGTGTTGTATGTGAAAAAGCAAAAAACTTTGTTAAGCATTGTAAATGATATTGACAATCTTATACATTATCTGAATGGGAGGAGGTGAGGGAGAATTCTGAAATTTCATTGATATTTTAATCATATCGTTTAAAAAATTGAACGGAAGACCTACTCGTTACTCGTAACGAGATCGTATCTAGTTATTATTATTTTTCTTTTCCACAAATTTTGTGCACGCGATTTCTCGAAAACTATTCGACCGATTTCCACAATTTTTTCACAGATTATGGGACTTTATATGATCTTCATACATTTTTGATGATTTTCCTGTCGTCACTTCCGGTACAGATTTATCGGCAATTTTGTTCATTTTTACGACCTCTTTTGTGCACACAAAAACTCAAAAACTATCAGAGATATGAATATGAAATTTTCAGGATAGTTAGACCATAGTTTGAAGATGTGCCCATTGTTTTTGTTTTACTCCTATGGCGCCGTTTCTTGGAGCTCGCTATGGCTCGAAAATTGGGTCCGAATTTTGTATCAAAATTTTCATACGTTTTAATCTGCATCTTTTTATCAGTTGATATTTTGTTAAGATATATATAACAAAAGTGGTAGAAAATTAACAGTTCTTTCCAACAAAATTAAGGAAAAGGGGCTGGCCCCTTTTTTTAGCGGCCAAGACACTCTTAAACTTTATTACAAATAACTTAAAAATGATAAAGATTTTGTAATGCATTATAGAAGCAAAGTTGTTGATCGTAACAATATATATCAGGGAAAATCATTGCCACGCCCATTGATGATGTAATTAGGGATTTTTAGGGGCCAAAGTTCTCAAACTTTGATACAATTTATCTTGAGAACGAAACATATTTTGTTAAGCATTGTAGAAGAGAAAATAGTTGTATTGATGATTTAAACCGATTCCATTAATCAAAACACCAATGTCTGTCCCCATTAAGGATCTAAAGGGCTGGCCCCTAAAAGATTCAATCATTCATATCTCAAAAATAAACCACAATTTTAGATAGGTGTAAGAACAAATAATGTTAGTATTCTTAAGATCTTCCAAACAGAATCAAGAAAAAGGGACTGGCCCCTTTTAATAGGGGCCAATATACTTGTAAACTCTATTACAAATAACTGAAAAACAATAAAGATTTTGTAATTCATTATAGAAGCAAAGTTGTTGATCGTAACAATATCTATTAGGAAAAATCATTGCCACGCCCTTTTAGTATGTAACTAGGGAATTTTAGGGGTCAAAGTCCTTAAACTTTGACGCAATATACCTATATAGGGAGACTTATTTTGTTAAGCATTGTAGAAAAGTAAATGTCTGCATCGATGATTCTAATCGATTCCACTAATTATAACACCAATGTATGTCCCCATTAAGGATTTATAGGGCTGGCCCCTAAAAGATTTAATCATTCATATCTCAAAAATGAACCACAATTTTAGGTAGGTGTAAGAACAAATAATGTTAGTATTCTTAAGACTTTTCGAACAAAATCGAGAAAAAGGTGCTGGCCCCTTTAAATAGGGGCCAATATACTCGTAAAATCTATTACAAATAACTGAAAAACGATAAATATTTTGTATTGCATTATAGAAGCAAAGTTCTTGATCGAAACAATGTCTGTTTGAAAAACTCTTTGCCACACCAATTTATTACTTAATTGGAGATTTATAGGAGGCAAAGTCCTTAAACTTTTTAAAAAATTGAACGGAAGACCTACTCGTTACTCGTAACGAGATCGTATCTAGTTATTATTATTTTTCTTTTCCACAAATTTTGTGCACGCGATTTCTCGAAAACTATTCGACCGATTTCCACAATTTTTTCACAGATGATTGGACTTCATATGATCTTCATACAATTTTGATAATTTTCCTGTCGTCACTTCCGGTACCGATTTATCGGCCATTTTGTTCATTTTTACGACCTATTATGTGCACACAAAAACTCAAAAACTATCAGAGATATGAATATGAAATTTTCAGGTTAGTTAGACCATAGTTTGAAGTTGTGCCCATTGTTTTTGTTTTTCTCTTGTGGCGCCATTTCTTGGAGCTCGCTATGGCTCGAAAATTGGGTCCGAATTTTGAATCAAAATTTTCACACGTTTTGATCTGTATTTTTTTATCAGT
The DNA here is from genome assembly GCA_033439105.1 of Magallana nippona. Taxonomy (NCBI): domain Eukaryota; kingdom Metazoa; phylum Mollusca; class Bivalvia; order Ostreida; family Ostreidae; genus Magallana; species Magallana nippona. Next base: position 44,009,298 of record CM065921.1, read on the forward strand.
TGATATATTGTTAAGACATATATTACAAAAGTGATAGATTATTAAAAGTTCTTTTCATCGATATCAAGGAAAAGGGGCTGGCCCATTGAACTAGGGGCCAAAAGACTCGTAAAGTATATTATAAATAACTTAAAAACTTTAAAGATTTTGTAATGCATTATAGAAGCAAAGTTGTTGATCGTAACAATATCAATCTGAAAATCTCAATGCCACACCCATTTATGACGTAACTAGGGATTTTTAGGGGCCAAATATCTCAAACTTTGATACCATATATCTAGAGAACGAGACATATTTTGTTAAGCATTGTAGAAGGGAAAATACTTGTATTGATGATTTAAATCGATTTCACTAATCACAACACCAATGTCTGTCCCCATTAAGGATCTAGAGGGCTAGCCCCTAAAATATTCAATCATTTGTATCTCAAAAATGAACAGCAATTTAAGATGGATGTAAGAGCAAAAAATGTTAGTATTTGTAAGACCTTTTCAAGGAAATCAAGAAAAAGGGGCTGGTCCCTTTAATTAGGGGCCAAGACACTCGTAAACTCTATTACAATTAACATAAAAACGATAAACATTATGTAATGCATTATAGAAGCAAAGTTGTTGATCGTAACAATATCTATCAGAATAAATCATTGCCACGCCCATTTATGACGTAATAAGGGATTTGTAGGGGCCAAAGTCCTTAAACTTTGACGCAATATATCTACAGAAGGACACATATTTTGTAAAGTATTGTAAAAGAGAAAATATCACCATTGATGGTTCTTATTGATTCCATCTATCAAAACACCAATGTCTGTCCCCATTAAGGATTTACAGGGCTGGCCCCTAAAACATTCAATCATTTGTATCTCAAAAATGAACAACAATTCTAGATAGGTGTAAGAATAAAAAATGATAGTATTCTTAAGACCTTTTCAATGAAATCAAGAAAAAGGGGCTAGCCCTCACAATTAGGGGCCAAGATACTGGTAAACTCTATTACAAATAAGTTAAAAACGATCAAGAAATTGTAATGCATTATAGAAGCAAAGTTGTTGATCATAACAATAGCTATCAGAAAAAATTATTGCCACGCCCATTTGTTACGTAACTAGGGATTTTTAGGGACCAAAGTCCTTAAACTTTGATGCAATATATCTAGAGAAGGAGACATATTTTGTTATACATTGTAGAATAGAAAATGTCTGCATTGATGATTTTAATCGATTGCACTTATCAAAACACCAATATCTGTCCCCATTAAGGATTTACAAGGCTGACCTCTAAAAGATTCAATCTTTTATATCTCAAAAATGAACAACAATTTTAGATAAGTGTAAGAACAAAAATTGTTAATATTCTTAAGACCTTTCCAACAAAATAAAGAAGAAGGGGCTGGCCCCTCTAATTAGGGGCCAAGAGACTCGTAAACTCTATTACAAATAACTTAAAAACGATCAAGATTTTATAATGCATTATAGAAGCAAAGTTGTTGATCATAACAATATCTATCAGAAAAATCATTGCCATGCTCATTTATTACGTAACTAGGGATTTTTAGGGGCCAAAATCCTTAAACTTTGACGCAATATATCTAGAGAAGGTGACATATTTTGTTAAGCATTGTAGAAGAGAAAATGTCTGCACTGATGATTTTAATCGATTGCACTTATCAAAACACCAATATCTGTCCCCATTAAGGATTTACAGGGCTAGCCCCTAAAATATTCAATCGCTTGTATCTCAAAAATGAACAACAATTTTGGATAGGTTTAAGAACAAAAAATGTTAGCATTCTTAAGACCTATTCAAGGAAATCAAGAAAAAGGGGTTGGCCCTTTAAATTAGGGGCCACGATACTCGTATATTCTATTACAAATAACTTAAAAACGATCAAGATATTGTAATGCATTATAGAAGCAAAGTTCTTGATCGTAAAAATGTCTGTTTGAAAAAACTCTTTGCCATACCCATTTATTACTTAATAAGAGATTTATAGGAGGCAAAGTCATTAAACTTTTTTAAAAAATTGAACGGAAGACCTACTCGTTACTCGTAACGAGATCTTATCTAGTTATTATTATTATTATTTTTTTTTTTTCCAAATTTTGTGCACGCGATTTCTCAGAAACTATTCAACCAATTTCGACCATTTTTTCACAGATGATGAGACGTAATCTGAATTTTATATATTTTTGAAATTTGCGTTGTCGTCACTTCCGGTACCGAGTTACGGCCGATTTTGTAATTTTTGACGACCCATTTTCTGCCGAGCTTATCTCAGAAACTATTAGATATATGACAACGAAATTTTCAGGATAGGTAGACCATAGTTTGAAGTTGTGCACTATTATGTTGTTTTACGCCAGTGGCGCCATTTCTTGGAGCTCGCCTAAGCACGAAAATTGGGTACGAATATTGAATCAACATTTTTGTACGTTTTGGTCTGCATCTTTTGATCAATTGATATTTTGTTAAGACATATATAACAAAAGTGGTAGAGAATTAGAAGTTCTTTCCAACAAAATCAAGAAAAAGGGGCTGGCCCCTTTAATTAGGGGCCAATAAAATCGTAAACTCTATTACAAATAACTTAAAAAGGATCAAGATTTTGTTTTGCATTATCGAAGCAAAGTTGTTGATCATAACAATATCTATCAGAAAAAATCATTGCCACGCCCATTTATTACGTAACTAGGGATTTTTGGGGGCCAAAAACCTTAAATTTTGACGCAATATATCTAGAGAAGGAGACATATTTTGTTAAGCATTGTAGAAGAGAAAATGTCTGCATTGATGATTTTAATCGATTGCACTTATCAAAACACCAATGTCTGTCCCCATTAAGGATTTACAGGGCTGACCCCTCAAAGATTCAATCATTTATATCTCAAAAATGAACCACAATTTTAGATAGGTGTAAGAAAAAAAATTGTAAGCATTCATAAGACCTTTCCAACAAAATCAAGAAAAAGGGGCTGGCCCCTTTAATTAGGGACCAATACACTCGCAAACTCTATTACAAATAACTTTAAAAGGATCAAGATTTTGTAATGCATTATAGAAGCAAAGTTGTTGATCATAACAATATCTATCAGAAAAAATGATTGCCACGCCCATTTATTATGTAACTAGGGATTTTTAGGGACCAAAGTCCTTAAACTTTGACGCAATATACCTAGAGAAGGAGACATATTTTGTTAAGCTTTGTAGAAGAGAAAATGTCTCTATTGATGATTCTTATCGATTCAACTAATCAAAACACCAATGTATGTCCCCATTAAGGATTTACAGGGATGGCCCCTAAAATATTCAATCATTTTTATCTCAAAAATTGAACAACAATTTTAGATAGGTTTAAGAACAAAAAATGTTAGTATTCTTAAGACCTGTTCAAGGAAATCAAGAAAAAGGGGCTGGCCCTTTAAATTAGGGGCCACGATACTCGCAAACTCTATTACAAATAACTTAAAAACGATCAAGATTTTGTAATGCATTATAGAAGCAAAGTTGTTGATCATAACAATATCTATCAGAAAAAAATGATTGCCACGCCCATTTATTACGTAACTAGAGATTTTTAGGGACCAAAGTCCTTAAATTTTGACGCAATATACCTAGAGAAGGAGACTTATTTTGTTAAGCATTGTAGAAGAGAAAATGTCTGCATTGATGATTCTTATCGATTCCACTAATCATAACACCAATTATGTCACCATTAAGGATTTACAGGGCTGGCCCCTAAAATATTCAATCGTTTGTATCTCAAAAATGAACAACAATTTTAGATAGGTTTAAGAACAAAAAATGTTAGTATTCTTAAGACCTGTTCAAGGAAATCAAGAAAATGGGGCTGGCCCTTTAAATTAGGGGCCACGATACTCGCAAACTCTATTACAAATAACTTTAAAAGGATCAAGATTTTGTAATGCATTATAGAAGCAAAGTTGTTGATCATAACAATATCTATCAGAAAAAATGATTGCCACGCCCATTTATTACGTAACTAGAGATTTTTAGGGGCCAAAATCCTTAAATATTGACGCTATATATCTAGAGAACGAGACATATTTTGTTAAGCATTGTAGAACAGAAAATGTCTGCTTTGATGATTCTAATCGATTCCACTAATCAAATCACCAACATATGTCCCCATTAAGGATTTACAGGACTGGCCCCTAAAATATTCAATCATTTATATCTCAAAAATGAACAACAATTTTAGATAGGTATAAGAACAAAAAATGTTAGTATTCTTAAGACCTGTTCAAGGAAATCAAGAAAAAGGGGCTGGCCCTTTAAATTAGGGGCCACGATACTCGCAAACTCTATTACAAATAACTTTAAAAGGATCAAGATTTTGTATTGCATTATAGAAGCAAAGTTGTTGATCATAACAATATCTATCTGAAAAAATCATTGCCACGACCATTTATTACGTAACTAGAGATTTTTAGGGGCCAAAATCCTTAAATATTGACGCTATATATCTAGAGAACGAGACATATTTTGTTAAGCATTGTAGAACAGAAAATGTCTGCTTTGATGATTCTAATCGATTCCACTAATCAAATCACCAACATATGTCCCCATTAAGGATTTACAGGACTGGCCCCTAAAATATTCAATCATTTATATCTCAAAAATGAACAACAATTTTAGATAGGTGTAAGAACAAAAAATGTTAGTTTTCTTAAAACCTTTTCAAGGAAATCATTAAAAAGGGGCTGGTCCCTATAATTAGGGGCCAAAACACTCGTAAACTCTATTACAAGTAACTGAAAAATGATAAAGATTTTGTAATGCATTATAGAAGCAATGATGTTGATCGTAGCAATATCTATCAGAAAAAATCATTGCCGCGCCCATTTGTTACGTAATAAGGGATTTGTAGGGGCCAAAGTACTGAAACTTTGACACAATATATCTAGAGAAGGAGACATATTTTGTTAGGCATTGTAGAAGAGAAAATGTCTGCTTTGATGATTCTAATCGATTCCACTAATCAAATCACCAATGTCTGTCCCCATTAAGGATTTACAGGACTGGCCCCTAAAATATTCAATCATTTATATCTCAAAAATGAACAACAATTTTAGATAGGTGTAAGAACAAAAAATGTTAGTTTTCTTAAAACCTTTTCAAGGAAATCATTAAAAAGGGGCTGGTCCCTATAATTAGGGGCCAAAACACTCGTAAACTCTATTACAAGTAACTGAAAAATGATAAAGATTTTGTAATGCATTATAGAAGCAATGATGTTGATCGTAGCAATATCTATCAGAAAAAATCATTGCCGCGCCCATTTGTTACGTAATAAGGGATTTGTAGGGGCCAAAGTACTGAAACTTTGACACAATATATCTAGAGAAGGAGACATATTTTGTTAGGCATTGTAGAAGAGAAAATGTTTGCATTAATGATTTAATCGATTCCACTAATCAAAACACCAATGTCTGTCTCCATTAAAAATATAAAGGGCTGGCCACTTAAATATTCAATCATTTGTATTTAAAAAATGAACAACAATTTAAGATAGGTGTAAGAACAGAAAATGTTAGTATTCGTGATACCTTTCGAATGAACTCAAGAAGAAGAGGCTGGCCCCTTAAATTAGGGTTCAAGGCACTCGTAAAGTCTCTTACACATAACTTAAATGCGATCAAGATTTTGTAATGCATTATAGAAGCAAGTTGTTGATCGTAACAATTTGTAAAACTCGTTGCCATTCCCATTGATGACGTAATTAGGGATTTTAGGGTACTAAAATCTTAAAACTTTAATGTGCTGTATGTGAAAAAGTAAAACACTTTGTTAAGCATTGTAAAGGATATTAACAATCGTATACATGATCTGAAAGGGAGGAGTTGAGGGGAAATTCTGAAATTTCATTGATATTTTAATCATATCGTTTAAATAATTGAACGGAAGACCTACTCGTTACTCGTAACGAGATCGTATCTAGTTAAGGTCTTCCGTTTCCAACGGAAGACCTTATTGTTTTCGTACTGTTTATTATTATTATTATTTTTTTTTTTTCCAAATTTTGTGCACGCGATTTCTCGAAAACTATTAGACCGATCTGAACCATTTTTTCACAGATGATCGTATGTGATCTGAATTTTATATGTTTATGAAATTTTTGACGTCGTCACTTCCGGTACCGATTTATCGGTGATTTTGTCGTTTTTGACGACCATTTTTGTGCACGCTTAAACTCAGAGACTATCAGAGATATGATTATGAAATTTTCAGGGTAGGTAGACTATAGTTTGAAGTTGTGTCTATTGTTTTTGTTTTACGTCAGTGGCGCCTTATTTTGGAGCTCGCTATGGCTCGAAAATTGGGTACGAATTTTCATTCAAAATTTTCAGACGTTTTGATCTGTATCTTTTTATCAGTTAATATTTTGTTAACACATATATAACAAAAGTGGTAGGGAATTAATAGTTTGTTCTAACAAAATCAAGAAAAAGGGGCTAGCCCCTATATTTAGGGGCCAAGACACTCGTAAACTCTATTACAAATAACTTAAAAATGATAAAGAGTTTGTAATGCATTATAGAAGCAAAGTTGTTGATCGTAACAATATATATCAGGAAAAATCATTGCCACGCCCATTTATTACGTAATTAGAGATTTATAGGGGCCAAAGTTCTCAAACTTAGATACAATTTATCTAAAGAACGAGACATATTTTGTTAAGCATTGTAGAAGAGAAAATACTTGTATTGATGATTTAAATCGATTCCACTAATCAAAACACCAATGTCTGTCCCCATTAAGGATCTACAGGGCTCACCCCTAAAAGATTCAATCATTTATAACTCAAATGTGAACAACAATTTTAGATAGGTGTAAGAACAAAAATTGTTAGTATTCTTTAGACCTTTCCAAACAAATCAAGAAGAGGGGGCTGGCCCCTTTAATTAAGGGCCAAGAGACTCGTAAACTCTATTATAAATAACTTAAAAACGATCGAGATTTTGTAATGCATTATAGAAGCAAAGTTGTTGATCATAACAATATCTATCTGAAAAAATCATTGCCAAGCCCATTTATTACGTAACTAGGGATTTTCAGGGGCCAAAAGCCTTAAACTTTGACGCAATATATATAGAGAAGGTGACATATTTTGTTAAGCATTGTAGAAGAGAAAATGTCTGCATTGATGATTTTAATCGACGGCACTTATCAAAACACCATTGTATTTCCCCATTAAGGATTTACAGGGCTGGCCCCTCAAATATTCAATCGTTTGTATCTCAAAAATGAACAACAATTTTAGATAGGTTTAAGAACAAAAATTGTTAGTATTCTTAAGACCTGTTCAAGGAAATCAAGAAAAAGGGACTGGCTCTTTAAATTAGGGACCACGATACTCGCAAACTCTATTACAAATAACTTAAAAACAATCTAGATTTTGTAATGCATTATAGAAGCAAAGGATTTGATCATAACAATATCTATCAGAAAAAATGATTGCCACGCCCATTAATTACGTAACTATGGATTTTTAGGGGCCAAAGTCCTTAAACGTTGACGCAATATACCTAGAGAAGGAGACTTATTTTGTTAAACGTTGTAGAAGAGATAATGTCTGCATTGATGATTCTTATCGATTCCACTAATCAAAACACCAATGTATTTCCCCATTAAGGATTTACAGGGCTGGCCCCTAAAATATTCAATCGTTTGTATCTCAAATATGAACAACAATTTTAGATAGGTTTAAGAACAAAACATGTTAGTATTCTTTAGACCTTTTCAAGGAAATCAAGAAAAAGGGGCTGGTCCTTTAAATTAGGGGCCAGGATACTCGTATACTCTATTACAAATAACTTAAAAACGATCAAGATTTTGTAATGCATTATAGAATCTAAGTTCTTGATCGTAACAATGTCTGTTTGAAAAAACTCTTTGCCATACCCATTTATTACTTAATAAGAGATTTATAGGAGGCAAAGTCCTTAAACTTTTTAAAAAATTGAACGGAAGACCTACTCGTTACTCGTAACGAGATCTTATCTAGTTATTATTATTATTATTTTTTTTTTTTTCCAAATTTTGTGCACGCGATTTCCCAGAAACTATTCAACCAATTTCAACCATTTTTTCACAGATGATGAGACTTGATCTGAATTTTATATGTTTTTGAAATTTGCATTGTCGTCACTTCCGGTACCGAGTTACGGCCGATTTTGTAATTTTTTACGACCCATTTTGTGCAGAGCTGATCTCAGAAACGATTAGATATATGACAACAAACTTTTCAGGATAGGTAGACCATAGTTTGAACTTATGCGCGATTATGTTGTTTTACGCCAGTGGCGCCATTTCTTGGAGCTCGCCTAGGCACGAAAATAGGGTACGAATTTTGAATCAAAATTTTTGTTCGTTTTAGTCTGCATCTTTTTATCAGTTGATATTTTGTTAAGACATATATAATAAAAGTGGTAGAGAATCAAAAGTTCTTTCCAACAAAATCCAAAAAAAGGGGCTGGCCCCTTTAATTAGGGGCCAATACAATCGTAAACTCTATTACAAATAACTTAAAAAGGATCAAGATTTTGTAATGCATTATAGAAGCAAAGTTGTTGATCATAACAATATCTATTAGAAAAAATGATTGCCACGCCCATTTATTACGTAACTAGAGATTTTTAGGGACCAAAGTCCTTAAATTTTGACACAATATACCTAGAGAAGGAGACTTATTTTGTTAAGCATTGTAGAAGAGAAAATGTCTGCATTGATGATTCTTATCGATTCCACTAATCATAACACCAATTATGTCCCCATTAAGGATTTACAGGGCTGGCCCCTAAAATATTCAATCGTTTGTATCTCAAAAATGAACAACAATTTTAGATAGGTTTAAGAACAAAAAATGTTAGTATTCTTAAGACCTGTTCAAGAAAATCAAGAAAAAGGGGCTGGCCCTTTAAATTAGGGGCCACGATACTCGCAAACTCTATTACAAATAACTTTAAAAGGATCAAGATTTTGTAATGCATTATAGAAGCAAAGTTGTTGATCATAACAATATCTATCAGAAAAAATGATTGCCACACCCATTTATTACGTAACTAGGGATTTTTAGGGACCAAAGTCCTTAAATTTTGACGCAATATACCTAGATAAGGAGACTTATTTTGTTAAGCATTGTAGAAGAGAAAATGTCTGCATTGATGATTCTTATCGATTCCACTAATCAAATCACCAACATATGTCCCCATTAAGGATCTACAAGACTGGCCCCTAAAATATTCAATCATTTATATCTCAAAAATGAACAACAATTTTAGATAGGTGTAAGAACAAAAAATGTTAGTATTCTTAAGACCTGTTCAAGGAAATCAAGAAAAAGGGGCTGGCCCTTTAAATTAGGGGCCACGATACTCGCAAACTCTATTACAAATAACTTTAAAAGGATCAAGATTTTGTATTGCATTATAGAAGCAAAGTTGTTGATCATAACAATATCTATCTGAAAAAATCATTGCCACGACCATTTATTACGTAACTAGAGATTTTTAGGGGCCAAAATCCTTAAATATTGACGCTATATATCTAGAGAACGAGACATATTTTGTTAAGCATTGTAGAACAGAAAATGTCTGCTTTGATGATTCTAATCGATTCCACTAATCAAATCACCAACATATGTCCCCATTAAGGATCTACAGGACTGGCCCCTAAAATATTCAATCATTTATATCTCAAAAATGAACAACAATTTTAGATAGGTGTAAGAACAAAAAATGTTAGTTTTCTTAAAACCTTTTCAAGGAAATCATTAAAAAGGGGCTGGTCCCTATAATTAGGGGCCAAGACACTCGTAAACTCTATTACAAGTAACTGAAAAATGATAAAGATTTTGTAATGCATTATAGAAGCAATGATGTTGATCGTAACAATATCTATCAGAAAAAATCATTGCCGCGCCCATTTGTTACGTAATAAGGGATTTGTAGGGGCCAAAGTACTGAAACTTTGACACAATATATCTAGAGAAGGAGACATATTTTGTTAGGCATTGTAGAAGAGAAAATGTTTGCATTAATGATTTAATCGATTCCACTAATCAAAACACCAATGTCTGTCTCCATTAAAAATATAAAGGGCTGGCCACTTAAATATTCAATCATTTGTATTTAAAAAATGAACAACAATTTAAGATAGGTGTAAGAACAGAAAATGTTAGTATTCGTGATACCTTTCGAATGAACTCAAGAAGAAGAGGCTGGCCCCTTAAATTAGGGTTCAAGGCACTCGTAAAGTCTCTTACACATAACTTAAATGCGATCAAGATTTTGTAATGCATTATAGAAGCAAGTTGTTGATCGTAACAATTTGTAAAACTCGTTGCCATACCCATTGATGACGTAATTAGGGATTTTAGGGTACTAAAATCTTAAAACTTTAATGTGCTGTATGTGAAAAAGTAAAACACTTTGTTAAGCATTGTAAAGGATATTAACAATCGTATACATGATCTGAAAGGGAGGAGTTGAGGGGAAATTCTGAAATTTCATTGATATTTTAATCATATCGTTTAAATAATTGAACGGAAGACCTACTCGTTACTCGTAACGAGATCGTATCTAGTTATTATTATTATTATTTTTTTTTTTTTTCCAAATTTTGTGCACGCGATTTCCCAGAAACTATTCAACCAATTTCAACCATTTTTTCACAGATGATGAGACTTGATCTGAATTTTATATGTTTTTGAAATTTGCATTGTCGTCACTTCCGGTACCGAGTTACGGCCGATTTTGTAATTTTTTACGACCCATTTTGTGCAGAGCTGATCTCAGAAACGATTAGATATATGACAACGAACTTTTCAGGATAGGTAGACCATAGTTTGAAGTTGTGCGCAATTATGTTGTTTTACGCCAGTGGCGCCATTTCTTGGAGCTCGCCTAGGCACGAAAATAGGGTACGAATTTTGAATCAAAATTTTTGTTCGTTTTAGTCTGCATCTTTATATCAGTTGATATTTTGTTAAGATATATATAACAAAAGTGGTAGAGAATCAAAAGTTCTTTCCAAAAAAATCCAAAAAAAGGGGCTGGCCCCTTTAATTAGGGGCCAATACAATTGTAAACTCTATTACAAATAACTTAAAAACGATCAAGATTTTATAATGCATTATAGAAGCAAAGTTGTTGATCATAACAATATCTATCAGAAAAAATTATTGCCACGCCCATTTATGACGTAACTAGGGATTTTTTGGGGCTAAAATCCTTAAATTTTGACGCAATATATCTAGAGAAGGAGACATATTTTGTTAAGCATTGTAGAAGAGGAAATGTCTGCATTGATGATTTTAATCCATTGCACTTATCAAAACACCAATATCTGTCCCCATTAAGGATTTACAGGGCTGACCCCTAAAAGATTCAATCATTCATATCTCAAAAATGAACAATAATTTTAGATAGGTGTAAAAACAAAACTTGTTAGTATTCATTAGACCTTTCCAACAAAATCAAGAAAAAGGAGCTGGCCCCTTTAATTAGGGGCCAATACACTCGCAAACTCTATTACAAATAACTTAAAAACGATCAAGATTTTGTAATGCATTATAGAAGCAAAGTTGTTGATCATAACAATATCTATCAGAAAAAATGATTCCCACGCCCATTTATTACGTAACTCTGGATTTTTAGGGGCCAAAGTCCTTACACTTTGACGCAATATACCTAGAGAAGGAGACTTATTTTGTTAAGCATTGTAGAAGAGAAAATGTCTGCATTGATGATTCTTATTGATTCCACTAATCAAAACACCAATGTCTGTCCCCATTAAGGATCTACAGGGCTGACCCCTGAAAGATTCAATCATTCATATCTCAAAAATGAACAATAATTTTAGATTGGTGGAAGAACAAAAAATGTTAGTATTCTTAAGACCTTTTCAAAGAAATCAAGAAAAAGGGGCTGGCCCCTTTAGTTAGGGGCCAAGACACTCGTAAACTGTATTACAAATAACTTAAAAACGATTAGGATTTTGTAATGTATTATAGAAGCAAAGTTGTTGATCATAGCAGTATCTATCAGAAATATCATTGCCACACCCATTTATTACGTAATTAGGGATTTTAAGGGGCCAGAGTCCTTAACCTTCGACACAATATCTCTAGAGATGGAGACATATTTTGTTAAGCAATATAGAAGAGAAAATGTCTGTATTGATAATACTAATCGATTCCACTAATCAAAACACCAATGTCTGGCCCCATTAAGGATCTAAAGGGCTGGCCCCTTAAATATGCAATCATTTGTATCTCAAAAATGAACAACAATTTAAGATAGGTGTAATAACAAAAAATGTTAGAATTCGTGAGACCTTTCGAATGAAATCACGAAAAGGAGCTGGCCCCTTAAATTAGGGTCCAAGGCACTCGTAAAGTCTCTTACACATAACTTAAAAACGATCAAGAGTTTGTAATGCATTATAGATGCAAGTTGTTGATCGTAATAATATCAGTTTGTAGTTTGTAAAACTCATTGCCACACCCATTGATGACGTAAATAGGGATTTTAGGGGACTAAAATCTTGAATCTTTAATGTGCTGTATGTGAGAAAGCAAACCACTTTGTTAAGCATTGTAAAGGATATTGACAATCGTATCCATTATCTCAAAGGGGGAGTTTAGGGGGAATTCTGAAATTTCATTGATATTTTAATCATATTGTTTAAAAAATTGAACGGAAGACCTACTCGTTACTCGTAACGAGATCTATCTAGTTAAGGTCTTCCGTTTCCAACGGAAGACCTTATTGTTTTCGTACTGTTTCTTATTAAGGTCTTCCGTTTCCAACGGAAGACCTTATTGTTTTCGTACTGTTTATTATTAAGGTCTTCCGTTTCCAACGGAAGACCTTCTTGTTATTGCTTTGTTTCTTTTCCTCTATTATTATTATTATTATTTTTTTTTCTCCCACGTTTTCTCAAAAACGCTTCAGCCGATTTTGATGAAACTTTCAGGTCTTATTCATGACAAAATTTGTAAGAAAATTACACGAGCTTTTTTTGGTCGTCACTTCCGGTCCCGAGATATTAAAGATTTTATGTTTTTGCTTGTTCACGATTTTTCTCCAAAAGTATTTAAGATAGAACTTTCAAATTTTCAGGGATGGTAGAAAGTGTCCTGCCGCAGTGCCCTTCGCATATCCGAACGTCCGCCGTCACTTCCGGTCGGCACCGGAAGGAAACAAAAAACAGTCAATTTTCAACTTTTTTGTTTTGAAATTTTTTAATATGATTGTTCGATAGAGACGCTTCAATAACTTCAGAATAAGAAATTTGTTTTAAAATCGATCCACGTATTATCGAGATTTTGGGCTCCAAAGTCCTGAAGCGAAAGTCCGCGTAGCTCAGTCGTTAGAGTGGTGGACTTTGGCCCAGGCGACCCGGGTTCAGTCCCCGAGTGCCGAATATTTTTTCTTCCTTAATTGTGTTAAGATTTATGATTTTATATTTGAAATGATAGATTTTACTTATTTCCAATATAATTTTATCAAAAATCACAATAATAGCGACTTTTTAAAGATAAATTTAAGTATAATTATATGACTATTGAAATTCTTAAAGAGGGTTAAATGGAATTTAATGACGTGGTTAGAAATAATAGAAAAGAACAACTATCCCTCTAGTCTACTTTATGGTGTACTCAAACGGAAGACCTCTTGTTGCTCGCAACAAGCATCTAGTTATTAAGGTCTTCCGTTTCCAACGGAAGACCTTATTGTTATTGCTTTGTTTCTTTTCCTGTATTATTATTATTATTATTTTTTTTTTCTCCCACGTTTTCTCAAAAACGCTTCAGCTGATTTTGATGAAATTTTTAGATCTTATTCATGACAAAATTTGTAAGAAAATTACACGAGTTTTTTTTGGTCGTCACTTCCGGTCCCGAGATATTAAAGATTTTATGTTTTTGCTTGTTCACGATTTTTCTCCAAAAGTATTTAAGATAGAACTTTCAAATTTTCAGGGATGGTAGAAAGTGTCCTGCCGCAGTGCCCTTCGCATATCCGAACGTCCGCCGTCACTTCTGGTCGGCACCGGAAGGAAACAAAAAACAGTCAATTTTCAACTTTTTTGTTTTGAAATTTTTTAATATTATTGTTCGATAGAGACGCTTTAATAACTTCAGAATATGAAATTTGTTTTAAAATCGATCCACGCATTCTCGAGATTTTGGGCTCCAAAGTCCTGAAGCGAGAGTCCGCGTAGCTCAGTCGTTAGAGTGGTGGACTTTGGCCCAGGCGACCCGGGTTCAGTCCCCGAGTGCCGAATATTTTTTCTTCCTTAATTGTGTTAAGGTTTATAATTTTATATATGAAATGATAGATTTTACTTATTTCCAATATAATTTTATCAAAAATCACAATAATAGCGACTTTTTAAAGATTAATTTAAGTATAATTATATGTCTATTGAAATTCTTATAGAGGGTTTAATGGAATTTAATGACATGTTTAGAAATGATAAAAAAAGAACAACTATCCCTCTAGGCTATTTTATGGTGCACTCAAACGGAAGACCTCTTGTTGCTCGCAACAAGCGTCTAGTTATTATTATTATTAATTTCCAAATTTTGTGCACGCGATTTCTCGAAAACTATTCAACCGATCTGAACCATTTTTTCACAGATGATTGGATGTGATCTGAATTTTATATGTTTTTGAAATTTTTGATGTCGTCACTTCCGGTACCGATTTATAGGTGATTTTGTTGTTTTTGACGACCATTTTTGTGCACGCATAAACTCAGAGACTATCAGAGATATGATTATGAAATATTCAAGGTAGGTAGACTATAGTTTGAAGTTGTGTCTATTGTTTTTGTTTTACGTCAGTGGCGCCTTATTTTGGAGCTCGCCTAGGCTCGAAAATTGGGTACGAATTTTCATTCAAAATTTTTAGACGTTTTCATCTGTATCTTTTTATCAGTTAATATTTTGTTAAAACATATATAACAAAAGTGGTAGAGAATTATTACTTCTTTCTAACAAAATCAAGAAAAAGGGGCTAGCCCCTATATTTAGGGGCCAAGACACTCGTAAACTCTATTACAAATAACTTAAAAATGATAAAGATTTTGTAATGCATTATAGAAGCAAAGTTGTTGATCGTAACAATATATATCAGGAAAAATCATTGCCACGCCCATTTATTACGTAATTAGGGATTTATAGGGGCCAAAGTTCTCAAACTTTGATACAATTTATCTTAAGAACGAGACATATTTTGTTAAGCATTGTAGATGAGAAAATATTTGTATTGATGATTTAAATCGATTCCACTAATCAAAACACCAATGTCTGTCCCCATTAAGGATCTACAGGACTGGCCCCTAAAATATTTAATCATTTGTATCTAAAATGTGAAAAACAATTTTAGATAGGTGTAAGAACAAAAATTGTTAGTATTCTTAAGACCTTTCCAACAAAATCAAGAAAAGGGGGCTGCCCTTTTAATTAGGGGCCAAGAGACTCGTAAACTCTATTACAAAAAACTTAAAAATGATCAAGATTTTATAATGCTTGATAGAAGCAAAGTTGTTGATCATAACAATATCTATCTGAAAAAATCATTGCCACGCCCATTTATTACGTAACTAGGGATTTTTAGGGGCCAAAATCCTTAAATTTTGACGCAATATATCTAGATAAGGAGACTTATTTTGTTAAGCATTGTAGAAGAGAAAATGTCTGCATTGATGATTTTAATCGATTGCACTTATCAAAACAACAATATCTGTCCCCAGTAAGGATTTACAGGGCTGACCCCTAAAAGATTCAATCATTTATATCTCAAATGTGAACAAAAATTTTAGATAGGTGTAAGAACAAAAATTGTTAGTATTCTTAAGACCTTTCCAACAAAATCAAGAAAAAGGGCTCGCCCCTTTAATTAGGGGCCAAGAGACTCGTAAACTCTATTACAAATAACTTAAAAATGATCAAGATTTTGTAATGTATTATAGAAGCAAAGTTGTTGATCATAACAATATCTATCTGAAAAAATCATTGCCACGCCCATTTATTACGTATCTAAGGATTTTTAGGGGCCAAAATCCTTAAATTTTGACGCAATATATCTAGAAAAGGTGACATATTTTGTTAAGCATTGTAGAAGAGAAAATGTCTGCATTGATGATTTTAATCGATTGCACTTATCAAAACACCAATGTATGTCTCCAATAAGGATTTACAGGGCTGACCCCTAAAAGATTCAATCATTTATATCTCAAATGTGAACAACAATTTTAGATAGGTGTAAGAACAAAAATTGTTAGTATTCTTAAGACCTTTCCAACAAAATCAAGAAAAAGGGGTTGGCCCCTTTAATTAGGGGCCAAGAGACTCGTAAACTCTATTACAAATAACTTAAAAACGATCAGGATTTTGTAATGCATTATAGAAGCAAAGTTGTTGATCGTAACAATATCTATCTGAAAAAATCATTGCCACGCCCATTTATTACGTAACTAGAGATTTTTAGGGGCCAAAATCCTTAAATTTTGACGCAATATATCTAGAGAAGGTGAAATATTTTGTTAAGCATTGTAGAAGAGAAAATGTCTGCATTGATGATTTTAATCGATTGCACTTATCAAAACACCAATATCGTCCCCATTAAGGATTTACAGGGCTGACCCCTAAAAGATTCAATCATTTATATCTCAAATGTGAACAACAATTTTAGATAGGTGTAAGAACAAAAATTGTTAGTATTCTTAAGACCTTTCCAACAAAATCAAGAAAAAGGGGCTGGCCCTTTTAATTAGGGGCCAAGAGACTCGTAAACTCTATTACAAATAACTTAAAAACGATCAGGATTTTGTAATGCATCATAGAAGCAAAGTTCTTGATCGTAACAATATCTATCTGAAAAAATCATTGCCACGCCCATTTATAACGTAACTAGGGATTTTTAGGGGCCAAAATCCTTAAATTTTGACGCAATATATCTAGAGAAGGTGACATATTTTGTTAAGCATTGTAGAAGAGAAATGTCTGCATTGATGATTTTAATCGATTGCACTTATCAAAACACCAATATCGTCCCCATTAAGGATTTACAGGGCTGACCCCTAAAAGATTCAATCATTTATATCTCAAATGTGAACAACAATTTTAGATAGGTGTAAGAACAAAAATTGTTAGTATTCTTAAGACCTTTCCAACAAAATCAAGAAAAAGGGGCTGGTCCCTTTAATTAGGGGCCAAGAGACTTGTAAACTCTATTACAAATAACTTAAAAACGATCAGGATTTTGTAATGCATCATAGAAGCAAAGTTCTTGATCGTAACAATGTCTGTTTGAAAAACTCTTTGCCACACCAATTTAATACTTAATTAGAGATTTATAGGAGGCAAAGTCCTTAAACTTTTTAAAAAATTGAACGGAAGACCTACTCGTTACTCGTAACGAGATCGTATCTAGTTATTATTATTAAGGTCTTCCGTTTCCAACGGAAGACCTTATTGTTATTGCTTTGTTTCTTTTCCTCTATTATTATTATTATTAAGGTCTTCCGTTTCCAACGGAAGACCTTATTGTTTTCGTACTGTTTCTTATTATTATTATTATTATTATTATTATTTTTCTTTTCCACAAATTTTGTGCACGCGATTTCTCGAAAACTATTCGACCGATTTCCACAATTTTTTCACAGATGATTGGACTTCATATGATCTTTAAACATTTTTGATAATTTTCCTGTCGTCACTTCCGGTACCGATTTATCGGCCATTTTGTTCATTTTTACGACCTATTTTGTGCACACAAAAACTCAAAAACTATCAGAGATATGAATATGAAATTTTCAGGATAGTTAGACCATAGTTTGAAGATGTGCCCATTGTTTTTGTTTTACTCCTGTGGCGCCATTTCTTGGAGCTCGCTATGGCTCAAAAATTGGGTACGGATTTTTAATCACAATTTTCACTCGTTTTGATCTGTATCTTTTTATCAGTTGATATTTTGTTAAGACATATATAACAAAAGTGGTAGAGTATAAAAAGTTCTTTTCACCGATATCACGGAAAAGGGGCTAGCCCCTTTAATTAGGGACCAAGATTTTGTAATGCATTATAGAAGCAAAGTTGTTGATCATAAAAATATCTGTCAGAAAAAATCATTGCCACGCCCATTTATTACGTAGCTAGGGATTTTTAGGGGCCAAAAACCTTAAATTTTGACGCAATATATCTAGAGAAGGAGACCTATTTTGTTAAGCATTGTAGAAGAGAAAATGTCTGCATTGATAATTTTAATCGATTGCACTTATCAAAACATCAATATCTGTCCCCATTAAGGATTTACAGGGCTGACCCCTAAAAGATTCAATCAATTATATCTCAAAAATGAACAACAATTTTAGATAGGTGTAAGAAAAAAAATTATTAGTATCCTTAAGACCTTTCCAAAAAAAATAAGAAAAAGGGACTGGCCCCTTTAATTAGGGGCCAATAAACTCGTAAACTCTATTACAAATAACTTTAAAACGATCAAGATTTTGTAATGCATTATCGAAGCAAAGATGTTGATCGTAGCAATGTGTATCTGAAAAATCATTGCCATACCCATTTATTACGTAATTAAGGATTATTAGGGGCCAAAGTCCTTAAACTTTGACGCAATATATCTAGAGAAGGAGATATATTTTGTTAAGCATTGTAGAAGAGAAAATGTCTGCATTGATGATTTTAATCGATGCCACTAATCAAAACACCAATGTATATTCCTATAAAGGATTTACAGGGCTGACCCCTAAAAGATTCAATCATTTATATCTCAAAAATAAACAACAATTTAAGAAAGGTGTAAGAACAAAAAATGTTACTATACTTAAGATCTTTCCAACAAAATCAAGAAAAAGGGACTGGCCCCTTTAATTAGGGGCCAACACACTCGTAAATTCTATTACAAATAACTTAAAAACGATCAAGATTTTGTAATGCATTATAGAAGCAAAGTTGTTGATCATAACAATATCTATCAGAAAAAATCATTGCCAGCCCATTTATTACGTAACTAGGGATTTTTAGGGGCCAAAGTCCTTAAACTTTGACGCAATATATCTAGAGAAGGAATATAATAAAAATAATATTTTGTTAAGTATTATAGAAGAGAAAATGTCTGCATGGATGGTTCTAATCGATTCCACTTATCAAAACACCAATGTCTGTCCCCATTAAGGATCTAAAGGACTGGCCCCTAAAATATTCAATCGTTTATATCTAAAAAATTAACAACAATTTTTGATAGGTTTACGAACAAAAAATGATAGTATTCTTAAGACCTTTTCAATGAACTCAAGAAAAAGGTGCTGGCCCTTAAAATTAGGGGCCAAGATACTAGTAAACACTATTACAAATAACTTAAAAACGATCAAGATTATATAATGCATTATAGAAGACACGTTGTTGATCGTAACAAAGTCTGTTTGAAAAACTCTTTGCCACGCCCATTTATTACTTAATTAGGGATTTATAGGAGCCAAAGTCCTTAAACTTTTTTAAAAAATTGACCGGAAGACCTACTCGTTACTCGTAACGAGATCGTATCTAGTTATTTTTTTTTTCTCCCACGTTTTCTCAAAAACGCTTAAGCAGATTTTAATGAAATTTTTACATCTTATTCATGACAAAATTTGTAAGAAAATTACACGAGTTTTTTTTGGTCGTCACTTCCGGTCCCGAGATATTAAAGATTTTATGTTTTTGCTTGTTCACGATTTTTCTCCAAAAGTATTTGAGATAGAACTTTCAAATTTTCAGGGATGGTAGAAAGTGTCCTACCGCAGTGCCCTTCGCATATCCGAACGTCCGCCGTCACTTCCGGTCGGCACCGGAAGGAAACAAAAAACAGTCAATTTTCAACTTTTTTGTTTTGAAATTTTTTAATATCATTGTTCGATAGAGACGCTTTAATAACTTCAGAATATGAAATTTGTTTTAAAATCGATCCACGCATTCTCGAGATTTTGGGCTCCAAAGTCCTGAAGCGAGAGTCTGCGTAGCTCAGTCATTAGAGTGGTGGACTTTGGCTCAGGCGACCCGGGTTCAGTCCCCGAGTGCCGAATATTTTTTCTTCCTTAATTGTGTTAAGGTTTATAATTTTATATTTGAAATGATAGATTTTACTTATTTCCAATATAATTTTATCAAAAATCACAATAATAGCGACTTTTTAAAGATTAATTTAGGTATAATTATATGTCTATTGAAATTCTTATAGAGGGTTAAATGGAATTTAATGACGTGTTTAGAATTGAAAAAAAAGAACAACTATCACTCAAGTCGACTTTATGGTGCACTCAAACGGAAGACCTCTTGTTGCTCGCAACAAGCGTCTAGTTATTATTATTATTATTATTTTTTTTTTTTCCAAATTTTGTGCACGCGATTTCTCAGAAACTATTCAACCAATTTCGACCATTTTTTCACAGATGATGAGACGTGATATGAATTTTATATGTTTTTGAAATTTGCGTTGTCGTCACTTCCGGTACCGAGTTACGGCCGATTTTGTAATTTTTGACGACCCATTTTGTGCAGAGCTGATCTCAGAAACTATTAGATATATGATAACGAAATTTTCAGGATAGGTAGACCATAGTTTGAAGTTGTGCACTATTATGTTGTTTTACGCCAGTGGCGCTATTTCTTGGAGCTCGCCTAGGCACGAAAATTGGGTACGAATTTTGAATCAAAAATTTTGTACCTTTTGGTCTGCATCTTTTTATCAGTTGATATTTTGTTAAGACATATATAACAAAAGTGGTAGAGAATCAAAAGTTCTTTCCAACAAAATCAAGAAAATGGGGCTGGCCCCTTTAATTAGGGGCCAATACAATTGTAAACTCTATTACAAATAACTTAAAAACGATAAAGATTTTGTAATGCATTATAGAAGCAAAGTTGTTGAACATAACAATATCTATCAGAAAAAAATATTGCCACGCCCATTTATTACGTAACTAGGGATTTTTTGGGGCCAAAATCCTTAAACTTTGACGCAATATATCTAGAGAAGGAGACATATTTTGTTAAGCATTGTAGAAGAGAAAATGTCTGCATTGATGATTTTAATCGATTGCACTTATCAAAACACCAATATCTGTCCCCATTAAGGATTTACAGGGCTGACCCCTAAAAGATTCAATCATTTATATCTCAAAAATGAACAACAATTTTAGATAGGTGTAAGAGCAACAAATGTTAGTATTCATAAGACCTTTTCAAACAAATCAAGAAAAAGGGGCTGGCCCCTTTAATTAGGGGCCAATACACTCGCAAACTCTATTACAAATAACTTAAAAACGATCAAGATTTTGTAATGCATTATAGAAGCAAAGTTGTTGATCATAACAATATCTGTCAGAAAAAATGATTGCCACGCCCATTTATTACGTAACTAGGGATTTTTAGGGACCAAAGTCCTTAAACTTTGACGCAATATACCTAGAGAAGGAGACTTATTTTGTTAAGCATTGTAGAAGAGAAAATGTCTGCATTGATGATTCTTATCGATTCCACTAATCAAAACACCAATGTATGTCCCCATTAAGGATTTACAGGGCTGACCCCTAAAATATTCAATCGTTTATATCTCAAAAATGAACAACAATTTTAGATTGGTTTAAGAACAAAAAATGTTAGTATTCTTAAGACCTGTTCAAGGAAATCAAGAAAAAGGGGCTGGCCCTTTAAATTAGGGGCCACGATACTCGTAAACTCTATTACAAATAACTTAAAAACGATCAAGATTTTGTAATGCATTATAGAAGCAAAGTTGTTGATCATAACAATATCTATCAGAAAAAATGATTGCCACGCCCATTATTACGTAACTAGGGAATTTTAGATGCCAAAATCCTTTAAGTATGACGCAATATATCTAGAGAAGGAGACATATTTTGTTAAGCATTGTAGAAGAGAAAATGTCTGCATTGATGATTTTAATCGATTGCACTTATCAAAACACCAATATCTGTCCCCATTAAGGATTTACAGGGCTGACCCCTCAAAGATTCAATCATTTATATCTCAAAAATGAACAAAACTTTCAGATAGGTGTAAGAACAAAAATTGTTAGTATTCTTAAGACCTTTCCTACAAAATCATGAAAAAGGGGCTGGTCCCTTTAATTAGGGACCAAAAAGCTCGTAAACTCTATTACGAATAACCTAAAAACGATGAAGATTTTGTAGTGCATTATAGAAGAAAATTTGTTGATCATAGCAATATCTATCAGAAAAAATCATTGCCACGCCCATTTATTACGTAACTATGGATTTTTAGGGGCTAAAATCCTTAAATTTACCATACACCAATGTATGTCCCCATTAGGGATTTACAGGGATGACCCCTAAAAGATTCAATCATTTATATCTCAAATGTGAACAACAATTTTAGATAGGTGTGAAAACAAAAATTGTTAGTATTCTTAAGACCTTTCCAAACAAATCAAGAAAAAGGGGCTGGCCCCTTTAATTAGGGGCCAAGAGACTCGTAAACTCTATTACAAATAACTTAAAAACGATCAAGATTTTGTAATGCATTATAGAAGCAAAGTTGTTGATCATAACAATATCTATCTGAAAAAATCATTGCCACGCCCATTTATTACGTAACTAGGGAATTTTAGGGGCCGAAATCCTTAAATTTTGACGCAATATATCTAGAGAAGGAGACATATTTTGTTAAGCATTGTAGAAGAGAAAATGTCTGCATTGATGATTTTAATCGATTGCACTTATCAAAACACCAATATCTGTCCCCATAAAGGATCTACAGGGCTGACCCCTAAAAGATTCAATCATTTATATCTCAAATGTGAACAACAATTTTAGATAGGTGTAAGAACAAAAATTGTTAGTATTCTTAAGACCTTTCCAACAAAATCAAGAAAAAGGGGCTGGCCCCTTTAATTAGGGGCCAATTACCTTCTAAACTCTATTACAAATAACTTAAAAACGATAAACATTTTGTAATGCAGTATAGAAGCAAAGTTGTTGATCATAACGATATTTATCTGAAAAAATCATTGCCAGCGCAGTTATTACGTAACTAAGAATTATTAGGGGCCAAAGTACTTAAACTTTGACGCAATATATATCTTGAGAAGGAGACATATTTTGTTAAGCATTGTAGAAGAGAAAATGTCTGCATTAATGGTTTTAATCGATTCCACTTATCAAAACACCAATGTCTGTCCCCATTAAGGATCTACAGGGCTGGCCCCTAAAATACTCAATTGTTTGTATCTCAAAAATGAACAACAATTTAAGATAGGTTTAAGAAACAAAAATAATAGTATTCTTAAGACCTTTTCAATGAAATCTAGAAAAATGCTTTGGCCCTTTACATTAGGGGCCAAAATACTCCTAAACTCCATGACAAATAACTTAAAAACGATAAAGATTTTGTAATGCATTATAAAAGCAAAGTTGTTGATCGTAACAATTAATGTCTGCTTGAAAAACTTTTTGGCACACCCATTTATTACTTAATTAGGGATTTATAGTCGCCAAAGTCATTGAACTTTTCAAAACATTGAACGGAAGACCTACTCGTTACTCGTAACGAGATCTAGTTATTATTATTATCATTATTTTTATTATTATTTTTTTCCAAATTTTGTGCACGCGATTTCTCGAAAACTATTCGACCGATTTCAACCATTTTTTCACAGATGATGGAACGTGACCTGAATTTTATATATTTTTGAAATTATTTCCGTCGTCATTTTCGGTCCCGATTTACGGCCGATTTTTCAATTTTTTACGACCCATTTTGTGCACAGGTGATCCAAAAAACTATTAGAGATATGACTGTGAAATTTTCAGGATAGGTAGTCTACAGTTTGAAGTTGTGCCCTATTATGTCGTTTTATGGCAGTGGCGCCTTATCTTGGAGCTCGCCTAGGCTCGAAAATTGGGCACCAATTTTCATTCAAAATTTTCATACGTTTCGATCTGTATCTTTTTATCAAATGATATTTTGTTAAGACATATATAACAAAAGTGGTAGAGAATCAAAAGTTCTTTCCAACAAAATCAAGAAAAAGGGGCTGGCCCCTTTGTTTAGGGGCCAAGACACTCGTAAACTCTATTACAAATAACTTTAAAATGATAAAGATTTTGTAATGCATTATAGAAGCAAAGTTGTTGATCGTAACAATATATATCAGGAAAAATCATTGCCACGCCCATTCATTACGTAATTAGGGATTATTAGGGGCCAACGTTCTCAAACTTTGATACAATATATCTAGAGAACGAAACATATTTTGTGAAGCATTGTACAAGAGAAAATACTTGTATTGTTGATGTTAATATATTCCACTGATGAAAATACCAATTCCTGTCCCCATTAAGGATCTAGAGGGCTTGCCCCTAAAATATTCAATCATTTGTATCTCAAAAATGAACAACAATTTTAGATGGGTGTAAGAACAAAAAATATTAGTATTTGTGATACCTTTTCAGGAAAATCAAGAAAAAGTGGCTGGTCCCTTTAATTAGGGGCCAAGACACTCGTAAACTCTCTTACAAATAACATAAAAACGATAAACATTTTGTAATGCATTATAGAAGCAAAGTTGTTGATCATAACAATATCTATCAGAAAAAATTATTGCCACGCCCATATATTACGTAAATAGGGATTTTTTGGGGCCAAAATCCTTAAATTTTGACGCAATATATCTAGAGAAGGAGACATATTTTGTTAAGCATTGTAGAAGAGAAAATGTCTGCATTGATAATTTCAATCGATTGCACATATCAAAACACAAATATCTGTCCCCATTAAGGATCTACAGGGCTGACCCCTAAAAGATTCAATCATTTATATCTCAAAAATGAACAACAATTTTAGATAGGTGTAAGAACAAAAATTGTTAGTATTCTTAAGACCTTTCTTACAAAATCAAGAGAAAGGGGCTGGCCCCTTTAATTAGGGGCCAATAAACACGTAAACTCTATTACAAATAACATAAAAACGATCAAGATTTTGTAAAGCATTATAGAAGCAAAGTTATTGATCATAACAATATCTATTAGAAAAAATTATTGCCACGCCCATTTATTACATAACTAGGGATTTTTAGGGGCCAAAGTACTTAAACTTTGACGCAATATATCTACAGAAGGAAACATATTTTGTTAAGCATTGTAGAAGAGAAGATGTCTGCATTGATGATTTTAATCGATTGTAATTATCAAAACACCAATATCTGTCCCCATTAAGGATTTACAGGGCTGACCCCTAAAAGATTCAATCATTTATATCTCAAAAATGAACAACAATTTTAGATAGGTGTAAGAACAAAAATTGTTAGTATTCATTAGACTTTTCCAACAAAATCAATAAAAAAAGGGCTGGCCCCTTTAATTAGGGGCCAATACACTCGCAAACTCTATTACAAATAACTTTAAAATGATCAAGATTTTGTAATGCATTATAGAAGCAAAGTTGTTTATCATAACAATATCTATCAGAAAAAATGATTGCCACGCCCATTTATTAAGTAACTATAGATTTTTAGGGGCCAAAGTCCTTAAATTTTGACGCAATATACCTAGAGAAGGAGACTAATTTTGTTAAGCATTGTAGAAGAGAAAATGTCTGCATTGATGATTCTTATCGATTCCACTAATCAAAACACCAATGTATGTCCCCATTAAGGATTTACAGGGCTGGCTCCTAAAATATTCAATCGTTTGTATCTCAAAAATGAACAACAATTTTAGATAGGTTTAAGAACAAAAAATGTTAGTATTCTTTAAAACTGTTCAAGGAAATCAAGAAAAAGGGTCTGGCCCTTTAAATTAGGAGCCACGATACTCGCAAACTCTATTACAAATAACTTAAAAACGATAAAGATTTTGTAATGCATTATCGACGCAAAGTTGTTGATCATAACAATATCTATCAGAAAAAATGATTGCCACGCCCATTCTGACGTGACTATGGATTTTTAGGGGCCAAAGTCCTTAAACTTTGACGCAATATACCTAGAGAAGGAGACTTATTTTGTTAAGCATTGTAGAAGAGAAAATGTCTGCAGTGATGATTCTTATCGATTCCAGTAATCAAAACACCAATATATGTCCCCATTAAGGATTTACAGGGCTGGCCCCTAAAATATTCAATCGTTTGTATCTCAAAAATGAACAACAAATTTAGATAGGTTTAAGAACAAAACATGTTAGTATTCTTTAGACCTTTTCAAGTAAATCAAGAAAAAGTGGCTGGTCCTTTAAATTAGGGGCCAGGATACTCGCAAACTCTATTACAAATAACTTAAAAACGATCAAGATTTTGTAATGCATTATAGAAGCAAAGTTCTTGATTGTAACAATGTCTGTTTGAAAAAACTCTTTGCCATACCCATTTATTACTTAATAAGAGATTTATAGGAGGCAAAGTCCTTAAACTTTTTAAAAAATTGAACGGAAGACCTACTCGTTACTCGTAACGAGATCGTATCTAGTTAAGGTGTTCCGTTTCCAACGGAAGACCTTCTTGTTATTGCTTTGTTTCTTTTCCTCTATTATTAAGGTCTTCCGTTTCCAACGGAAGACCTTATTGTTATTGCTTTGTTTCTTTTTCACTATTATTTTTATTAAGGTCTTCCGTTTTCAACGGAAGACCTTATTGTTATTCCTCTATTATTATTATTATTATTTTTTTTTCTCCCACGTTTTCTCAAAAACGCTTCAGCCGATTTTGATGAAATCTTTAGATCTTATTCATGACAAAATTTGTAAGAAAATTACACGAGTTTTTTTTGGTCGTCACTTCCGGTCCCGAGATATTAAAGATTTTATGTTTTTGCTTGTTCACGATTTTTCTCCAAAAGTATTTAAGATAGAACTTTCAAATTTTCAGGGATGGTAGAAAGTGTCCTGCCGCAGTGCACTTCGCATATCCGAACGTCCGCCGTCACTTCCGGTCGGCACCGGAAGGAAACAAAAAACAGTCAATTTTTAACTTTTTTGTTTTGAAATTTTTTAATATTATTGTTCGATAGAGACGCTTTAATAACTTCAGAATATGAAATTTGTTTTAAAATCGATCCACGCATTCTCGAGATTTTGGGCTCCAAAGTCCTGAAGCGAGAGTCCGCGTAGCTCAATCGTTAGAGTGGTGGACTTTGGCCCAGGCGACCCGGGTTCAGTCCCCGAGTGCCGAATATTTTTTCTTCCTTAATTGTGTTAAGGTTTATAATTTTATATTTGAAATGATAGATTTTACTTATTTCCAATATAATTTTATCAAAAATCACAATAATAGCGACTTTTTAAAGATTAATTTAAGTATAATTATATGTCTATTGAAATTCTTATAGAGGGTTTAATGGAATTTAATGACATGTTTAGAAATGATAAAAAAAAGAACAACTATCCCTCTAGGCTATTTTATGGTGCACTCAAACGGAAGACCTCTTGTTGCTCGCAACAAGCGTCTAGTTGTTTTTTTTTTTCTGTCACCTTTTCTCAAAAACGCTTCAGCCGATTTTAATGAAACTCTCAGATCTTATTCAAGACAAAATTTGTAAGAAAATTACACGAGATTTTTTCGGTCGTCACTTCCGGTCCCCAGTTATTAAAGATTTTATGTTTTTGCTTGTTCACGATTTTTCTCCAAAAGCATTTAAGATAGAACTTTCAAATTTTCAGGGATAGTAGAAAGTGTCCTGCCGCAGTGCCCTTCGCATATCCGAACGTCCGCCGTCACTTCCGGTCGGCACCGGAAGGAAACAAAAAACAGTCAATTTTCAAATTTTTGTTTTGAATTTTTTTTATATTACTATTCGATAGAGACGCTTTAATAACGTCAGAATATGAAATTTATTTTAAAATCGATCTACGCATTCTCGAGATTTAAGGATCCAAAGTCCTGAAGCGAGAGTCCGCGTAGCTCAGTCGTTAGAGTAGTGGACTTTGGCCTAGGCGACCCGGGTTCAGTCCCCGAGTGCCGAATGTTTTTTTCTTTCTTAATTGTGTTTTGTTTAACGATTTTATCTTTAAAACGATGGATTTTAATGTTTTCCGTTTTAATTTTATCATAAATCAAAATAATACCGGCTTTTTTTCAGTACAAATGTAGAGCCCGTTTCAAAATACCGTCAATTTCCCCATTGTGACACTCTTGTTTCTGTCAGCAGCTCGCTAAATTCAGACGCTCGTTGCATCGCCGGCATCAAAGACATGCCGCCGAAGCACCCTTGCAGTACGACCGCATTAGAGCTCGCCAGGTCGCTTTGCCGGCATCAAAGAAATGCCGCCATCTCATTGACTGTATGCACAAAACATTTAACAATGCGCCCACATTTCAAGTATTCTACAGGACTTTAAAAAGAGGACTGTTTAGTATTTATTCAGATATATAGGTACATTCATGTATATATGCGTTTATTGACATATGTTGTTTATATATTGATTTCCTGAACACTATAAAACACTATAAAATCTCTCTCTCTCTCTTTCTCTCTCTCTCTCTCTCTCTCTCTCTCTCTCTCTCTCTCTCTCTCTCTCTCTCTCTCTCTCTCTCTCTCTCTCTCTCTCCAGCGTACGAATATTTTAGTATTTGAATAAGAACTACTACAGGTAACATGCAGTAATGTGGCTAAAGCCTAAATGTTCATTTGACGTTTGAAAATTATATATGTATTTATTTCTAGTTACGGGATATTGTCTTTGGATTTAAATGATTTGAAATTATTTTTTTAATGATTGTCTTCTTACTGATTGGAAGTCAATGCTAAAAAGTCATTTTTTTTTTATTATAGACGGTGTACTTTCTCCTTCTTTGTATATGTCTACAGATACATATTTGTTGTCTGTCTTGGATTAAGAAAAACCTCCGAAGTTTAAACACTGAACTATACACACCACCGGGTGACTGCGACAAGGTGTGGAACTGATCACCTGTGTATGTGTGTTTGGGCCTAGGAAAAAACATGTGTAAACACCGATCGGAGATATACACTATTAAAACAAAAAGTCTGATTTTTCACTTTTGATAAAAAAAAAATAATTACGGCAGGGTGCATGGGGATTATAATCATTTAAAATCTGTCTGAAGTTTATAATTATTTACAAAGGACTACATACAGTAATGTTCGCCCAAAAGTGGGATTTATTATGTATCTGTTTAGTGATTAAACATCGAGGTCAAAATTCATAAATTTCGTATTTAAGGTCTTCCGTTTCCAACGGAAGACCTTATTGTTATTCTTCGGATTCTTTTTCTTGTTAAGGTCTTCCGTCTTCAGCGGAAGACCTTACTGTTTTTCTACTGTTTCTCATTCTTCTATATTATTTAATTATTCTTCTTGGTAGACACCCTTAATTTCTCAGCCATTTCTCCATCGATTTTAATGATTTTTACAGGGATGATGTCTTAGGTGAACCTCTCATTGCATACAACTTTTTGTCTGAAAATTCAATTCCGCTTCTGAATTATCTCCCTTTTTCATGTATTTTGGGACATGATATTGTCCACGCATCTCCTCAAAAACCGTTATAGTTAAAGACTTGAAATTTATATGCAAGATAGAGTGGTTATGGTAGATTTGCGTGCTTGTTTTAGATTTGACTAGAAGTCATTGTCCTGGAAGCTCGCCTGAATCTGAAAATGTTGATGTTAACTTTTTTGACAGTTTTTTGGGAAATTTGAGATTTGATCACGAATATCTTTCTTGTCATAAATATTTTGTTAACATATGTAGAACATTAAAAGTTTATATAAACAAGACCTTTCACCTGACACCGAGCAAAAGGGGCTGACCCCTCATATTAGGGGCCCAGAAGGGTCTAAAGTCTTTCATCTATATCTCTTTAATAAGAAACATTTTGTAATGTATTATAGAAGCAAAAATGTTAATCTTCTAGCTCTTTATCTACGCATGTTAAAAGTTTTCGGATATGTTACATAATTAGGGGTTTTAAGGGGCTAGAAGTCCAATATTTTGATCATTTATATCTTAAAAAGGAGAAATATTTTGAAAAGCATTATATAAGAGAAGATGCTAAGAATAGTGTTCGTTATAAAATTTAACCATCAAAGTTTGGTCAAATGGACCCTACAGGGAGATAAAGGGTCGGCCCCTAAAGCAATCTTTCCCAAATATCTCAAGAACGGTAACACATTTCTGAACACTTAATGAACAAAATGTGTTTAAAATGATAAGATCTTTCAGTTGATATCAAGAAAAAGGGGCTGAAAAAAAAAATGAAAAAAGATAAAGAAATAGAAGAAAATTGTCTGTTCAGAATCAAGAGATCTTTTTTTTATTTCTTTTTACAAATCATTTAGCTGGTAAATAGCAAAATAAAGGTCATACATGTATCTCAACTTCTAAAATTGGAAGGAAGACCTCCTCGTTGCTCGCAACGAGACCGTGTCTAGTTATTATTATTATTTTTTTTTCTCCCACGTTTTCTCAAAAGCTCTTCAGTCGAATTTGATGAAATTTTCAGATCTTATTCATGACAAAATTTGTAAGAAAATTACACGTCATTTTTTTGGTCGTCACTTCCGGTCCCGAGATATTAAGGATTTTATGTTTTAGCTTGTTCACGATTTTTATCAAAAAGTATCAAAGATAGAACCTTCAAACTTTCAGGGATGGTAGAGAGTCATCAGCCGCAGTGCCCTTCGCATATCCGAACGTCCGCCGTTACTTCCGGTCGTCACCGGAAGTAAGCAGAAAACAATAATTTTTTAATTTTTTTGTTTTGAAATTTTTTCATGCTATTATTCGATAGAGACGCTTTAAAAACTTCAGAATATGAAATTTGTTTTAAAATCGATCCTCGCATTCTCCAGATTTTGGGCTCCAAAGTTCTGAAGCGAGAGTCCGCGTAGCTCAGTCGTTAGAGTGGTGGACTTGTGCCCAGGTGATCCGGGTTCAGTCCCCGAGTGCCGAATGTTTTTTTCTTTCTTAATTGTGTTCCAATTTATGATTTTATCTTTGAAATGATGGAATTTACTAATTTCCGATTTAATTCTATCAAAAACCACAATAATTGTGCCTTTTTTAGTATAATTATACTTCTATTGAAATCCGTAGGGAGTGTTAAATGGAGTTTGAAGAAGTATTAGGAAATGAAAGAAAAGAACAACTATCCTGATATCATATTTTAAGGTGCATTCAAATGTAGCGGTCAGTGGTTATTTGATGCAAAATATGTACATGATTTGGGCTTATTTAGCCGCAAACACAAAGAATTCTGATTTAAGAATATACATGTGTAAATTAAGATAAAGAGATTATATATATAATTATATATATAATTATAATTATATATATATATATATATATATATATATATATATATATATATATATATATATATATATATAATTTTCCTGTTTATCCTTAGTAATTCGTGTATTTCGGTACGGCTGTCATTGAATAGGCGTTCTTTGTGATCTTTTTGATGTCATAAAATAGCTATATTGTTGAAAAAAAAACCCATTCTGTTATTAAACATTTCAAACCCACCATGGCCACTGAGAGTTGTATACAATTTACATAACTCATTCCCCGCACAAACCCGGGGAGATACCGCGCTTTTGGACAAGTCTTATACACAGCGCTTCATGTGCTTCTACCTTACCACAAATAATTTAAATGCATGTTCACTGATACTTTGTACGAACATAATTCAACTTTTTTAACTTTTAGTTTTTTTCTCAGTTATATTGGTTATATATGAAAAGACAATCAAGTATCCTTTGATTTAGCATTGATTTAAAAGATACTGTGTAAAATCAAAAAGTCGAAATATTATGCAACGTTTTAGACCGATTTGAGCGGTATATTTGTAAAAATCGTATTTCATTTATAAAAAAATAGACTAGCGTTTTAAAAGATTAATACAGTTAGGCGTGTTTATTTCTGTTAATTACTGCTGGGACCCTGATGAATTCACACGTCAGACTTCAACACATGTAAACGATATTCACACCTTGCTTGATCAACCTGTCTTATTCTTACCTTGTTGGGGATCGTGCAGGAGGCGAAGCCACCAGAATCTTCGGCAATTTAGAATTTCAAAGGTAGATGATAAATACTTATGAAAATAAATAGATAAATATGAATTCTTCTTTTTATTCTTAAAAAAAAAACCTGTAGTTTTTTTCCCCCTTATATTTGCCCGATAATTGAAGGACGTACGTGCACCGGGTTATATATGTTGCAAATGCGAAAAGTTCACAATTGAGAGAGGGAGATAGTAACAAGTCAGGGTCTGCCCTGAAGCCCCCACTGGCCAGTGCAGGCATGTGTCCGGCAAAGGCGAACAAATGGAAGGGATGCATCTGGTAATCGGTGCATCGGTGGAGAATCCGCTTTTGAAAGCCTGCAGGTGTACTTAATAAATATACACCCCTCCCAACAGATCTACAATATGCAGAGTTTCTTAATGGTTTTATTTTGCCGTCTTTTTACAAAAGGATATTAAAGAAGAAGGGGGGATAAGATAGCGCAAACGCCCACTTGGTTTAGTCGTAAAATATAATATTTTTTTTAATCTATTTTTTTTAAATTAAATCTATTCAAATATATTATAATACAAGTTTGCAAAAGCACAATTTCTAACTATATTCAGTTTTTAATATATTTAACAAACCATAAGAAAAATAATGACTTAAATTTTGGTGGTATCGAACCTACAACATAAAAACCCCAATCATATTAGGATAGATTATGTCTTGTGCTCTAACCACTGAGCCACGACAGACACAGCTTATTTTAATACGTACGCAATTTAAATGCTGTATGTGGCTTTGGCCACGAATTTACGGACGTATTATTTTTCCAAAAACGTTCATTTGTTGGGATACAAAATTATATTTTTAATGTATATAGTGGGTCATCTCTCCACGTTTTTGTTGATTGAAATCGGTTTGTTTTCACTCAAATTTCATTTAGATTATGACAAAAATATGGAGCCCAGACCCACATTATGAGAGAAAAGGCCTTGAAGTTCTAAAAAATGACACTATTTGGAGGTTTTGATACGTATACCCAGTTTGAATCAACACATTCTAAGTATTGAACATATTTAAATGATGATGTGTTAAATATATGCTGCTTCAAATTTTTTTTTCTTCAAATTATTAGATTTGTTTAAATTCTAATATTTCAGAATCTTATCTGATCGTGTATATACATTTCACACGCCTTATCCACCCATCTTCTTATAATTTGACACTCGGACGATATAAGACTTATTTGTGCAATCCGAAACATCTTTAGTACGCTTTACTATAAATGATGTATGACGTCAGCTTATTTACATAAGTGGAAGAAACCTACGCTGTTCAGAGTTCTGCAAACTTTCATCTACACAACTGTTTACCTTACTGTAGTAAAAATAACCAAACTTTTAGAACGTGTTCCCAGCTCAAGAAATCACTGTAAGTATGTGTTGCACATCGAAAATCGCTGTTTCAATGCTTTTGAGCGGCTAGCGGCATACTATAATTATGATGTATGTATACTCTTGTTGCAGATGCAGAACTTAGCTTCATTTTAATTGCATTAAATTGTGAAACTGTAGAGAACGGTTTTTTTTTTTTGTTAATTATCTATACATTTTTTTTCTAAAAAATTATACAATATTGCTTCAATTGCAAGGAAGCTGGTGCTGCATGTTTAATCAAATGCTGGACAACTCTGGCCCCCAATTTAGGACAACTCAACCCAGTCGAGACAACTTGCCACAATAAAATATATTTTATACGCATTGATTGGCAAATGTTGTTACTTTTTCAATTTTTTAAAAATCATAACTTAATTTTAGTGTAAAAATTCAAATTTCATTGGAGAATAATTTCTTCTTTCATTTCAGCAAGGTTTCTTTTTCCATCATTGTATACCTTGTAAGTTATTCTTCATTACTCTGAAGCGAGTTTAGAGCTTAGATGCACAAATTAAATGAATGAATCAACTTAATTAGTGTAGGCCAAGGTGCTTGCATTTGCTAATTATTCATGATCATCACCTTGAAGAATCTAAATTATAAGTTAACATGTCCTAATCATTTACAGCTTGGCTCTCATTATACTAGTAATTTTATGATGATACCATTTCACTAATAATTATAATCACAATATCGTAATGCCTTTGTTTGATTGCATATTCACAATTAAATGAAACGTTAAAACTTGCAGAACCAATTTAATATATACTAGCTTATGAGAAATAATCATTAAATCATTTATACTCGTTAATAAAAAAAAGTTTTCTCTATAAAATGTCTGGCGCTATATTTTTAGTCACGGAAGGGAACTAAATAACGTTAATATCGCTGTTCCATGTATGTTTCATATCCCTGACTAAGAGCGTAAAAAGCGACACTACACAAATACTTCATACAAATAAACATCAATATGAATATAAATATAAGCATTCAATGTTTATTTTTGGATGTCTTCAGTCCTATAACACACCAAGGCTCTGCAGAAAAATTATCATACCGCACGGTATTCAATTTGTCTGCACAGTCTTGGTGTGTTTTAGGACTGACGACATCCAAAAATAAGCATTCAATGCTTAAATATACAGGATTAACTTTCAAGGAGTGCTGTGCTTGTCAATTTTTCAATGAACCTTTCTGAATCGAGCATAATTGTGGATATGATTTGAGGTGGTGTCCCTTTTGTAAGGATTGCAAGGGCATCTTCACATCTTTATTTGAAAAATAGTTTGATAAACAAAATAAAAAAATCCAATATATTATAGCCACTGAAAAAAAATTCTCAAGGAGCACCATAGGAACCGACTGTAAGGAATTAAGAATTATTCGAAAAGAACATGTTAGAGGTTAAAATGTTTTGATTTTTTTTCCCACTTTATAACAAGTGATTGAATAAGTAAATTTTAGTCGATGATTATCATGACTTAGTGATAGTCGAGGACTCGAATACTTGTTGACATCCCTATTAAAAATATTTTTAATTATTAAGAGCTGTTATGCTACAATTTGGAATATTATTATGTATTAAAGCATTGATTCTCAGTTGTTGACACAACAACCACTGAAACAACACTGGCTTAAATATTTGTATTGACTTTATAAAGCTGCTTTGATTAGAGTTAGCTGCTTTCATTAGAGTTATTTAGAGTTATGGGTAAAGTTACTCAGGTGTGCAATGCGACCCCTTGGCCTCTTGTTGAATACAGGATAGAAGTGTATATATAGCTTAGTACCTTATACACACATGTGTTTAAGATATTATTATGTATTTTCATTAGATTCAAACAATCGTTGAATTCTAGGGCATATGCTGAAAGAAATTTTTTTTTTTGGTGTGTGGGGGGGGGGGGGGGGGGGGGGGGGGGGGGGGGGCAAGCCCAGCCCAGTCCTTTGATTATGAAACTTGAAAACTTTAGTGATTTATAGGTGGACATGTATTTCTAAATAGTACAGATTTTATTTTGTTTAATAAACAGCATAGTTTGTTAACTGGAAAGAATTTTAGAAAAAGAAAATGTTCTAATGTATAATGTATGAAATGTGTTTTTTAAATTGAGGAGAATTTTCATGGTCTAAGTTTAAAATTTTCTTTCTTTTATTAGGTCACCTGAGTCACTCAGGTGACCTATTGCCATCTGTTTTTGTTCGTCGTACGTCGTCCGTTGGTTGTAAACTGTTAAACATTTTTAGCTTCTTCTCTGAAACCACTGAACCAATTTCAACCAAATTTGGCATATAGTATCTATGGCTGAAGGGCTGAAGTAAAAATAGTGAAATTCATGGCACCTGCACCCAACCCCCGGGGGCCTGAGGGATGGGACTAAAACCATCAAAATTAATGCAATCTTTAAAAAATTTTCTTTTTTACTCCTGGATCTCAAGCAGTCAAACTGCTGGCATGATTGTAATAAGCATTGAGCTCTCTACCAAAATTGTGAAATTCATAGCCCCAGGGTCAGGGGTTATTGCGCTAGAGTTGGGCTCTAATGATTATATAGTAAAAATGCGTTAATTCTTTAAAAATCTTCTATCCTTCTCCTGGGTATTTAGACAGTGAACTAAGTACCGGCACATAGTTATGATGAGGAAGAATGATTCCTCCAAAATTTTGAATTTTATGGCCCCTGGGTCAGGGGTTCTTGTGTTAGGGCAGGGCTCTAATGATTATAAAGTGAAAAAATATTAATTCTTTGAAAATCTTCTCCTCTGCTCCTGGATATTAAGCCCATGAACTAAGTACATAGTTATGATGCAGAAGAATGCCTCTTCCAAAATTGTGAATTTCATGGCCCCTGGGTCAGGGGTTCTATTGTTAGAGTGGGGCTCTAATGGTGATATAGTGAAAATGCATTAATTCTTTGAAAATCTTCTCCTCTGCTCCTGAATATTAAGCAGATGAACTATAAGTACATAGTTATGATGAGGAAAAGTGCCTCTTCCAAAGTAGTGAATTTCATGGCCCCTGGATCAGAGGTTCTGGTGTTAGGGCAGGGCTCTAATGATTATGACGGACTAATGATTATTACGGACTCGGTCTCCAAAATAAATGTAAGTGATAAAATTATTTTGTGATTTTATTGCAATAAGTAAACATGATATTGTAGCTGGTTTGGTTGAGCATTACAGATACAGCAGATTGACGGACGAGATGTGGGTTTATTTGTAAACAAGCATACCATAGGAAATCTTGTTTCGAATGGGAAATGAAATAGATAAAAGTATATTTAATTATATTTTGGGAAATACTGTTAATCAGTTGTATCCTCGTATTCAAATGATTTTTTGATAGACGTTTGACGAGATTTTATATTTTGATAAAAAAGTGATATACAGTTTATAGTCAGTAGCTATAGCTATGAACCTGTGAAAATTGTTAAAAAACTGTTTATAGCAGAAAGAAAAATAATAATTTATTTTTGCAGTTCGAAATTTCTTTGATTTTTCTGACTGATGAGTTATTGTAATGTCAGCTCGAAGCCTTTGTGACCGTTCCAGCCTTTGATTTTAATAATTTTTTTAGAATTTAGAAAGTTTATATGATTAAAAAATCTCGAAATATTCATGCTAGTGTACACTTCCTTCTGGCTGGGTTAAACCTTTTGGAGCAGGTCTGTTCCCAGGTAACTTCAAGTCCTACCTGGACCAAACTTGCATGGATGATGGATCTAGGAGTGTACACTATAACCAGCCTGCTTCAGATGCTGGATCTGACAAAGATTTTCCACATGAGTGATTTTAGCTATATTTAACCAAATTTTAGCAAGGATGATGTATCTAAGGATGGACACTTCCAGAATTGCCTTAGATTCTGAATCTGACCAAAATTTTCAGATGAGTGACCAGGGTAATGTTTTTGGAGTAGCTATATAATATTATGGCCTGTTATGATTAAACTTGCTTAGATAGTGCATCTAAGGATGAAAACTTCCAAACTTGCTTCAATGACCAAAATTTTCTTAATCAGTAAACCGGTTAAAAGTCTTTTGAACAGGTCTGTTTCCAAGTAACTATAAGTCCTACTTGAACATACTTGTATTATATTGATCTTGGGATGCACACTAACTAGAAAAAAAAATATGATGCGAGATTTGCCATACTTATAGATAACATTCGTCAAGGTGAGCTTCATAATCTTTGATTACCTGTGCTTAAAATATGAACTTTTTTCTTTTGCAGATCAATTGTACATATATCAGAATGTTCATAGTGCTTGGGTTTTGATTTTTATTAATCTATGAGACAAATATCAGCTGTTGAACTTGGTATTTTTTTTTCTTTTGCAAAATATTGCATATACCGGTATGGTACACATTCTTCTGTCTGTCCTGTCTGGATACCTCCTCCCAAGTTTTCAAGTTAGGAAGTTCTTATTTTTAAAAAAAATTGAAAAATTATCAGAGAAGAGTTTAGTACTTGTAGTTTGATTTTTAACCGGGTTTTCCAAAGGAAAAATCCAGTTATTGAAATGGTGAAAAAGGCGGGTGAGTGGGTGAGTGGGCGGCTGCCAATAGGTTACCCTTATTGTACGGATAACTCCTCCAACAGTTTTCAAGAAAGGAAGTTGTTCTTTTGCAGATCAATTGTACACATATCATAGGTGTGCATATTGCTAGGATTTTGATTTCTGATTATTTATGAAAAAATACCAGCTGTTGAACTTACTCATTTTTCGGCAAAATATTGCATATACATGTAGGGTATCTCTATTGTACGGGTAACTCCTCCTACAGTTTTCAAGAGAGAAAGTTGTTCTTTTGCAGATCAATTGTTCCTTTTTGCAGATCAATTGTACATATATCAGAAATGTGCATAATGCTAAGGTTTTGATTTCTAATAATTAATGAAAAAAATACCAGATGTTGAACTTAGTCATTTTTTGGCAAAATATTGCATATATAGTTCTCTGGATAGATAGTGTTCATCAATTCAGGGTTGACAAATGGATTATGGGTACTGTTCACACAAAAGAAAACCAGGCTTGTTGTCAAATTGACAGCTTTTCTCTTGTTTATAATTTATTAGAAAAATACAACAACAAATTCTGTTGATTTGAATCATTTTTTTGCAAAATATTCCATATAGGCTACACCATTTGTCTGAACACTAGTAACTCCTCGCACAATTTTTCAAGATGAGATTTTTATTTTGCACATCAATTGTACATCTATCAGAAATATACAGAACCCTGTCCAGGTCATACTAGTATCTTAAAAAGGCTGAGGTTGCATGTCAAACCTAACTACACTTGAGGGATAAATCCACTGCACTATAATGCTACAAAATG
The DNA here is from genome assembly GCA_033439105.1 of Magallana nippona. Lineage (NCBI taxonomy): Eukaryota > Metazoa > Mollusca > Bivalvia > Ostreida > Ostreidae > Magallana > Magallana nippona. The sequence goes on from CM065921.1 coordinate 44,048,115, forward strand.
ATTTCATAAGCCCTGTAATTATAATGCACATGGATGTACATTGCAAAAGCCACACTGTAGTTACTCAGGTGACCGATAAGGCCCATGGACCTCTTGTTGAACTTGAGCCTAGTAAGAATACATTTGGAAAGAAAATTATGCCGTCTTAAAATTACTTTCAGTCCTTTCAGTCCAAGTTAAGGGTTTAAGGGAACATATACTGCCTCATATTAATGAATCTTGAATTTAACCATCACTTTCTTTCTTTTTTTTTCATTTTGTAGATGCCCAAACGTAAAACATTTGATGACAGGAAGCAGAGGGAGAAACAAAAAATGAGAATGAGGCAGAAGAGACAGCAGTCTCAGGATGCAGACACTCCTCCCAATGAGATGGTTGTAGAGTCCAGTGTTCCTGTTGGACCAGTGGATGGAGCAATCTCTGCTCCCCCCAGTAATTTTCTGGGGCAGGTTTCCATGGGGTTTCCTCAGAGTAAAAAACCCCTGGCCAGAGTGCAGGCCTCTCTTAGCGAGAGAATGCACTCACCTGCCCCGAGGTTGCCATCTCCTCGGGGAAGTCGTCTGTTTGTCCGTGAACAGGACAAGGCACCGTCCCCTGACTCCCCAGCGTGGGTTTGTGCTCCACCGAGGGCACCTGGACTGGACACCGTGCACGTGTCTGGTCCAGCAGGTCAGGCGCAGCTGGATACCTCCAGGGAGGAGGAGACCAGCAGTATACTAAAAGATGAGGAATCCTTAACGAGCAACAAAACGAATACTGAACGAAAAACAAAACATATTCTGAACGAACACAAGATACTAGAAACTATATATGAGAACCAGAACAGTGATATATCAGATGAAATATATGATGAGATATCAAAGAATATATATGATGAGATATCAGAGAGTATTATAGAAAACCAGTGCATTAAGATATCAGAGAATATGTATGACAGCCATAATGAGATATCAAAGAATCTTTATGAGAATGAAGAGAATGAGGTTACACAGAGTATGAATGGAAAATGTGTAACTGCCATACATGTGAATCTGTATGAGAATCAACAGACGAGGACAATGAAGGATATGAATGGCAAAGTAGAAAATGAGAATGATCTTGAAGGAAATAAAAATGCTGGAAGAGGGAGAAAGAGACAAAGGAATGTTATTGCATCACAAAGGAATAACATGCTAGGAAAGCTCAATGACAATGAATTTGCTTGTGGGAAAAATCTGATAGTTAAGGCTAATTTTCCAAGTAATGAAAACTTTAGTTTTGTTTCAAAAAAAGTAATTCAAGGGACTTTTCATCAGGGAGACATAGTGTTTGGAGAAAATGCTGGTACTCAGTGTGTTGCAAATTGTCTGGCAAGTATATCTTATCACAAAATGAAAAACGCAGTGTATTGGACATCAGAAGACATGGACCAGATACTTATAACAGGCAATGAACTGTACACATTTCTGCAAAGAAGTTCATCTATAAATAATACATACTTGTTGGTAGAGGAACTACCCCAACTTTTTGAATGTTTTGATATGTCATACGTTTTCAAAGCAGATGAGCCACTGACCAGTGTGATTTTGCCAAGTGATGAATTGAATTATGCAGATTTTCATGCCTTGCCACTGAATGAAGCATTAGAAATATCTCTTGGAGAGACAGATGGTTGTTTTGTTTGTTATGGAGGAAACTCTTTTTTAATTGGCAAATTTGAACATGGTTTTTTCCTTTTTGATTCTCACTCAAGGTCTGTTGATGGAATGGTAAATGAAAATGGGAAAAGCACAAGAATTCTTCTAGCTGATCTGGAACAGGTCTACATGCATCTTCATTCCTTAGCTTTTTCAATGGGATACTCGTCGAACGTGCTTTGTAATTTAACTGGGGTGTATTGCAAAACTACTGGTATGACAGACACAGAGAGTGAATTTGAACCATTTGATAGGACCGTTAGTGCAGAAAGAGAATCAGAAGGGAACAATAAAGAGTTGAAGAATGATGATTTTATGATTTTATCTAATGAAATCGAACGGTTTATGTTTTTGCCTCTAAATGAAGATGTCAAAAGGAATCTGTGTGAAGAACTGAATGTTCCTTTAATGTGCATTGAAAATGTACATATCCCTCAAGATGTAGAAAAAGAATTAACTTCACCCGCAACAGAAAAAGAAATTATTGGAGATGGTAATTGTTTCTTCAGAGCAGTTTCCTACAGTGTGTCAAACTCAGAAGATTTCCATAGTTCCATTCGGAGTGCTGTTTGCGGACACATGATGACAAATCAAGAGTTATTCAAAACATTTTTACGTAATGGAGAGGGGTCTATTGAGAGTCATCTTTCTGCTTCGTTGATGACACATGAAGGGACATGGGCAACTGAGGTAGAGATTTTGGCAATGGCACACTTCTTGAGAGTTGATATTTTTACATATTCTGGAAGTCGATGGTTGAAGTTCTCGGGGGATATGGTTACCAAGTGTCTGAACAAGAGACGTGGAGCAATTTATTTGCATCATTTACATCAAAACCATTACAATGTTGTGATTTCTATGCATGTCAACTTGGAAAGAAATGAATCAGTACTTATGCATGAGAAAATTGAAGAAAAATTTATGCAAAGGAGGAATATCGGAAAATCTTTATCAAGATTAACCTCTTATGAAAAGCGGAAAAACATAAAGAGAGAGAAATATAATCAGAACCCAGAACTACGAAGCAGAAAATTAACTGCAGCAGCTCTTAAATATAGAGAACACAAGTATTACCAATCATTTGTGAAGGAAAGATACAGGGAAAAGTATAGATCTGATACCAAATGCAGAGAAAGAAGTAAGAAGTTGTATGACAAAAATCGAGATATTAAGAGAAAGATAAGCAAAGAAAAGTACAAGTATGATTATGCCCATAGAGATGATCTTAAAGAAAGAAGCACAGAGAAATATAGAAGAAACACTTCGCATAGAGAAGATGTAAAACTGAGAAGTAAAGAGAAATACAGAACAGATCCTGTACACAAAGAGGAGATGAAGAAAAGAAGTACAGTGAAATATCAAACTAATGCAAAGCATAGAGAAGAGATGAAAAAGAGAAGTATCACCAAATACCAATCAGATGAAAAACACAGAGAAAATGTTAAGAATAGGAGTAAGCAGATCTACAATAGTGATGAAGCTCACAGAAAGCGTGTAAATTCAGCAAGTATTTGGAGATACAATACCAATGAATCGTACAGGAAAAGAAATCTTAGGAAAAGGTCTATAAAGTATGAAACAGATGATGCCTTCAGAACAAAAGCCATAGTCTATAGCAAAGAAATATATGCATCAAGTACTAATGTCAGATTAAAGAAAAAAGATGCAGTAATACAGCAAAGAAGAGCAAAAAGACAAAAACTAGAGAATGAAGAGGAAGTAGCAACCTTGTTTAAGTGTAAAGTAAAGGAAGGCATTGATTACATATGTTGTTGTTGTAATCGACTCTTGTTTGAAAATCAAGTCCAAAGATGCTATCCCCCTACTTATGAGAAGAACACAAAAGCAGCATCAGCAGCCGAAGTCTGCATTCAGAAAAAATATTTGCATCAGTGTTCAGAATTTTGCCTTCCGAACTGTACAAGATCATCATTGTGGATTTGCTTTACCTGTCATAGGAAGATTCTAAATGGAAAAATTCCAGCGGAGGCGACAGTGAACAATTTGATTTTAGAAGATATTCCGAAGGAACTCTCTGACTTGAATAGCCTCGAAAGACACCTAATTGCATTACAAATACCTTTTATGAAGGTAATGGGGCTTCCTCATGGTGGTCAGAAGAATGTTCATGGACCAGTTGTTTGTGTGCCATCAGACATGAAAAAGGTAGCAAGTCTACCGCTTAAGGAAGATGAAAATTTGTTGTTGCGTGTAAAATTGAAAAGGAAATTAAATTACATAGGATATTTTGAATATCAGTTTGTAGACCCGAAGCATGTTTTTGCTGCCTTAGATTACTTGAAACAGAATAACAAATGGTATACATGTGCCACAATAGACAAAAATTGGAAAGAAAATGATTCTGGTGAAGAAGTTACAGAAGTAACTGATGAAATACAATTAGATGATGTAGAACACCAAGAATTAGCTACTGACACCTGTTTACAGCCACTGGATATTGCACAGGAAGTTTTAGATCATTTCTTTGATGACATATACAATATTGCACCTGGAGAAGGTAAGAATCCTGTCCGCATGTTGCAAGAACCAGGAAATGAAGCTAAATCCTTTCCATATCTTTTTCCAAGCGGAAAGTTCTCATGGAATGACGATAGGCCGGAAAGGATCACGTTGTCTAGATATTTCAACAACCGGTTAATGAATGCAGATAACCGATTTGCTAAAGATACAAGTTACATTTTTTTCAGCCAATATTTGTCAGAACTGAATCAAGTAATAGAGAAAACTCAAATCTCAATTCGAAAATCTGTCACAAAGATTGGGAGTGAGAAACTAGTTACAGCAGACATGTTACAAGATCCGGAGACCCTTTCAAAGCTGTTGAGAAATGACGAGGCATTACGGTTTATGCAGCCTATTCGTGAACACCGGCATATTGGTCTGCAGCCCAAAAAGATCTCTTTGCAATGCTGCGGCAGTTGGGAATACCTACATGGTTTTGTTCATTCTCTGCTGCTGAACATAGATGGAATGATGCTATTAGAACAATTTTACAACAACAGAATGATCACAGAGATCCAGATTTCTTAGATTGGTCTGAAAAAAACGAAGTACTAAAAAGTAATCCAGTTACTGTTGCGAGGATGTTTGAACACAGATTCCACGTGTTTCAGAAAGATGTCATTTTATCGCCATCGGAACCAATTGGAAAAGTTGTAGACTTTTTTCAGAGAGTTGAGTTTCAACAAAGAGGATCGCCCCACATGCACTGCTTATATTGGGTTGAAAACTCTCCTAAAATTGATCAAGATGGCGAAGGCGCAGTGTGTAATTTCATCGATAAATATGTATCTTGCGCAGTTCCTTCAGAGGAGGAAGATGCTGAATTAAGAAGCATTGTGCTAGCTGTTCAACAACACAGTCAAAAACACTCCAAGTCATGCAGAAAGAAGGGCTTAGAATGCAGGTTTAATTTTCCTAGACCGCCGTCTATACGCACATTTATCACTTCACCTGAAACTGATGAAATTGATCAAAATAATGAAGCAGAAACAAAAAATGAGACAGAGAAAAGGGTTGCTAAAGATATGCTTATGCGTGTCTGGGATGAAATGCAACTAGACAGCAATTCTTCAAGGACAGTAGACGATATTTTCAATGCAATGGGATTGACGCAAGAACAATACGAAACAGCATATAACATGATTACAAAAAAGAAGGCAATTGTTCTGCAAAGAGAACCGTGTGAGCTCTGGACCAATCAGTACAACCCATGTTTATTAAGGTGCTGGGATGCAAACATGGATATTCAATTTGTTTTAGATCCATTTAGCTGCATAGTTTATATCATTTCTTATATCTCAAAGTCTGAAAGGGAAATGGGGATGTTGCTGAAACAAACAAAGATAGAAGCCGAGGAAGGGAACTGTGAAGCACGCCAAACATTGAAGAAAATTGGGTCTGCCTACTTAAAACATCGGGAAGTGAGTGTACAAGAGGCTGTTTATCGTGTCTGTAATTTGAAAATGAAAGAGTGTTCAAGGAAGGTTGTTTTTATACCAGTGGGAGAAAACCCAACCCGTTTAACCAAACCACTTTCTCAGATTAAACGAAAGACACATAAGGAGAGAGAAGAGGCCAATGAGGATGGAAATGAGGAGGAGGATTTATGGATGATAAATATTGTTGAAAGGTATGAAAATCGACCGAACATGATAATGTTTCATGACATGTGTTTGGCTGAATTCTGTTCAGAATACCGCGTTCTTGCAAAGTCTCAGGTTCCAAAGACTGCAAATGAAAATGTGTTTGAATTGCAGAATTCAAAGGGATTTGTACAAAAGAGAACCAGAACAAAACCAGCTGTAATTAGATACCCAAGGTTTAGTGTTGACAAAATGTCTGAAAAATACTATCAGTGTCTCCTACAGCTCTTCCTGCCTCACAAGAGAGCAACTCAATTAAAACCAACAGGTTTTGATCTCTATCAAACATTTTATGAGAATGGCCATGTTAAAGTGAGAAATGATAAGACATTACAAGCAGTCAAGATATTGGTCGATAGAAATCATGCAAAATTTGCAGAAAATGAAGAAATGATAGCGGACGCACAAGAGACGTTTGAGACTATCGGAGAACCGCAGGATGCATGGGCAAGTTTATGTCCAGAAACTGAATTAATACGAAAGGAATGTATTGAAGAAAGAAGTACACTGAATGTGTTGGATGATCATGTCGATGAAATTCCAGAGATGGAAACCGAGGCAAACTCAGCTGATGTCATGTTCAAAGTCCAACAAAATAACCAATCCAGAGAAGAAGCCAGGCAGATAATCCAAAACCTAAATGAGACACAGAGAAACATTTTTTATTATATAAGAGACTGGTGTCTAGAAAAATCAACAGGACAAAACCCAGATCCCTTTCACATATTTATAACAGGTGGTGCGGGTACAGGAAAAAGTCATGTTATTAAGGCTATTCATTATGAATCTTCACGTTTGCTTGCAAAGAACTTGTCGACGCCAGATAGTTTAGCAGTTTTGTTGTCTGCTTTCACAGGAACAGCTGCATTCAACATTGGTGGAAATACAATTCATCACCTGTTTTCATTGCCAAAGTATATGCGTCTACCATATGAACCATTAAAAGAACAGATTCTCAGTGAAATAAGAGTACAACTTCGAGATCTTAGTGTTCTGGTAATTGATGAAGTGTCAATGGTTTACAAGAGACTGCTGTATTATATCCACGAAAGACTTGTGCAAATAAAAAAAAGCAAAGAACCGTTTGGAGGAGTCTGTGTTATTGCGGTAGGCGACTTTTACCAGCTCCCTCCAGTGAAACAACGTAAAGATGAAAGACTCTACAAAAACAATATTTCATATCCAGTTGATCACTGGCAAGAATTATTCAAAGTTGTTGAGTTAACAGAAATCATGAGACAAAAACAGGATGTACCATTTGCAGAAATTCTTAATTCTCTCCGTACACGAGAATTGCAGGAACCTCTTAAAACTGACACCTTGACCATGCTTCATGAGTGTGTTAGGGAGGGACCAGAGGACGCGTTGCATGTATATGCTACGAATGACGAAGTAAACAATTTCAATCTTAAAATGCTGCGTAAAATTTGCAAGGATTATGTTGAGATTGATGCTCGGGATTTCGAAAAAGACACAGCAACAGGGAAAATAACACTGAGAAAAAAGCCTATATCTAGATCAAAAACAGACGGTCTGTCCAGTTCCCTTTTGATTGCGGTGAATGCACGGGTTATGCTCACTCGAAATTGTAATGTAGAGGACGGACTTGTAAACGGTGTCATGGGAAACATTTCACATTTCATATTGAAAGACGGAAATGTAGATCACGTTCTTGCAGTTGGGGTGGTATTCGATAATATGAATGTTGGAAAACATACTGGAAGAAAAACATCACAGGGAAATGTTGTTTTAATCGAGAGAGTGCAAGAGGAAGTGGTTGAAAAAAAATCAAAATTATTTGTCAGACATCAGTTTCCTTTACGATTATCATGGGCGTGTACTGCTCATAAGGTCCAAGGAATGACTGTTGACAAAGTCGTTGTCAATTTAGACCGAACATTTTCTGCAGGTCAAGGATATGTTGCCTTAACAAGAGTGAAATCCAAAGACAGATTATTCATCGAAACTGATGATGTCAAGACTTTAGATAAAAAGGTATACGCTGATGCTGAAGTAAAAAATGCCCTTTTTGATATGACAAAATTGAAGTTTCCAAATAGCTTTGAGAGGTCATCGCTGTGTACCAGAATTATACTTCACAACATTCAGAGTCACTTTTTAGATCTGCAGCACGATTTGCGTTTTACAGAAGCAGATATAATCTGTTTAACAGAGACTTGGTTGAGACCAAATGAAAATCTTTTCATCTTTTCCTTAGATGGATTTTCTTTCCACTCTCAAGCGAGAGGAAATGCATATGATGATCAGTCTACAGATATGCAAAACAAAAGTGTTGCAAAGGGTGGTGGAGTTGCTGTGTACATCAAAAGCAATGGACATGATAATAAAGCTAATCTTCTTCCTGTGAAGAATATTGAAGGTATTGCTGTTAATTTACAAGGCATTGAAACAGTAATTCTTACTTTATATCGCCCCAGCACAACCACTGTATGCACGTTTCTACAGCACCTTCAAAAGTTAATTGAACATTATAGGAAAGAAAACTGGAACATTGTTTGCATTGGGGACTTCAATGAGGATGCACACATGAAAGGACCAATACAATCGTTCATGACAAATCAGGGGTTTAGGCAGCTTGTTGCTTTCAATACAACAGAAGGAGCAACAATTCTTGACCACGTATATGTGTCTGGATCTTTGCAAGTGGACGTTAACAAAATGTCAACGTACTTTAGTTATCATGATGCTGTTGTTGTCACAGTTTATCAAAATGATCATAATGCTTGACATTTTCTATCCTTGATGCTGGACAGGAAATATAACGCCAAATATTATACATCGTCGCAAACCACGGTTTTGAGTCCACAAGTTTCTTCAAGTGATGATGGAGAGAATCGATGTGAATCACACTTAGGTCACCGACGTTGAATATTATAGTGCTTCAGAAATTTTGCATTCATATAAGTCGAGCTAAAATGACTTCAACCCGATTTTAAAACATATCTAGGCTGCCCTTGCTATTCTGCATCTGATGACATCTTATTGATACAATGAAGTAAAAATTAAAAAAAAAACCAATCCATTTCAATATTAACTCAATTCTAATTAATTTGAAAAATCAAATCTAAGTTGCTCTTGCAATTCAAACGGAAGACCTACTCGTTGCTCGCAACGAGATCGCGTCTAGTTATTACTATTTTTCTTTTCCACAAATTTTGTGCACGCGATTTCTCGAAAACTATTCGACCGATTTCCACAATTTTTTCACAGATGATTGGACTTCATATGATCTTCAAACATTTTTGATAATTTTCCTGTCGTCACTTCCGGTACCGATTTATCGGCCATTTTGTTCATTTTTACGACCTATTTTGTGCACACAAAAACTCAAAAACTATCAGAGATATGAATATGAAATTTTCAGGATAGTTATACCATACTTTGAAGTTGTGCCCATTGTTTTTGTTTTACTCCTGTGGCGCTATTTCTTGGAGCTCGCTATGGCTCGAAAATTGGGTACGGATTTTTAATCACAATTTTCACTCGTTTTGATCTGTATCTTTTTATCAGTTGATATTTTGTTAAGACATATATAACAAAGGTGGTAGAGTATGAAAAGTTCTTTTCATCGATATCATGGAAAAGGGACTAGCCCCTTTAATTAAGGACCAAGAGACTCGTAAACTCTATTACAAATAACTTAAAAACGATCAAGATTTTGTAATGCATTTTAGAAGCAAAGTTGTTGATCATAACAATATCTGTCAGAAAAAATCATTGCCATGCCTATTTATTACGTAACTAGGGATTTTTAGGGGCCAAAATCCTTAAATTTTGACGCAATATATCTAGAGAAGGAGACATATTTTGTTAAGCATTGTAGAAGAGAAAATGTCTGCATTGATAATTTTAATCGATTGCACTTATCAAAACATCAATATCTGTCCCCATTAAGGATTTACAGGGCTGACCCCTAAAAGATTCAATCAATTATATCTCAAAAATGAACAACAATTTAAGATAGGTGTAAGAACAAAAATTGTTAGTATCCTTAAGACCTTTCCAACAAAATCAAGAAAAAGGGGCTGGCCCCTTTACTTAGGGGCCAATAAACTCGTTAACTCTATTACAAATAACTTTAAAACGATCTAGATTTTGTAATGCATTATCGAAGCAAAGATGTTGATCGTAGCAATGTCTATCTGAAAAATCATTGCCACGCCCATTTATTACGTAATTAAGGATTATTAGGGGCCAAAGTCCTTAAACTTTGACGCAATATATCTAGAGAAGGAGACATATTTTGTTAAGCATTGTAGAAGAGAAAATGTCTGCATTGATGATTTTAATCGATGCCACTAATCAAAACACCAATGTATGTTCCCATAAAGGATTTACAGGGCTGATCCCTAAAAGATTCAATCATTTATATCTCAAAAATGAACAACAATTTAAGAAAGGTGTAAGAACAAATAATGTTACTATACTTAAGATCTTTCCAACAAAATCAAGAAAAAGGGACTGGCCCCTTTCATTAGGGGCCAACACACTCGTAAACTCTATTACAAATAACTTTATAACGATAAAGATTTTGTAATGCATTATAGAAGCAAAGTTGTTGATCATAACAATATCTATCAGAAAAAATCATTGCCAGCCCATTTATTACGTAACTAGGGATTTTTAGGGGCCAAAGTTCTTAAACTTTGACGCAATATATCTAGAGAAGGAATATATTAAAAATAAGATTTTGTTAAGTATTATAGAAGAGAAAATGTCTGCATGGATTGTTCTAATCGATTCCACTTATCAAAACACCAATGTCTGTCCCCATTAAGGATCTATAGGACTGGCCCCTAAAATATTCAATCGTTTATATCTCAAAAATTAACAACAATTTTTGATAGGTTTACGAACAAAAAATGATAGTATTCTTAAGACCTTTTCAATGAACTCAAGAAAAAGGGGCTGGCCCTTAAAATTAGGGGCCAAGATACTAGTAAAAACTATTACAAATAACTTAAAAACGATCAAGATTATGTAATGCATCATAGAAGACACGTTGTTGATCGTAACAAAGTCTGTTTGAAAAACTCTTTGCCACAACCATTTATTACTTAATTAGGGATTTATAGGAGCCAAAGTCCTTAAACTTTTATAAAAAATTGAACGGAAGACCTACTCGTTACTCGTAACGAGATCGTATCTAGTTATTATTATTATTATTATTATTCTTTTCCACAAATTTTGTGCACGCGATTTCTCGAAAACTATTCGACCGATTTCCACAATTTTTTCACAGATGATTGGACTTCATATGATCTTCAATAATTTTTGATAATTTTCCTGTCGTCACTTCCGGTACCGATTTATCGGCCATTTTGTTCATTTTTACGACCTATTTTGTGCACACAAAAACTCAAAAACTATCAGAGATATGAATATGAAATTTTCACGATAGTTATACCATAGTTTGAAGTTGTGCCCATTGTTTTTGTTTTACTCCTGTGGCGCCATTTCTTGGAGCTCGCTATGGCTCGAAAATTGGGTACGGATTTTTAATCACAATTTTCACTCGTTTTGATCTGTATCTTTTTATCAGTTGATATTTTGTTAAGACATATATAACAGAAGTGGTAGAGTATGAAAAGTTCTTTTCACCGATATCACGGAAAAGGGGCTAGCCCCTTTAATTAGGGACCAATAAACTCGTAAACTCTATTACAAATAACTTAAAAACGATCAAGATTTTGTAATGCATTATAGAAGCAAAGTTGTTGATCATAACAATATCTGTCAGAAAAAATCATTGCAATGCCTAATTATTACGTAACTAGGGATTTTTAGGGGCCAAAATCCTTAAATTTTGACGCAATATATCTAGAGAAGGAGACATATTTTGTTAAGCATTGTAGAAGAGAAAATGTCTGCATTGATAATTTTAATCGATTGCACTAATCAAAACATCAATATATGTCCCCATTAAGGATTTACAGGGCTGACCCCTAAAAGATTCAATCAATTATATCTCAAAAATGAACAACAATTTAAGATAGGTGTAAGAACAAAACTTGTTAGTATCCTTAAGACCTTTCCAACAAAATCAAGAAAAAGGGGCTGGCTCCTTTAATTAGGGGCCAATAAACTCGTAAACTCTATTACAAATAACTTTAAAACGATCTAGATTTTGTAATGCATTATCGAAGCAAAGATGTTGATCGTAGCAATGTCTATCTGAAAAATCATTGCCACGCCCATTTATTACGTAATTAAGGATTATTAGGGGCCAAAGTCCTTAAACTTTGACGCAATATATCTAGAGAAGGAGACATATTTTGTTAAGCATTGTAGAAGAGAAAATGTCTGCATTGATGATTTTAATCGATGCCACTAATCAAAACACCAATGTATGTTCCCATAAAGGATTTACAGGGCTGATCCCTAAAAGATTCAATCATTTATATCTCAAAAATGAACAACAATTTAAGAAAGGTGTAAGAACAAAAAATGTTACTATACTTAAGATCTTTCCAACAAAATCAAGAAAAAGGGACTGGCCCCTTTCATTAGGGGCCAACACACTCGTAAACTCTATTACAAATAACTTTAAAACAATAAAGATTTTGTAATGCATTATAGAAGCAAAGTTGTTGATCATAACAATATCTATCAGAAAAAATCATTGCCAGCCCATTTATTACGTAACTATGGATTTTTAGGGGCCAAAGTTCTTAAACTTTGACGCAATATATCTAGAGAAGGAATATAATAAAAATAAGATTTTGTTAAGTATTATAGAAGAGAAAATGTCTGCATGGATTGTTCTAATCGATTCCACTTATCAAAACACCAATGTCTGTCCCCATTAAGGATCTATAGGACTGGCCACTAAAATATTCAATCGTTTATATCTCAAAAATTAACAACAATTTTTGATAGGTTTACGAACAAAAAATGATAGTATTCTTAAGACCTTTTCAATGAAATCAAGAAAAAGGGGCTGGCCCTTTAAATTAGGGGCCAAGATACTAGTAAACACTATTACAAATAACTTAAAAACGATCAAGATTGTGTAATGCATTATAGAAAACAAGTTGTTGATCGTAACAAAATCTTTTTAAAAAACTCTTTGCCACAACCATTTATTACTTAATTAGGGATTTATAGGAGCTGAAGTCCTTAAACTTTTTTAAAAATTGAACGGAAGACCTACTCGTTACTCGTAACGAGATCGTATCTAGTTAAGGTCTTCCGTTTCCAACGGAAGACCTTATTGTTTTCGTACTGTTTCTTATTATTATTATTATTAAGGTCTTCCGTTTCCAACGGAAGACCTTATTGTTTTCGTACTGTTTCTTATTATTATTATTATTATTATTATTATTATTATTATTATTATTTTTCTTTTCCACAAATTTTGTGCACGCGATTTCTCGAAAACTATTCGACCGATTTCCACAATTTTTTCACAGGTGATTGGACTTCATATGATCTTCAAACATTTTTGATAATTTTCCTGTCGTCACTTCCGGTACCGATTTATCGGCCATTTTGTTCATTTTTACGACCTATTTTGTGCACACAAAAACTCAAAAACTATCAGAGATATGAATATGAAATTTTCAGGATAGTTAGACCATAGTTTGAAGTTGTGCCCATTGATTTTGTTTTACTCCTGTGGCGCCATTTCTTGGAGCTCGCTATGGCTCGAAAATTGGGTACAGATTTTGAATCAAAATTTTCACACGTTTTGATCTGTATCTTTTTATCAGTTGATATTTTGTTGAGACATATTTAACAAAAGTGGTAGAGTACGAAAAGTTCTTTTCACCGATATCACGGAAAAGGGGCTAGCCCCTTTAATTAGGGGCTAAGAGACTCGTAAACTTTATAACAAATAACTGAAAAATGATAAAGATTTTGTAATGCATTATAGAAGCAAAGTTGTTGATCATAACAATATCTGTCAGAAAAAATCATTGCCACGCCCATTTATAACGTAACTAGGGATTTTTAGGGGCCAAAAACCTTAAATTTTGACGCAATATATCTAGAGAAGGAGACATATTTTGTTAAGCATTGTAAAAGAGAAAATGTCTGCATTGATGATTTCAATCGATGCCACTTATCAAAACACCAATGTATGTTCCCATAAAGGATTTGCAGGGTTGACCCCTAAAAGATTCAATCATTCATATCTCAAAAGTGAACAACAATTTAAGATAGGTGTAAGAACAAAAAATGTTACTTTACTTAAGATCTTTCCAACAACATCAAGAAAAAGGGATTGGCCCCTTTCATTAGGGGCCAAAACACTCGTAAACTCTATTACAAATAACTTAAAAACGATCAAGATTTTGTAATGCATTATAGAAGCAAAGTTGTTGATCATAACAATATCTATCAGAAAAAATCATTGCCAGCGCATTTATTACGTAACTAGGGATTTTTAGGGGCCAAAGTCCTTAAAAATTGACGCAATATATGTAGAGAAGGAGACATATTTTGTTAAGTATTATAGAAGAGAAAATGTCTGCATGGATGGTTCTAATCGATTCCACTTATCAAAACACCAATGTCTGTCCCCATTAAGGATCTATAGGACTTGCCTCTAAAATATTCAATCGTTTATATCTAAAAAATTAACAACAATTTTTGATAGGTTTACGAACAAAAAATGATAGTATTCTTAAGACCTTTTCAATGAACTCAAGAAAAAGGGGTTGGCCCTTAAAATTAGGGGCCAAGATACTAGTAAACACTCTTACAAATAACTTTAAAACGATCAAGATTGTGTAATGCATTATAGAAGACAAGTTGTTGATCGTAACAAAGTCTGTTTGAAAAACTCTTTGCCACAACCATTTATTACTCAATTAGGGATTTAAAGGAGCCAAAGTCCTTAATCTTTTTAAAAAATTGAACGGAAGACCTACTCGTTACTCGTAACGAGATCGTATCTAGTTATTATTATTTTTCTTTTCCACAAATTTTGTGCACGCGATTTCTCGAAAACTATTCGACCGATTTCCACAATATTTTCACAGATGATTGGACTTCATGTGATCTTCATACATTTTTGATACTTTTCCTGTCGTCACTTCCGGTACCGATTTATCGGCCATTTTGTTCATTTTTACGACCTATTTTGTGCACACAAAAACTCAAAAACTATCAGAGATATGAATATGAAATTTTCAGGATAGTTAGACCATAGCTTGAAGTTGTGCCCATTGGTTTTGTTTTACTCCTGTGGCGCCCATCTTGGAGCTCACTATGGCTCGAAAATTGGGTACGGATTTTTATTCAAAATTTTCACACGTTTTGATCTGTATCTTTTTATCAGTTGATATTTTGTTGAGACATATATAACAAACGTGGTAGAGTATAAAAAGTTCTTTTCACCGGTATCATGAAAAAAGGGCTATCCCCTTTAATTAAGGGCCAAGAGACTCGTAAACTCTATTACAAATAACTTAAAAACGATCAAGATTTTGTAACGCTTTATAGAAGCAAAGTTGTTGATCATAACAATATCTGTCAGAAAAAATCATTGCCACGCCCATTTATTACGTAACTAGGGATTTTTAGGTACCAAAAACCTTAAATTTTGACGCAATATATCTAGAGAAGGAGACATATTTTGTTAAACATTTTAGAAGAGAAAATGTCTGCATTGATAATTTTAATCGATTGCACTTATCAAAACATCAAGATCTGTCCCCATTAAGGATTTAGAGGGCTCACCCCTAAAAGATTCAATCAATTATATCTCAAAAATGAACAACAATTTTAGATAGGTGTAAGAACAAAAATTGTTAGTATCCTTAAGACCTTTCCAACAAAATCAAGAAAAAGGGGCTGGCCCCTTTAATTAGGGGCCAATAAACTCGTATACTCTCTTACAAATAACTTAAAAACTATCAAGATTTTTTAATGCATTATCGAAGCAAAGATGTTGATCGTAGCAATGTCTATCTGAAAAATCATTGCCACGCCCATTTATTACGTAACTAAGGATTTTTAGGGGCCAAAGTTCTTAAACTTAGACGCAATATATCTAGAGAAGGAGACATATTTTGTTAAGCATTGTAGAAGAGAAAATGTCTGCATTGATGATTTCAATCGATACCACTAATCAAAACACCAATGTATGTTCCCATAAAGGATTTACAGGGCTGACCCCTAAAAGATTCAATCATTTATATCTCAAAAATGAACAACAATTTAAGATAGGTGTAAGAACAAAAAAGGTTACTATACTTAAGATCTTTCCAACAAAATCAAGAAAAAGGGACTGGCCCCTTTCATTAGGGGCCAACACACTCGTAAACTCTATTACAAATAACTTAAAAACGATCAATATTTTGTAATGCATTATAGAAGCAAAGTTGTTGATCATAACAATATCTATCAGAAAAAATCATTGCCAGCCCATTTATTACGTAACTATGGATTTTTAGGGGCCAAAGTCCTTAAACTTTGACGCAATATATCTAGAGAAGTAGACATATTTTGTTAAGTATTATAGAAGAGAAAATGTCTGCATGGATGGTTCTAATCGATTCCACTTATGAAAACACCAATGTCTGTCCCTATTAAGGATCTATAGGTCTGGCCCCTAAAATATTCAATCGTTTATATCTCAAAAATTAACAACAATTTTTGATAGGTTTACGAACAAAAAATGATAGTATTCTTAAGACCTTTTCAATGAACTTAAGAAAAAGGGGCTGGTCCTTAAAATTAGGGGCCAAGATACTAGTAAACACTATTACAAATAACTTTAAAACGATCAAGATTGTGTTATGCATTATAGAAGACAAGTTGTTGATCGTAGCAAAGTCTGTTTGAAAAAACTCTTTGCCACAACCATTTATGACTTAATTAGGGATTTATAGGAGCCAAAGTCCTTAAACTTTTTAAAAAATTGAACGGAAGACCTACTCGTTACTCGTAACGAGATCGTATCTAGTTATTAAGGTCTTCCGTTTCCAACGGAAGACCTTATTGTTTTCGTACTGTTTCTTATTATTATTATTATTATTATTTTTCTTTTCCACAAATTTTGTGCACGCGATTTCTCGAAAACTATTCGACCGATGTCCACAATTTTTTCACAGATGATTGGACTTCATATGATCTTCATACATTTTTGATAATTTTCCTGCCGTCACTTCCGGTACCGATTTATCGGCCATTTTGTTCATTTTTACGACCTATTTTGTGCACACAAAAACTCAAAAACTATCAGAGATATGAATATAAAATTTTCGGGATAGTTAGACCATAGTTTGAAGTTGTGCCCATTGTTTTTGTTTTACTCCTGTGGCGCCATTTCTTGGAGCTCGCTATGGCTCGAAAATTGGGTCCGAATTTTGAATCAAAATTTTCACACGTTTTGATCTGTATCTTTTTATCAGTTGATATTTTGTTAAGATATATATAACAAAAGTGGTAGATTATTAAAAGTTCTTTTCATCGATATCAAGGAAAAGGGGCTGGCCCCTTGAACTTGGGGCCAAGAGACTCGTAAAGTATATTATAAATAACTTAAAAACTTTAAAGATTTTGTAATGCGTTATAGAAGCAAAGTTGTTGATTGTAACAATATCAATCTGAAAACCTCAATGCCACACCCATTTATGACGTAATTAGGGATTTTTAGGGGCCAAATATCTCAAACTTTGATACAATATATCTAGAGAACGAGACATATTTTGTTAAACATTGTAGAAGAGAAAATGTTTGTATTGATGATTTAAATTGATTCCACTAATCAAAACACCAATGTCTGTCCCCATTAAGGATCTACAGGGCTGGCCCCTAAAATACCCAATCGTTTGTATCTCAAAAATGAACAACAATTTTAGATAGGTTTACGAAACAAAAATAATAGTATTCTTAAGACCTTTTCAATGAAATCTAGAAAAAGGGGCTGGCCCTTTAAATTAGGGGCCAAGATACTCCTAAACTCCATGACAAATAACTTAAAAACGATAAAGATTTTGTAATGCATTAAAGAAGCAAAGTTGTTGATCGTAACAATGTCTGCTTGAAAAACTTTTTACCACACCCATTTATTACTTAATTAGGGATTTATAGTAGCCAAAGTCATTAAAATTTTCAAAACATTGAACGGAAGACCTACTCGTTACTCGTAACGAGATCTAGTTATTATTATTTTTCTTTTCCACAAATTTTGTGCACGCGATTTCTCGAAAACTATTCGACCGATTTCCACAATTATTTCACATATGATTGGACTTCATATGATCTTTATACATTTTTGATAATTTTCCTGTCGTCACTTCCGGTACCGATTTATCGGCCATTTTGTTCATTTTTACGATCTATTTTGTGCACACAAAAACTCAAAAATTATCAGAGATATGAATATGAAATTTTCACGATAGTTATACCATAGTTTGAAGTTGTGCCCATTGTTTTTGTTTTACTCCTGTGGCGCCATTTCTTGGAGCTCGCTATGGCTCGAAAATTGGGTACGGATTTTTAATCACAATTTTCACACGTTTTGATCTGTATCTTTTTATCAGTTGATATTTTGTTGAGACATATATAACAAAAGTGGTAGAGTATGAAAAGTTCTTTTCACCGATATCACGGAAAAGGGGCTAGCCCCTTTAATTAGGGGTCAAGAGACTCGTAAACTCTATTACAAATAACTTTAAAACAATCAAGATTTTGTAATGCATTATAGAAGCAAAGTTGTTGATCATAACAATATCTGTCAGAAAAAATCATTGCCACGCCCATTTATTACGTAACTAGGGATTTTTAGGGGCCAAAATCCTTAGATTTTGACGCAATATATCTAGAGAAGGAGACATATATTGTTAAGCATTGTAGAAGAGAAAATGGCTGCAATGATAATTTTAATCGATTGCACTCATCAAAACATCAATATCTGTCCCCTTTAAGGATTTACAGGGCTGACCCCCAAAAGATTCAATCAATTATATCTCAAAAATGTACAACAATTTTAGATAGGTGTAAGAACAAAAAATGTTACTATACTTAAGATCTTTCCAACAAAATCAAGAAAAAGGGATTGGCCCCTTTCATGAGGGGCAAACACACTCGTAAACTCTATTACAAATAACTTAAAAACGATGATTTTGTAATGCATTATAGAAGCAAAGTTGTTGATCATAACAATATCTATCAGAAAAAATCATTGCCAGCCCATTTATTACGTAACTAGGGATTTTTAGGGGCCAAAGTTCTTAAACTTTGACGCAATATATCTAGAGAAGGAGACATATTTTGTTAAGCATTATAGAAGAGAAAATGTCTGCATGGATAGTTCTAATTGATTGTACTTATCAAAACACCAATGTCTGTCCCCATTAAGGATCTATATGACTGGCCCCTAAAATATTTAATCGTTTATATCTAAAAAAAATTAACAAAAATTTTTGATAGGTTTACGAACAAAAAATGATAGTATTCTTAAAACCTTTTCAAAGAACTCAAGAAAAAGGGACTGGCCCTTAAAATTAGGGGCCAAGATACTAGTAAACACTATTACAAATAACTTTAAAACGATCAAGATTGTGTAATGCATTATAGAAGACACGTTGTTGATCGTAACAAAGTCTGTTTGAAAAACTCTTTGCCACAACCATTTATTACTTAATTAGGGATTTATAGGAGCCAAAGTCCTTAAACATTTTAAAAAATTGAACGGAAGACCTACTCGTTACTCGTAACGAGATCGTATCTAGTTATTATTCTTTTTTTCCACAAATTTTGTGCACGCGATTTCTCAAAAACTACTGGACTGATCTTATTCATTTTTTCACAGATGATTCAACCTGATCTGAAGTTATTTTGTTTTTGAAACTTTTGCTGTCGTCACTTTCGGTTCCGATTTACGACCGAATTTGTAATTTTTTACGACCCATTTTATGCAGAGCTGATCTCAAAAACTATTAGAGATATGACTATCAAATTTTCAGGATAGGTAGAACATAGTTTGAAGTTGTGCACTATTATGTTGTTTTACGCCAGTGGCGCCGTTCCTTGGAGCTCGCCTAGGCTCAAATATTGGGTACGAATTTTCATACAAAATTTTCATACGTTTTGATCTGTATCTTTTTATCAGTTGACATTTTGTTAAGACATATATAACAAAAGTGGTAGAGAATTAAAAGTTCTTTTCCAGACAATCAAAAAAAAGGGCTGGGCCCTTTAATAAGGGGCCAATGCACTCGTAAACTCTCATACAAATAACTGAAAAACAATAAAGATTTTGTAATGCATTATAGAAGCAAAGTTGTTGATCGTAACAATATCTATCAGAAAAAATTATTGCCACGCCCATTTATTATGTAACTAGGGATATTTAGGGGCCAAAGTCCTTAAAATTTGACGTAACATATCTTGAGAAGGAGACATATTTTGTTAAACATTTTAGAAGAGAAAATGTCTGCATTGATAGTTCTTATCTAATCCACCTATCAAAACACCAATGTCTGTCCCTATTAAGGATCTACAGGGCTGGCCCCTAAATTATTCAATCGTTTGTATCTCAAAAATGAACAACAATTTTAGATGGGTGTAAGAACAAAAAATGTTAGTATTCTTAAGACCTTTTCATTATTTTTTTTTTTTTCCAAATTTTGTGCAGGCAATTTCTCGAAAACTATTCGACCGATCTCGGTCATTTTTTCACAGATGATTGGACTTAATCGAAACTTCATACTTTTTTTTCATTTTTTGGGTCGTCACTTCCGGTACCGATTTATCGGCCATTTTGTATTTTTTGACGACTCATTTTGTGCAGCTATAAACTCAGGAACTATCAGAGATATGACTATGAAATTTTCAGGATAGGTAGACTATAGTTTGAAGTTGTGCAGCATGTAGTTGTATTACGCCAGTGGCAATTTTTCTTGGAGCTCGCCTGGGCACGAAAATTGGGTACAAATTTTCAATCAAAATTTTCATACGTTTTGGTCTGCATCTTTTTATCAGTTGATATTTTGTTAAGACGTATATAACAAAAGTGGTAGAACATTAAAAGTTCTTTCCAACAAAATCATACAAAAAGGGGCTGGCCCCTTTAATTAGGGGCAAATACACTCGTAAACTCTATTACAAATAACTTAAAAACGATCAAAATTTTGTAATGCATTATAGAAGCAAAGTTGTTGATCATAATAATATCTATCAGAGAAAAAATCATTGCCACGCCTATTTTTTACGTAATTAGGGATTTTTAGGGGCCACAATCCTTAAACTTTGACGCAATATATATAGAGAAGGAGACATATTTTGTAAAGCATTGTAGAAGAGAAAATGTCTGCATTGATGATTCTAATCGATTGCACTAATCAAAACACCAATATCTGTCCCCATTAAGGATCTACAGGGCTGACCCCTAAAAGATTCAATCATTCATATCTCAAAAATGAACAATAATTTTAGATAGGTGTAAGAATAAAAAATGTTAGTATTTTTAAGTCCTTTTCAAAAAAATGAAGAAATAGGGGCTGGCCCCTTTAATTAGGGGACAAGATACTCGTAAACTCTATTACAATAAACTTAAAAACGATCAAGATTTTGTAATATATTATAGAAGCAAAGTTGTTGATCATAACAATATCTATCAGAAAAAATCATTGCCACACCCATTTATTACGTAATTAGGGATTTTCAGGGGACAAAGTCCTTAAATATTGGCTCAATATATCGAGAAAAAGAGATATTTTTAGTTAAGCATTGTAGAAGAGAAAATGTTTGCATTGATGATTCTTATCGATTCCACTAATCAAAACACTAATGTCTGTCCCCATTAAGGATCTAGAGGGCTGGCCCCTTAAATATGCAATTGTTTAAATCTCAAAAATGAACAACAATTTAAGATAGATGTAAGAACAAAAAATGTTAGTATTCTTAAGACCTTTTCAAGAAAATCAAGAAAAAGGGGCTGGCCCTTTTAATTAGGGGCCAAGACACTCGTAAACTCTATTACAAATAACTTAAAAATGATAAAGATTTTGTAATGCATCATAGAAGCAAAGTTGTTGATCGTAACAATATATATCAGGTAAAATCATTGCCACGCCAATTTATTACATAATTAGAAATTTTTAGGGGCCAAAGTTCTCAAACTTTGATACAATTTATCTAAAGAACGAGACATATTTTGTTAAGCATTGTAGAAGAGAAAATGTTTGTATTGCTGATTTAAATCGATTGCATTTATCAGAACACCAATATCTGTCCCCATTAAGGATTTACAGGGCTGACCCCTAAAAGATTCAATCATTCATATCTCAAAAATGACCCACAATTTTAGATAGGTGTAAGAACAAATAATGTTAATATTCTAAAGACCTTTCGAACAAAATCAAGAAAAAGGGGCTGGCCCCTTTAAATAGGGGCCAATATACTCGTAAACTCTATTACAAATAACTGAAAAACGATAAAGATTTTGTAATGCATTATAGAAGCAAAGTTGTTGATCATAACAATATCTATCAGAAAAAATCATTGCCACGCCCATTTATTACGTAACTAGGGATTTTTAGGGGCCAAAATCCTTAAATTTCGACGCAATATATCTAGAGAAGAAGACATATTTTGTTAAGCATTGTAGAAAAGAAAATGTCTGCATTGATGATTTAAATCGATTGCACTTATCAAAACACCAATATCTGTCCCCATTAAGGATTTACAGGGCTGACCCCTAAAAAATTAATCATTTATATCTAAAATATGAACAACAATTTTAGATAGGTGTAAGAACAAAAATTGTTAGTATTCTTAAGACCTTTCCAACAAAATCAAGAAAAAGGGGCCGGCCCCTTTAAGTAGGGGCCAATAAACTCGTAAACTCTATTACAAATAATCTAAACACGATCTAGATTTTGTAATGCATTATAGAAGCAAAGTTGATGATCATTACAATATCTATCAGCAAAAATCATTGCCACGCCCATTTATTACGTAACTAGGGATTTTTAGGGGCCAAAATCCTTAAATTTTGACGCAATATATCTAGAGAAGGAGACATATTTTGTTAAGCATTGTAGAAGAGAAAATATCTGTATTGATGATACTAATCGATTCTACTAATCAAAACACCAATGTCTGTCCCCATTAAGGATCTAAAGGGCTGGCCCCTTAAATAATCAATCATATGTATCTAAAAAATGAACAACAATTTAAGATGGGTGTAAGAACAAAAAATGTTTGTATTTGAGACACCTTTCGAATGAACTCAAGAAAACGGGCCGGCCCCTCAAATTAGGGTCCAAGAGACTCGTAAACTCTATTACAAATATCTTGAAAGCGATCAAGATTTTGTGATGCAATATAGAAGCAAAGTTGTTGATCGTAACAATATCAGTTTGTAAAAGTCATTCCAACACCCATTGGTGACGTAATTGGGGATTTTAGGGGACCAAAAGCTTAAATCTTTAATGTGCTGTATGTGAAAAAGTAAGAAACTTTGTTAAGCATTGTAAATGATATTGACAATCGTATACATTATCTGAAAGGGAGGAGGTGAGGGAGAAATCTGAAATTTTATTGATATTCTAAACATATCGTTTAAAAAATTGAACGGAAGACCTACTCGTTACTCGTAACGAGATCGTATCTAGTTATTAAGGTCTTCCGTTTCCAACGGAAGACCTTTTTGTTTTCGTACTGTTTATTATTATTTTTTTTTCCAAATTTTGTGCACGCGATTTCTTAAAAACTATTGGATCGATTTCAACCATTTTTTCAGAGATGATGGAACATAATCTGAATTTTATATGTTTTTGAAATTTTTGTTGTCGTCACTTCCGGTCCCGATTTATGGCCGATTTTGTAAATTTGTACGACCTATTTTGTGCAGAGCTGATCTCAGAAACTATCAGAGATATAACTGTGAAATTTCTAGGATAGGTAGACCATAGTTTGAAGTTGTGCATCATTAATTTGTTTTTCGCCAGTGGCGCCATTTCTTGGAGTTCGCCGGGGCACGAAAATTGGGTACAAATTTTGAATCAAAATTGTCATACGTTATGATCTGTATCTTTTTATCAGAAGAAATTTTGTTAAGACATATATAACAAAAGTGATGATATATCAAAAGTTCTTTTCAAGGAAATCAAGAAAAAGGCACTGGCCCCTTTAATTAGGGGCCAAGAGACTCGTAAACTCAATTACAAATAACTTAAAAAACGATAAGGATTTTGTAATGCACTATAGAAGCAAAGTTGTTGGTCGTAACAATATTTGTTTGAAAAAATCATTGCCATACCGATTTATTGCGTAATAAGGGGTTTTTAGTGGCCAAAAAACTGAAACTTTGACTCAATATATCTAGAGAAGGAGAATCATTTTGTTAAGCATTGTAGAAGAGAAAATGTTTGGATTGATGATTCTATTCAATTCCACTAATCGAAACATCAATGCATGTTCCCATTAAGGATTTACAGGGCTGGTCCCTAAAATATTTAATCATTTGTATCTCAAAAATGAACAACAATTTAAGATGGGTGTAAGAACAAAAAAATTTAGTATTCGTGAGACCTTTCGTATGAAGTCAAGAAAAAGGGGCTAGCCCCTTTAATTAGGGACCAAGAGACTCGTAAAGTCTATTACAAATAACTTAAAAATGATCAAGATTTTGTTATGCATAATAGAAGCATTTATGATTAATTAGGAATTTTATTCATTATCTGAAAGTAGGAGGGAGTAATTCTGAAATTGTATCAATATTTCATGGTATCATATTTTAAACATATCGCAGGGAAGATTTGGGGACGTACTAAAGACCTGCAATTATATAGACCTGAAAGGCCTGACCAATGTGGCGAGCTTTTCTTTGCTTTCTTAAATCCTTTCTTGAATGAAAACTCCTTGTTCTCTTTTCACATTTAATAAACATATAAAGATAAGTCAACAATACAACACAAGATTAGACTGAAAACAATAGTATGAATAACTTACCACATTGTTAAAAATAATTCACACACAATACATTCAAACGCATACTTCTACATACATACAAACATGCATATGTTCACGCTGTACTCAATCTACCAAAAACACAGAAAAACAGATAACCTTAAATCAACCGCTCTTCTCTTGCACAAAATCCACCCACCTACCCCTATATCTACTTCCCAACTTAAGCCACACTCTTTATTTACTAAACTGTACTAATTTCTATCTCTACAACCCCTTCAAACCCTTGCTTCTTCTCTCCTGTCACACTTGTCTTCTGCTTAACTCACTTCCTCTAGTTCTGTACTGACCAAAAGTAAACACTCGGATAAAAACGGAAAATGGATTAACCATGAACAAAATACCTTAATCTGACAAAAACGGACATACATTAACATTACTAGGAAATTAATCAAACTTATAAAAACATAAAGGTAATCATAAACATCTTTGTTCACATTAGAGTTAAAAATATAATTAAAATTGTGATATATTCACAACACTCCCACGACCAACGATGTCGTCACACATTCAACCAGTCTTTGATTTTGTCCTTTGCCTTTTGTGCGGCTTTTCGTTTGGGTCTTTTTTGTAGCGACTCGCTAACATCAGGTTCATTTTTGGATTCGGTCACTGATTGATCTTCATAGGTCATACTCTTGATACTTCCGGTACTTTGATTTTCCACTGGGTTCTCACTGTTTTTGGTCTCTGTTTCTTTGGAACACTCGATCGTATAAAGTAGGTTCAAGGGTCTATTGAGAGTCTTCTTGCTTGATAGCAGTACCTTTCCAGAACGAATCTCTCCATCTTGGCTTACTATAAGTTTACAAAGGCGTCCTATTTTCCAACTTCCACGTGGAAGTTCATCTTTAACTAATACCACATCACCAATCCTTGGCTCCTCGCTGTGCTTGACTCTTCTTTCTTTCAGTCTGTATGCTGTTCTTTCTCGTAAACTCAGCAGATATTCATCGCGCCAAGCTTTCCAAAAGGCATCTAAATGTTTCTGTCCTTTCTTCCATGTCTGCAATAACTTCTCAGCACTGCTGATGTTGGGTAAATACTCGGGATCCTCTGTATCTTCTTCATGACTATCTGGAATACCAGTTTTAGGATTCAGTGTCAGGAAGTGAGCTGGGGTAAGAATTATGTTGGAGTTGATGTCATCTCCCACATAAACTAATGGCCTTGAATTCACCACCGCTTCTGTCTCTGCTAAAAGAGTTCTTAGTTGTTCATTGGTAAGACACAGCTTCCCAATTGTTTTCCGAAGGCATCTCTTTACTATTCCAATAAGATGCTCATAGAAACCTCCCATCCATGGGGCAAGCTCTACTTTGAATTGCCACTTGATGTCTTCATTTGCGATATAGCTCTGAACATTTGAATCTCTGACTGTAGAAGTCCAGGTGTCTTCCAAGATATTACTCGCCAATTTAAATTGTGACGCATTATCTGAAATAAGTTGTTTCGGCTTTCCCCATCGAGCTATGAATCGTCTCAATCCATAAAGGAACTCTTCAGTGGACATATCTTGCATAAGCTCTAAATGGATGGCTCTGACTACTAGACAGGTAAACAAGCACACCCATACTTTCTTGGTGACACCGTCTGTTTTTACATATATTGGACCGAAATAGTCTACTCCAGTGTAGGTAAATGGAGCGGACTCATTCACTCTCTTTCTAGGTAAGGGTGGCATAAAAGGCATTCTGTATGGTCCTCCTTCATGTCTCTTGCAGATTGTACATTTCCGCAGAACCCTTTTCACTTCAGAACGTCCTTGTGGAATCCAGTATGTCTGACGAACCATAGACAGGGTCTGAGATACTCCAAGATGCAGTGATTTTCTGTGGTGACTGTCTATCAGTAAATCTGTTACATGACTTTTCTTAGGAAGTAAAATTGGTGTCCTAGCTCCCTCAGTCAGGTGTGCAGCTCCTAGTCTGCCAACACATCTAATGATACCATCTTGGTCTAACGTTACTCCTAACTGGTTAACTAAATTATGTCTCTTCTTCTCTGTTAACGCAAGTTTTACATCACTGTATCTCTGAGTTTGGATACTCTTTATCCAAAGTGTCTTTGCCACACTCAACTCTGTCTCAGTCAAAGGACCAGAGGAT
Source organism: Magallana nippona (assembly GCA_033439105.1). Lineage (NCBI taxonomy): Eukaryota > Metazoa > Mollusca > Bivalvia > Ostreida > Ostreidae > Magallana > Magallana nippona. The sequence goes on from CM065921.1 coordinate 44,075,019, forward strand.
GACTTCACTCTCTTTAGTCTTTTGATGAATCTCAGAATCCATGCTGATACTCTTATTAGCTTCATGGAGGATGAGAATCGCTTGACGTCCATGCCAAATGGATTCTTATATTCTGCACAGGCAGTCTCTGTGAATCCGTGAGGACCCTCCCCAGCTAATAGTTTTGTTTCATACAACACTCGAGGTTTCTTGAACTCGGACCCAATTATACTGTCAATATCACTTTCATTGGTAGGGGGCGTCCATGAAGGCCACCCATCTTTGTTCTTTTTCAACCATGCTGGGCCATTCCACCAACTGGTATTTTCCCTTAAAGTGTCTACTGTAGTACCTCTGCTAGCAACATCTGCTGGATTATCATTTGAAGTAACATACTGAAATTCAATGTCACTGCAACTCTGAATTTCTTTAACTCTGTTTTCTACGAATGTTGTAAAGGGCTTTTTAGTCTTAATCCAGTGTAAAACACATTGTGAGTCTGTCCATAGTATTTTCTCAGATATTGTCAGTTTCAGTTGATTCTCTACAAAGTTTATGCTTCGCACACCAATGAGCGCAGCTAGAAGTTCAAGACGAGGCATGGAAATTTTCTTTGTAGGTGCTAAACGAGTCTTGGAAAATGCTAGGTTACAGATGCTTGAAGTCTGAGTGATCATCTGTAGGTAAACAGCAGTGGCAAATGCTTTCGCTGACGCATCACAAAAGCACAAAAGTCTGTAAGAAACTTCTCCTGGGAGCCCAAAGTATCTTGGAATCTGGCATTGTGGAATTTCTCTTAAATCTGCTGCTATCTCTTTCCACTGCTGGATATCTCTTGTTGATTGATTTTCAGGAGGTATAAGTCTGTAGAACTCCTCAACATTTGATGCCCAGTCTCTCAAGTTCATAGACATACTATTGAAAATTTCCTTGGCCTCCTTGTACAGGGTTTCTCCTTCCTCAATTGTATCAACTCCTGTAATAACATTGTCAACATAAATATTACTCCTGATGTTTTCTGCTGTCTTGCTTTCATAAGTACTGAGGTGATGATCTACAGTTGCTGCTAGTAGGAATGGGCTGGAGATCACACCAAAGGGCACTCGGCAAAATCTATACACTTGTACATTGTTGTCTACCGTGGGATTATTAAACTCCTTTAACCAGAAAAATATTGCGGCATCACGATCTTTTTCCTGTAGTCCAACTTGCAAAAATGCCTTCTCAATATCAGCTACTATTGCTATCTTCTTTAGTCTAAAGCGCAGTAAAAGTCCACACAAGTCATGCAGCATCACTGGTCCTCTGTGTAAGCATTCATTCAAACTGGAGTTTTTAGGCTGCGACTTCGCTGATGCATCATACACAATTCTTATTTTCGTAGTGGGTTTCGTTAAGTCTATTACTGCATGATGAGGAATGTAATGCTTAATTCCCGTCTCTCCGTGGCTGCGCTGAACTTTCTCTATAATCCCCTTTTTACACTGGCCCTGAATTATCTCATCATACTTGTGTAGTAATTCAGAGTTACTCTGCAGCTTGTGAACAAGTGACTTCAGTCTTCCATACGCCAGTTCTCGATTTTCGGGGAGTTCTGGAAATTCTCTCTTCCAAGGCCATGTGACCTGGTATCTGTTGTTTTCTATCTTCAATGTGCTGTTGAAATTTCTCAGGGCTTTTCCGTCATCTGAGGTGTAAGGAGAATCTAGAATTCCAATTGTCTCCAGATTCCAAAAATCATCAATGGAAGGTTTCACCAAAAGGCACTCATCCACTCTGGAATGGAGGCAATATTCTGTGAGAGATAAAGTCCCATTGGTTATCATCATAACTTGCTCCTCATCCTCATAATAAGTTCTTTGGGTCCTTCCAGTGACGATCCATCCGAGTCTAGAAGCAAGTAGGTAAAATCCCTTTTGGATTTCTATTCTTTCTGGCAGTATCAAATCCAGGTAATAGTCATTACCTATCAGGATGTCAATTGTCGAGTTTTCAAATTTCATAGGTAGAGTATCTGCTAACTGTAGACTTTTCCACAGGTTTTGACATCTGTCTTGAATGTCTTTGGGAACTGGTTTCCTCTGGACTGTTCCTGTAATTGTGGGTACAACATTTGCATCAATACTTAAATAATGTCCATCCTTGAGTTTCAGTTTCAAGGAAACTTTAGGTGTTTTCACTATTTTGGGCCTTTCCGCACCAAAGGTTATTTAAGGGATATCTTCTCTGTTGTATGGCTTTTCAAGTGTAATCTGTCAGCTAAGTCCTCTGTTATGTATGTTCTCTGAGATCCTGAGTCCATGAGAAGTCTAGCTGGTTCTGAATTTTCTCTATATTGGTTTGAAACCTCTGTTTTTGCTGTCTGCATCAAAACAATATCACCTGATGATAATAAACTGTTCTCCGAATCCCTTTGAAACTTCAATGTTTCTTGTATTTTGCTTACTTCTTCAGTCAGGTGTGAACTTTCTCTTTGTCGGAAAGGTATTTTCTTGGGACATAAGCTTCTATGGTGGCTATGCTGCTTACAATGAAAACATGGCTTCTGAACTCTGCATTCCTTACTTCTGTGGCCAGGCTTCAAGCAGACAAAGCACTTCCCCCTGAGTCTCTGTTTTCTATCTTCTATAGTTCTGTATTTTCTACATTCATCAGTCCAATGACTACCCTCACAAAAGGTACACACTGTCCGTCTCCCTGGAACTCCTGTTGGTCTGTTTCGACTCACCGCTGACTCCTTATTAGTTGATATAACTAAGGCTTCCGCTGTGGTGTGTCTATCCTCATGTCTTACAACACTCGAAGCTTGAAGTTCTGATGATTCTTTAACTGTGATGTAACTTTTCATTAAATCTCTCAGTTTCTGCACCGTCCACCTTTCCTGTGAGCCTTTCTGTATTTCAAGCTGCAGGAGGGTTTCTTTTGGTAATTTAGAGGTAATCATGGAGATGAACACATCCTGATTGACATCTTGATGTAAAGCTTCCAAGCTGCGCATGTGTCTCTCAATGTCATCATATAACTTCCGCAAACTTGGTGTGTCATTGGTAGCTGACTGTGTATTGATAAGTTCAACATAATGTTTATTGATAACCGATTGGATATCTCCAAATCAGTCCTTAAGAATAGAAACAGCTACATCATAGTTTTCATTTGGAAGTGAAAGTCCAGATATGGCTAGTTGAGCTGCTCCTGTCAGTTTACTTCTGAGATAGTTGAATTTCTCAATTTTGGAGAGCTTTTGGTTCCTGTGAACAGTAGCTTCAAAGGCATCCCAGAATTCCTTGAACTTAATTTTATCTCCATTGTAGGCAGGTAGTTCTAACTTAGGAAGTTTTACAGCCACCGAGTCTGGCACTGGGTTGTGTTGTTGGAGTGACAGTTCTTGAAAGTGAATAATCTGTTCTTGCATTTTTGCTTGTAAATGAATTAGGTGTTCTAGTCTTGGGTCTGTCATTTCAGCAGGTTTTTTCAGAGTTGCAAGTTTTTCTTGTAGTGTTTTCTCAAGAATGATAAGCTGCTCAGAGCATTCATTGGCCTCATTTAATAAAAGGAACACTTTTCCACTGGTATCACTGAATTCCTCTTGTTCACCTTGTTTAGTGTCTTGGCCCTCTTTCACCATTGACCACTTCTCCACTATTTCTTCAAGTTTGGTGCTGAAGTCCTTTATCCGTCTCACTGATGTCTCAACGTTTCTAAGTAGAGCTGTTGGATCCTCCTCAGATACATCTATTGATACAAGTTTATCAGCCTTTCCAATCTCTGTCTCTATAAGATTTCTGTACCTGGTACAAAGTCCTTTCAAGCAGGTTGCTGACATTTTTCTTCGGTACACTTGAACACTTAGAATCGTCCCGGGTTCCGGCACCAATCAATGTGGCGAGCTTTTCTTTGCTTTCTTAAATCCTTTCTTGAATGAAAACTCCTTGTTCTCTTTTCACATTTAATAAACATATAAAGATAAGTCAACAATACAACACAAGATTAGACTGAAAACAATAGTATGAATAACTTACCACATTGTTAAAAATAATTCACACACAATACATTCAAACGCATACTTCTACATACATACAAACATACATATGTTCACGCTGTACTCAATCTACCAAAAACACAGAAAAACAGATAACCTTAAATCAACCGCTCTTCTCTTGCACAAAATCCACCCACCTACCCCTATATCTACTTCCCAACTTAAGCCACACCAAAGTCAAGCTACTCAGCAATAAGCTGCTCAGCAATAACGAAATTTGTTTACATTTATCGACTATATAAACTGAATTTTCCGATCCCGATTGCAAAAAAATAATCGAAACAGGGCGCCTAGCGCCCAAACTAGGACTTGTGCCACCCAGGTGACACCGGATTCATGGGGGCACGGGTGTCCCCTCGGGATCCCCGGCCCCAAAAGGGGCAATATTAGCACCGATTTCTGGCGCCAGGGCGCTGACTTGACCCTATCATACTGTTAAATAGGGACTCTAAACAGGGCGCCTAGCGCCCAAACTAGGACTTGTGCCACCCAGGTGACACCGGATTCATAGGGGCACGGGTGTCCCCTCGGGATCCCCGGCCCCAAAAGGGGCAATATTAGCACCGATTTCTGGCGTCAGGGCGCTGACTTGACCCTATCATACTGTTAAATAGGGACTCTAAACAGGGCGCCTAGCGCCCAAACTAGGACTTGTGCCACCCAGGTGACACCGGATTCATAGGGGCACGGGTGTCCCCTCGGGATCCCCGGCCCCAAAAGGGGCAATATTAGCACCGATTTCTGGCGTCAGGGCGCTGACTTGACCCTATCATACTGTTAAATAGGGACTCTAAACAGGGCGCCTAGCGCCCAAACTAGGACTTGTGCCACCCAGGTGACACCGGATTCATGGGGGCACGGGTGTCCCCTCGGGATCCCCGGCCCCAAAAGGGGCAATATTAGCACCGATTTCTGGCGCCAGGGCGCTGACTTGACCCTATCATACTGTTAAATAGGGACTCTAAAAAGGGCGCCTAGCGCCCAAACTAGGACTTGTGCCACCCAGGTGACACATCAGGTGACATCGGATTCTTGTGGGGTCAAGTGTCCCCTCGATATAACAGGCCCCAAAAGGGGCAATATTAGCACCGATTTCTGGCGCAAGGGCGCTGACTTGACCCTATCATACTGTTAAACAGGGACTCTAAACAGGGCGCCTAGCGCCCAAACTAGGACTTGTGCCACTCAGGTGACACCGGATTCTTGTGGGGTCGGGTGTTCCCTCGGGATCCCCGGCCCCAAAAAGGACAATATTAGCACCGATTTCTGGCACCAGAGCACTGAGTTGACCCTATCAAAGTGTTAAATAGGGAGTCTAAACAGGGCGCCTAGCGCTTAAACTAGGACTTGTGCCACTCAGGTGACACCGGATTCTTGTGGGGTCTGGTGTCCCCTCGGAATCTATGGCCCCAAAAGGGAAATATAAGCACCGATTTCTGGCATCAGAGCGCTGAGTTGACCCTATCATAGTGTTAAATAGGGACTCTAAACAGGGCGCCAGCGCCTCATTTAGGACTTTTGGTCTCATTTGACAACATATTGACAAGTGTGGCCCTTTGTTATTCCCGGCACCAAATGGGGCAATATAAGTTCCATTTATTCACCCTGTCATGGTATTGGCACGATAATTCATGAGGACCCATGGGGCTTCAGACATCCCCTTTTTTCAAGAAAGGTGGTGATAGCACGATAAGGACCCATGAATTTCTAATATTTCTAAGTGCCAATGACAAGTTGGACTATTTCGATCCGACCTTTAGAAAGACAAAAAATGGCGTAGCATGATCTCGAATGACGCAGTATATAGTGTCATAATGACGTAGAGTTAGCACTTATATATTTATAAGTCTGTTTCGATGTGTTCATTTATGACAACGCAATTCTACTATTCGTTTCAATGATTTCCAATTTGACATCAAACAGTTTTAAATTGTAATTGTACAGCATTTTATAAACATGTGATCTTATTGTTGCAAATGCCTTTTGTCTAAACAATGAGCTAACAATTGTATTTCATGAGCAATTTATTGTACAAGAGGAGAAATTGCTAAACATTGAAGTATAATATTCTGTTCTATAAAGGGTAAGGTTAAAGCCATTTTTCCTCACAGTAAACAACTGATCAGTAATTCATGAAATTAAGATTTGGTCATATACATGATTCACAAATGTAACTAAGTAAAAAATGAAATGACTGACTAGTTTAAAGACTGCACTTGAACGTATACATTGATTTTGTTGATTTAAAGTACAGATACTTCGATCAATATTTTCTTACTTTCAGACTTTGATAAATGTTCTTTCATGGGTCCAACATGAATCACATTTAATTTAGAGTAATTTTCATTTCACACCAGAAAATGTACGTCAGTATCACATGAAGTAAGATTGTTGTAAAGCTTCTAAAATGAGATTTTTGAACATTTGAAAAAAAAATAATGTCTTAAGCAATATATTTCTCGAAGCTTACAGATAGGCTAGCTGACATTATGGGGAAACAGAAGGGTCTAATGAGAGCAAAAAAACACACAATAGATTACAATGAAATAGGAAAAGCGTTAAGAAGGTATTGCTTTAATGCAAATGACCTGTCTGAAGATGGGCCATATGGCAAAACGGCCCAATCATTAGGTTGGTCAAATTCCAGAAAAAACAGGAAATATTTGAAGTTGATATGGGATTCTAATAGGGGAAATGTTCAGAATTTAGAAGAGGTAGGAAGAGAACAATCAGATAATATACTTGAAAACTCAAGCAAAGAAAGTCATGATCTATTACAGATGGATGGAAAACGTTCTTCCAAGGTCACGGACAAACATAAAAGTTCGGCTTTAAAGAGAGAAAAGAATACGGTTGATTGGCTTGCTGATGAAGCCAACATTAAAGAGGTATCTGCCGATAGAGGCCGAAAGTCTATAAAAATGCCCATAAAAAGGCATTCTCTTAGCAGAGAAAAACAACCAATTGTCATTTCTGATGACGAGTTTAATGAAAAACCCACAAACAGTGACCTCCCCAAAACTTTAACAAAATCAACCAGAAAGTTAAGAAAGAAAAAGCTACCATATACACCCATAAGTTTCAAAACAAAAAAAGAGGAGTACTGTATTTGTCATAGAAATTACATAGATGTTGATGGTGGAAGGATGATAGAGTGTCAGAATTGCCAAAAATGGTACCATTGTTCTTGTTTAAGTTTGCCAACACTGCCCAATGAGATCACCGGTAAACATATACAATTTAGATGTGGCAGACTATCTTGTAATGAAGGGGTTTTTATGTACAAGGTCAATGGTAAAGAGGTTTTCCCAGAATGTTGCAACAAAGACGAAAACATTTTCAAAAAAATAGCACACTCTGAATCAAAAATTCAAGAACTAGAAAACAAATCACTCGAATTTGCAAAGGTTGTTGAACATTTTGTTGGTACAAAGGAGTCCTTTGAATTCAAAAATGCATCAGAAGAACTCACGGTATTTTTATTGAATTTAGACAAAATCTGTACATTTGGATTAGGGAATCTTAGAGAAAAAAGAAAACGTGTTGTTAACAAAATCCATTCGTTCATTCAATTATTAGAACAAAATGTTATGCAAAATAGTTCAAATGATGAAAGAAATATACATTTATTGCAAAAATCAGACGAATTGAGCGAAAAAAAACACAACACCCATCATGACAGAACTTCAGAATAAGGACAATGTAAAGATGACCCCAACAAACAAAAAAACTTCTTTACTTGATAACGCAAGTACAAATATGGGATTAAGTGAAGTAAAGATAGAAACACATAAAAACATGTCTAACGATAGCGGCACTTTTTCCGTCCACAAGGACCCAGTGACAACTCTTGACAACACAAAATTTGAGCGTCTTGAAAACAAAGATATCCTTTTTGAAACATCAATCAATAGGGATTTAGAGGCAGTTCAATGTAATGATAACGACGATCCATGCAACTCGAAATTAGATGACATTGCAGAAATCCTTAATGTGAAACTGCCAAAATATTTTTCGACCAATATACCTATTCAAAATAGCTTTAAGTTATCTGATGAAGAGTTCCGTCATTTGAACATGTCTCAGAATGGAAGGTATTATAAAAAGGGTCATTGGCAACACATATTCAGCAATGGAATTGCTCAGTCGAACCAACATTGCGTTTTTATGTATGATATGCATCAGATCAGCAGTGCACATGCAAGGAAAAAGAAAAAGAACACCCCTCTATTCAAATGCAAAGGCCACTGTAAATTTAAAGATTGTTCAATGAAAGTATACTTAGAGATGGTTGTTCCCAAAATAGTACATGTTAATTACTCCGGTAATTTAAAACATAAGGTTACTGATCAGCATGCACGGCCTATCAGATTTATTCAGCGAGAGAGTCTCAAAGAATCATTCAAAGACGGAGCAAAACCATTAAAACATTTCATGAAAGAATTCCATAAGAAAGACAAAGAGCAAATTATATCTGGTAACTGCAATAATCTCGGAAAAGACACCCAGGTATTTAGACAGATTTCCTCAGAAAGTAGACAAATAGGCCGAAAAGATGAAGACGTAATTCAGTCTTTGCTTAAAACTATGAAAGCTGACAAAGAATTAGGGTTTGGTTTTATTCAGAAAATTGCAGCTAGGCCATGTACGGTACAGTACTGGTCTGAGGAGGGTTTGCGGCTTTATCATGCTTTAGCAGGCAAAGATGTCCTTTTTTGGGATGCCACTGGCAGTGTTGTAAGAAAAGGCGAGGAGGGTAAACGATTACTCTATTATGAACTTGCTCTGAGACATCCAGTCAAGGGAAAAATGGGAATCCCAGTTTCTGCTATGTTAACAGATGACCAAAGTCTCCCTTCTATTCAGAATTGGATTGCTCGCTTTAGACATGATGAGAAGAAACTCTTTGGTCATAGCAACACTTGCCAACCAAAATTTATCATTAGTGATGAATCGTGGGTGTTTATTATTGCTGCTCTTAAAGAGTTTAACACCGAAACACTCAAAGAATTCTTGCACCGAACTTGGAACATTGCATTAGGAAAAGAACCAAAAATCCGAAATGATAAAACTATTGTCCACCTATGTAAAAGCCATTTCATGCAAAAGGTTAAACGATTCTGTTCACTCCATTACAAAAGAAATCTGAAATTCGGTCTCTACTTCATCAGTTTATTGTTAAATTCCAAGGATTTAAGCGAAGCTGCTGAGATTTTTCATGACATTTCAGTTGCTTTGCTTTCGCAAAATATTACAAATGAAAACAAACAGTTTTTTGATCGTTTGCTTCAGAAAATAAACGCTTTTGACACTAGCGTTACCGAATCCTGCGATATAGACGATTCCGGTAATAGGTGCGATGAAGCCAAACCCGGGTTTTACACAGAGGAAGACTTTCTTAGTTTAGCTGGTTTCTCTCCTTTTAAGCAATGGGCACATAATATATCAGAGAACGCAAAAGGTGCTTGTCTATCAAAGGAAAAAGAACTGAAAAATCCATACTATTCAGAAGTGTTTTTTCAACAAATCATAAGCAGGTACATGCCTATATTTCCATTGTGGGGGTCTTTCATATTACCGACAGAGACCAAGTTTGAAGAAGGATCAATATTCAATAAAGGGGACATTTGTACGACCCAAGGAACGATAGAAAACAGATTTCGGATTTTGAAACAAATATCTCTAGGAGACAAAAAGAATAGAAGGATTGACGATTTCTCAGAAGAGCTAAAACAGCATACTGTGGCTATACAACGTCTTGTTGTCAAAGACACACTTAAAGCTCCGAGTCAGGTCAAAAGAAAGAGATCACGTACCACCATAAAAGAGTCTTGGAATAAGAAGCAAAAACCTTTGCATATACAAGATAATGGCGTTTTTCAGAAACCACCCCCCAAAAACATAGCCGTGCCCACTTTTGAAAATCGGCATCAATCTGAAGAAAAGATGACAGCTAATGTTTGCCCAATCGATAATTTGGGATCTACTTGCTGGTTTAATTCAATCATACAAGCTTTGAGCGGATGCCGTATGTTAGAAGTTTTGTTAAATTGCATGAGTATTGTAGAAGTTGAAAAAGATTCTTTCAATAAAATGAAAGCTTCTTTCATTTCCCTTCTTAAATTTATAGCAGAAAATAGGCAATTTAAAACAAAAGTCCCTAGACAATTGTTACGTAAAACTCTTTCAGATGTGGCTGAATATGATGGCGATTTGGGGAGGAATGTAGGGCAGCAACACGATGCAAATGAGTTTTATGTCAAAGTTATATCACCATTGGTCGAGGAAGTTGGTGAACAATTCCATATTGAACAGATATTTACTTGCATTGACTGTAACTATAGTAATACTATTTTAGAGTCCCACGTCAATTCACTGAGTCTTACTATCCCAGCAGAGCAAAAATCGGAAGTATCTCTAAAGTCGGTCTTGAAATGCTACTTTGAGCCCGAAATTCGCGAAAAATGTCAAAAATGTGGTGGATTGTTGCATTTGCAACAAAACCTATCCAAAATTCCATCCACTTTTGTTCTTACATTAAATAGGTTTCATTTTAACCCTGTAACATTAACAACCGCCAAAATTGACAGAAAAGTCACGATTGACCGAGAATTAGACTTTGCAGAATTTGTCCAAGGTGCACCTAATTCAAGGTATGTTTTAAAAACCGTTGTATGTCATCACGGTAGGTCAGTGAATTCCGGTCATTACACTACCAGCATTGTTAACAACGAATCGCTTGTAAATGTAAGCGATACCAATATCAATATTGGTACTGAAAATGAAATGTCAAAGAACGCTTACGTCCTTTTCTATGATAGACAGGTTTCTTTGGATCCGGTTGTCAAACCATTGTTGAAATGCTTGGGTGCAACATCAGCAATGACAGCTGATTCTTCCTTGCAAAACCGTTTTGCAACTGCCGACACCTATATACCAACCATTTTGAAAAACGGGGATATAGATAAAGCAGCAACTTTACTGAAAAGTTCACTTGTCAATTGCACATCGAACAATTCTGTTGAAATACTCAAAACAATTTTCCAACATGTCTTTGGTTCTATTAAGGACGCTCATCTTCAAAGCAATGCTAAAAATGTCCTGTTTTACAAGGTTAGAATAGATAATTGCAAGCCTTGCTGTTTTAAAGAGATCAATACCGACCAGGATTTCTGTATTTTGCAACCGCTGTCATTGTCCGAATCAGATATATTTGATTGTTTTCTTGACCCTTCTAAAAACTGTGAGGATTGTAAAGCTCCATCTTTACATTCCGAAAATTATTATTGCTGCCTACCAAAATCGATTATTCTGTGTCCACAGCAGCAATGTCCAGTCAACAGTAAGCTTGTAGAAATATTTGACTTGGATACAAGCATTAAGTCAGCATTCCCAATATTAAGCAAGGAATACCGTTTGTCATGTCTTTTGGTCAGACATGAAGAAACAATAAAAGGGATAATAAATTGCTCCTCAGAAAGCTCTGACAACCCTCTAGCAAACCTAAAAGATGTTGATAAAACCCGTATCATGGCTGCCTTCTACGACTTGAAACAAAAAGCTGCTTCTGTAAAACTAATGACAAACATAAGACTAACTGGGAATGACTACCTGCCGGTGCGGATACCAGACAAAGTGTTTCAAAAGCACTGTTTGAATAGAACTGAAGAGTTGTATCCAAGAAGGTATCCAGTATCTTTGGAGATGGCGATAGGAATTGCAAAAAATTCACACTGGATGTCAAGTGATGACATCAACTGCTACATGGAGGTGTTGTGTCTGAGAACTACCGAAGATATTCACTATGTTGATGCTGGCTGGTTTAGCCACAAAGTGATGAAAGATGGACTCCCTAGTTCCACAATATTTTCCCTAGAGAATCGCAGCTGCAACTGGTTTGCAAAATCAAAGATCCTCGTACCAGTAAATGTTCAAAATGTTCACTGGGTTTTACTTGTCTTAGACATTCGGGAAAAGGTTTTGTATTTCTGCGATCCACAAGGCGAATCTCCACAGTTGATTCTATTGCAGATATCACGATATCTTTCATTTGAATACATTATGAGGTATGGCAAGAAGCTAGATCTGTCCGGATGGAAATATGTAGAATTTTGTACACAGTTAGACTTTCCTGTGCAGATTGATGATAGCAGTTGTGGAATATATGTCTGCGAATTAGCTAAATCGATTGTTTTTAAAAGGAGAATTTATCCTCAACAAAAACTTCAACAACGCATGAGAGCTCAAGTTGCTAGAGAAATGTACAGTGGATCCATAGAATTTTGAGATTTAATACAATTGGACTATATATGACGTTGGTACATGTACTAGCTTGAATTGGTCGATTCAACAGAAGGAAACGGAACCAGTATGTGTATGAAAACTAAATCTACCATGCATAAGTCTTTAATCTATATGCAAGATCAAATAAGATTTGATAAGTACTGTTTAAGTGAATTGCAGATCGTTCCGAAATGTTACTCTCTTCATATTATGAATGAATGCAACAAGCATATATCCCAAGATCAAACAAGGCTTAGACAACAGTTTGCATATCAAACCAAACTGAAACAACTTTCATTCTGTTGTATCTGTTTGGAAGTTGACTTATTATGTTACTAGGTCTTCTATCAAGAAAAAATACGCCTGAATACATATAGCTAACAAATTTTGATTTAAATGCAAATAATTTCTTGAGCAAATCATACAACCATACTTGGTAATACCTATTCTCATCTCATGCAGTTTGTTAAATATTTATCGTATTTGCTTGTGCTTGCAAGACAGCAGTTTTAAACTTCTTAAGATGGTCATCATGATAAAACATGTAGTCAGCCAATTTATGATGTTAATGAGTTTGAAATGCTTTTACTGTTTTGCGGAGTCTTTTTCAATATATGCTTAAAATTCCCCTGTTTCGTATTTTCGATACATTGAAAATTGTTTACAATTGATTTAGCTAGGATTGGTGTATATAGCTATTGGTTCTTTGTGTAAATTAAACACCTTTTCCCCTGCAAAAAACCGTTTCTAAAAGTGGTCATAATGACGAAACATGTAGTTAGCCCATTGCTGAGTTTTGTGTGTTTGAAATGCCTTCCTACTCTCCACAAATTATATAATAATAAAATAAGTTGAATGTTGAAGAGAGGGTTTAGATTTTCTATGCTTGAACAGAGTTTTTTTCCCATTGCTCTCTTACTTTCACATGCAAAACAGCAGCTTTCCGTTTCTCAAAATGAATCATTGTGATAAAATGTGTAGTCAGCCCATTGCTGATGTTCATGTGTTTGAAATGTGTTCTTACTCTTCTCAAAGCCCTCTGAATTGATTGCTGAAAGGTGCTTTAGATTTTCACAGCAAAAAGTGTGATAGAAATAGTAGGGATTTGTATATAGAGCTTTTGTTTTTTGTTTTTTTTTCTTCTAAAGTAAGCAATTGAGATTGGGATGTACCTAATCATTACGTTAATATCATATCTTGCATATGTTTGATCAGTGTTTTCATCAATTGCTTTTTTATTTCACGTGCAATATAGCAATCCGTTTCTTTAAATGGTCATTTTAATGAAACATGTAGTTAGCCCATTGCTAAGGTTTGTGTGTTTGAAATGCGTTCCTAATCTTCACAAAAGCCCTTTAAGTTGAATGTTGAAGAGAGGGTTTATATTTTTTATGCTTGAACAGAGTTTTTCCCCATTTTCACCTGCGAAACAGCAGCTTTCCGTTTCTCAAAATGAATCATTGTGATAAAATGTATAGTCAGCCCATTGCTGATGTTCATGTGTTTGAAATGTGTTCTTACTCTTCTTAAAGCCCTCTTTATTGAATGTTGAAGGGTGCTTTAGATTTTCACAGCAAAAAGTGTGATAGAAATAGTAGGGATTTGTATATAGAGCTTTTTTTCTTCTAAAGTAAGCAATTGAGATTTAGATGTACATAATCATTACGTTAATATATCTTGCATATGTTTGATTAGTGTTTTCATCAATTGCTTTTTTATTTCACATGCAATATAGCAATCCGTTTCTTTAAATGGTCATTTTAATGAAACATGTAGTTAGCCCATTGCTGAGGTTTGTGTGTTTGAAATGCCTTCCTAATCTTCACAAAAGCCCTTTAAGTTGAATGTTGAAGAGAGGGTTTAGATTTTTTATGCTTGAACAGAGTTTTTCCCCATTGCTCACTTATTTTCACCTGCAAAACAGCAGCTTTCCGTTTCTCAAAATGAATCATTGTGATAAAATGTGTAGTTAGCCCATTGCTGATGTTCATGTGTTTGAAATGTGTTCTTACTCTTCTTAAAGCCCTCTTAATTGAATGTTGAAAGGTGCTTTAGATTTTCACAGCAAAAAGTGTGATAGAAATAGTAGGGATTTGTATATAGAGCTTTTTTTTTTTCTAAAGTAAGCAATTGAGATTTAGATGTACATAATCATACGTTAATATCATATCTTGCATATGTTTGATTAGTGTTTTCATCAATTGCTTTTTTATTTCACGTGCAATATAGCAATCCGTTTCTTTAAATGGTCATTATAATGAAACATGTAGTTAGCCCATTGCTGGGGTTTGTGTGTTTGAAATGCGTTCTAAGTTGAATGTTGAAGAGAGGGTTAAGATTTTCTATGTAGTCAGCTCATTGCTAAGGTTTGTGTTTTTGAAATGCGTTCCTACCCTTCCCTACTCTCCGCAATAACTTTCTAAGTTGAATGTTGAGAAGAGGGTTTAGATTCAATACTTGGACAGTTTTTTTTCCCCATTGCTCTCTTATTTTAACATGCGAAAAAACAGTCTTCTGTTTCTCAAAAACAAGAATCATTGTGATGAAATGTATACTCAGCCCATTGCTTATGTTCATATGTTTAAAATATTTCTTTTCTTCGCAAAGCTTTCTTAGCTGAATGTTGAAAAGAAAGTTTAGATTTTTGCAGCGGTTCGTATTATTGAAATGATAAAAAAAAAGGTGTAAAGTTGATTTAGTAAGGATTTGTATATATAGCTTTTGGTTGTTTTGTATAGATTTAGCAATTGAGATTGAGGTGTACATAATCATAACTTCACAATTGAATTTAGTAAATCACTTGCCTTTTTATTTCACATGCAAAACAGCAGTTTTCCGTTGTTTTAATTGGTCATTATGATGAAACATGTAGTCAGACCATTGCTGATGTTTGTGTATTTGAAATGCACTCCTACTCTTTGCGAAATAATAAAACGTGGTTATAGTTGATTTAGTTTGGATTTGTATTAAGATACTGTAATGGTTCTTTTTTTAAATTTAGCAATTAAAATTAAAGTGTACGTAATCATTTTTTTCAGTTATGTTTCCTATGCTTGAACAGGGTTTCTTTCCCCAATCCTCTCATATTTTCACCTGCGAAACAGCAGTTTTCCGTTTTTCAAAACAAAATCATTGTGGTGATTGTTATGAAATGTGTTTTCAGCCCATTGCTAATGTTTATATGTTTAAAAAAGTGTTTCTTCTCTTTGCAAAGCCTTCTAAGTTGATGTTGAAGAGAGGGTTTAGATTTTCGCCGCGGTTCGAAAATTACGAAAAATGATAATTATTGATTTAGTGAGATTTGTAAAGTATTGGTTCTTTGTATAAATTTAGTAATTGACATTGAAGTTTACACAATCATTATTTTACAGTTATAGGATTTTTTTATGCTTGATTAAATTTATTTTTTGCTGCTCTCTTTTTTTTTTTTCATCTGCAAAACAGCAGTTTTCCGTTTCTCAAAATGGCCATTAAGATGATGAGACATGTAGTCAACCCACTGCTGATGGGTATATGTGTTTGCAATGTGTTTCTTCTCTTTGCAAAGCCTCTTTTGTTGAATGTTGAGGAGTTGATTTAATTTTTACCGCAGTTTTTATTTTCGAAATAATACAAAAGTAGTCATATGAATTTAGTTAGTGGTTTCTTGAATAAATGTAGCATTAAAATTTGATGTGTTAAAAATGAATATTTCACATTTATATATTTTATATGCTTTATTACTCTAGTTGTCTATTGTCGTTTTATTTTAACATGCGAGACAGCATTTTTTAAATTATTTTTTTAGAATGATGAAACCTGTAGTCAGCCCATTGCTGATGTTTGAAATGTGTTTTCCCATTTAGCCAAGCCTTTATAGGTCACTGGAGTCACTTTGATAACATATTGCGATTGTTTTTCGTTCCTACACAATTTTACATCCTTGGATTCTTCTTGTACTGTTGTTTGTTGTAAAGCTTCTCTGAGATAAGTGGAATATATATAGTAAATTTTTTTTATTATATCAACTCTTTTGGATAGGGCTAAATATGTTAAATAGTCCCAATTTTGAAAAATCACACATGTTGAGAAGAAAAAATACGTGTTTATAAATTTCATAAAGCCATGTATCAAAGTTGTGAAATCCATGACCCTTGGATCATGGGTTCAAATCCTAAGGTGGGGCCAAAGTGAAAATATAATTAATCGTAGAAAATTGTCTTCTATACTTCCATATATATTTGAGATAAACTTATTACATGCTTTTAATATTTATGGAACCCTCTATTTGAATTGTGAAATTCATGACCCCTGTGACAGGGCTTCGGAGCCCTTTGGAAGGATTAATATGGTCACAAAGGGAAAATGTATTGATTTAATTGTACTTCCTTCTATACCATCACAGTCGTGGGAGATAAACTAATTACATTGTCCTTGGTATAATGTTCTAATTTTTAATTGTGAAGTTTAGTTAGGATTGATGTTTAGAGATTTTGGTTCTTTGTATAAATTTAGCAATTCATATTCAGTTGAACATAGTTGCATTTCTAAGCTTAATTAAAACCAGTCTGGCATAGAATTCAGTTTCTTCAGTTAACATTTTTTGTTCTAACAAGTTTCAATTATGTCAAAAAATTACTGCAACTACTGACACTGTCCTTAGTCACATTCTGAACATGGAACTTACAAAAGCTGTACCAAAGTTTGATATAAATAACGCTTTTCATTAGATTTAGTAAGCTAACAAAAGCAAAGATTCTATAGACTAGCGTAAATGCATATATCTTTTCGAGGGGTGTTGAGAAGTCTGAAGGTCAATTTCAAATTTAATACCTTTATTTCAGCGAAGGTCGGGTCCATATGAGATTAGGCTTAAACTTTATATTAAGTGAAAAATGTGAATAACATATGATGCAGTAAACTTAGTCACACCTACATTCAGATGTGAATAGTGTTTTCAAGTAATTATACCCCTGAAATCAAAGTTAGGGGAGTCATCCTGTCCGTCTGTCTACCTGTCTGTAGACGCAGTGTTGTACCCCTTTAAACCATTTTACTACTGCATGCATGGAATGAAACTTTGTACATTTGTGAAACACCAACTGAAGATGAAGCACCTGTAATTTTTATGAAGATAAGACAACAAGATTTAATGATTTAATGACAAATTACATTTTCCTTATCCTGTATATTGTTCAGTAATGTTGAATGTATAGAGGTAATCCCTACATTTTTAGAAAATTTATTGATAGTAAAACTGTTAGATATATTTATGTAAATGAATTCAGATGGTGGTCTGTCCTTATTTCAAACGCACAAACCCATGATTTAGCAAATATCGAAGTTTTACATGATTTCCAGATTTTTATTTATCATGTGAAAAGGTGAACGTTTGAAAAATTACATGTTCAAAAGTAAATAAATCAAATTAAAACGAGAAAAATAGAATTAAGTGTTGGGCCAACACAAAAATATTGAGTTTCCCTTCCGCTTCATAGCCACCAAGCGCAGGGGAATGTAAATAATGCAGTGTGGCATATGTCATGAGCTAGTGGACTCTCATTGAAACCTGATGTCTTCAAGAACTATAAATTTATTAATATGCACTCTCTATGAATGCATATTTCTTACTACAGACATCGAATAGCTTCACATTCAAATACTTTTATCAGTGTGTCAATCCCACTGTAACTATTTGCAGCAATCTCAATCACGTGACACTAAAATCAATGTCCAAAACAACTAGGTTTGTTTACATGTGCATTTTCCGGATGAGATTTATTGACTTATAAACTGAAAAATGATGACTTATGTTGCGTGAAACCTTCAGTATGATGAAATTTAGTATATTTCTTCTGATTTCTGTTTAGAGTTCCTATTTAACACTGTGATAGGGTCAAGTCAGCGCCCTGGCGGCAGAAATCTGTGCTAATATTGCCCCTTTTGGGGCCGGGGATCCCGAGGGGACACCTGTGCCCCCATGAATCCGGTGTCACCTGGGTGGCACAAGTCCTAGTTTGGGCGCTAGGCGCCCTTTTTAGAGTCCCTATTTAACAGTATGATAGGGTCAAGTCAGCGCCCTGGCGCCAGAAATCGGTGCTAATATTGCCCCTTTTGGGGCCGGGGATCCCGAGGGGACACCCGTACCCCCATGAATCCGGTGTCACCTGGGTGGCACAAGTCCTAGTTTGGGCGCTAGGGGCCCTTTTTAGAGTCCCTATTTAACAGTATGATAGGGTCAAGTCAGCGATCTGGCGGCAGAAATCTGTGCTAATATTGCCCCTTTTGGAGCCGGGGATCCCGAGGGGACACCTGTGCCCCCATGGATCCGGTGTCACCTGGGTGGCACAAGTCCTAGTTTGGGCGCTAGGCGCCCTTTTTAGAGTCCCTATTTAACAGTATGATAGGGTCAAGTCAGCGCCCTGGCGCCAGAAATCGGTGCTAATATTGCCCCTTTTGGGGCCGGGGATCCCAAGGGGACATCCGTGCCCCCATGAATCCGGTGTCACCTGGGTGGCACAAGTCCTAGTTTGGGCGCTAGGCGCCCTGTTTAGAGTCCCTATTTAACAGTATGATAGGGTCAAGTCAGCGCCCTGACGCCAGAAATCGGTGCTAATATTGCCCCTTTTGGGGCCGGGGGTCCCGAGGGGACACCCGTGCCCCTATGAATCCGATGTCACCTGGGTGGCACAAGTCCTAGTTTGGGCGCTAGGCGCCCTGTTTAGAGTCCCTATTTAACAGTATGATAGGGTCAAGTCAGCGCCCTGGCGCTAGAAATCGGTGCTAATATTGCCCCTTTTGAGGCCGGGGATCCCGAGGGGACACCCGTGCCCCTATGAATCCGGTGTCACCTGGGTGGCATAAGTCCTAGTTTGGGCGCTAGGCGCCCTGTTTAGAGTCCCTATTTAACAGTATGATAGGGTCAAGTCAGTGCCCTGGCGCCAGAAATCGGTGCTAATATTGCCCCTTTTGGGGCCGGGGATCCCGAGGGGACACCCGTGCCCCCATGAATCCGGTGTCACCTGGGTGGCACAAGTCCTAGTTTGGGCGCTAGGCGCCCTGTTTAGAGTGTCTATTTAACAGTATGATAGGGTCAAGTCAGCGCCCTGACGCCAGAAATCGGTGCTAATATTGCCCCTTTTGGGGCCGGGGATCCCGAGGGGACACCCGTGCCCCAATGAATCCGGTGTCACCTGGGTGGCACAGGTCCTAGTTTGGGCGCTAGGCGCCCTGTTTAGAGTCCCTATTTAACAGTATGATAGGGTCAAGTCAGCGCCCTGGCGCCAGAAATCGGTGCTAATATTGCCCCTTTTGAGGCCGGGGATCCCGAGGGGACATCCGTGCCCCTATGAATCCGGTGTCACCTGGGTGGCACAAGTCCTAGTTTGGGCGCTAGGCGCCCTTTTTAGAGTCCCTATTTAACAGTATGATAGGGTCAAGTCAGCGCCCTGGCGCCAGAAATTGGTGCTAATATTGCCCCTTTTGGGGCCGGGGATCCCGAGGGGACACCCGTGCCCCCATGAATCCGGTGTCACCTGGGTGGCACAAGTCCTAGTTTGGGCGCTAGGCGCCCTGTTTAGAGTCCCTATTTAACAGTATGATAGGGTCAAGTCAGCGCCCTGACGCCAGAAATCGGTGCTAATATTGCCCCTTTTGGGGCCGGGGATCCCGAGGGGACACCCGTGCCCCTATGAATCCGGTGTCACCTGGGTGGCACAAGTCCTAGTTTGGGCGCTAGGCGCCCTGTTTAGAGTCCCTATTTAACAGTATGATAGGGTCAAGTCAGCGCCCTGGCGCTAGAAATCGGTGCTAATATTGCCCCTTTTGAGGCCGGGGATCCCGAGGGGACACCCGTGCCCCTATGAATCCGGTGTCACCTGGGTGGCACAAGTCCTAGTTTGGGCGCTAGGCGCCCTTTTTAGAGTCCCTATTTAACAGTATGATAGGGTCAAGTCAGTGCCCTGGCGGCAGAAATCGGTGCTAATATTGCCCCTTTTGGGGCCGGGGATCCCGAGGGGACACCCGTGCCCCCATGAATCCGGTGTCACCTGGGTGGCACAAGTCCTAGTTTGGGCGCTAGGCGCCCTTTTTAGAGTCCCTATTTAACAGTATGATAGGGTCAAGTCAGCGCCCTGGCGCAAGAAATCGGTGCTAATATTGCCCCTTTTGAGGCCGGGGATCCCGAGGGGACACCCGTGCCCCCATGAATCTGGTGTCACCTGGGTGGCACAAGTCCTAGTTTGGGCGCTAGGCGCCCTGTTTAGAGTCCCTATTTAACAGTATGATAGGGTCAAGTCAGCGCCCTGACGCCAGAAATCGGTGCTAATATTGCCCCTTTTGGGGCCGGGGATCCCGAGGGGACACCCGTGCCCCTATGAATCCGGTGTCACCTGGGTGGCACAAGTCCTAGTTTGGGCGCTAGGCGCCCTGTTTAGAGTCCCTATTTAACAGTATGATAGGGTCAAGTCAGCGCCCTGGCGCCAGAAATCTGTGCTAATATTGCCCCTTTTGGGGCCGGGGATCCCGAGGGGACACCCGTGCCCCTATGAATCCGGTGTCACCTGGGTGGCACAAGTCCTAGTTTGGGCGCTAGGCGCCCTGTTTAGAGTCCCTATTTAACAGTATGATAGGGTCAAGTCAGCGCCCTGGCGCCAGAAATCGGTGCTAATATTGCCCCTTTTGGGGCCGGGGATCCCGAGGGGACACCCGTGCCCCCATGAATCCGGTGTCACCTGGGTGGCACAAGTCCTAGTTTGGGCGCTAGGCGCCCTGTTTCGATTATTTTTTTGCAATCGGGATCGGAAAATTCAGTTTATATAGTCGATAAATGTAAACAAATTTTGTTATTGCTGAGCAGCTTATTGCTGAGTAGCTTGACTTTGGTCTGTCACACTTGTCTTCTGCTTAACTCACTTCCTCTAGTTCTGTACTGACCAAAAGTAAACACTCGGACAAAAACGGAAAATGGATTAAACATGAACAAAATACCTTAATCTGACAAAAATGGACATACATTAACATTACTAGGAAATTAATCAAACTTATAAAAACATAAAGGTAATCATAAACATCTTTGTTCACATTAGAGTTAAACATATAATTAAAATTGTGATATATTCACAACAACCATACAGTTTATATACATGTTACATTTCAATGTTCTGCGTCAAATAAGATGACTATGCGTGGCTTTTAAGTATACATATTATATGTGAAATTTGTTGGAAAAATATCATGACATGGCATCATTATCAGTTATTGACACAGTCATTGGTTATTGACACAAAAAAACCCGAATAAATATTAAAGTCATTTCATGATATTTTTCTTCCACATTTCACATGGAAATATAATTTTAAAATCACACAGAGAGTCATTTTATTTGACGCAGAACATAAAAATGTATCATTTACATAAATTTTCAGGACATTCGGGTCTTTAGAATTTCAGGTCTTTAGTATGTCTCGAGAATGGGATTAGCCAATCAGCGTTGGCCTATGAATTGTTTACAAAGAAGAAGGCAAATTAACTTCTGAGCTGTGGAGAGATTTAATAATTCCTTGTGAAACCCATCTTGGTGTGAATTGTTCAGAGACACCTACATCAACAAAGAGTGTGTTTGCACTAAAAAGAATTCAGTGTAAGTATATGGGACAAAAACCACAGATTTTATCGTATATTTTCGAATAGGTTCATCGTTTGTCTGCGCCATTTTGATTTTAAAATATAAGGGGGCTTCAGCGGATCAGTTTGTCTGATGGATTCACAATAAAATGCGCCAAAATGAGAAATTGTTGGGTATGACTCCTGTGTTGTGTTTTTTTTTTATTTGTATTGTTCGTTTGACATTTCCGGCATAGGCAACTGATCTGTATAAGTAAGTCCAGTACATTCACTGGGTCCCAATCACTAGATTTAGCAACGAAGCGTGATTTGCCTATATAGCTTTGTTTACCTACCTGAAGTAGATTTATTTAGCTAATTTTATGCAATTTAACTTTTTATGTAAAAGGTTGTAAGGAACTTTCAACCTATATTTTGATAAAAGCAACCCAGAGCAAAAATAGTTAAAACATCACTGCTTTTGAACAGTTTTAATTAAAACATGCATTTCTATTGCTTGAGTAACCGTATGACAGCTTGTGCAATGGGGCATAGATTAGTGTAATTACTTTACTTTGCTGAATTATTACCGGTCAATATAATCAACTGGTAGACAGAGGTCTCGGCCCAACGACACATCAGCCTGACAGGTCGGCCCAAACTTATTGACACGTCTGCCCATGTAAAAGACACCTCAGCCAATGAACATTTTCGGTTATAATTTAAATGTATATATGTCTCTGTACATAATAAATATATTTATAACATAATAGATATATATAACAATTAGGAACAGATAATTTCAGACAACAATAAAATAAACATGGGCAGATAATTTCAGACAACACATTGTGGGTGAAGCGAGTACATGTGGGGCGGGAAAGTAGATACCATTGCAAAAATTACTTTATTTATTCATATATATGCTTATGATAATGCAACTTCATTGATTTTTCTTTCATATAAAAAATATGTAATTTTCGTGCTACTGATTAAGTGCTTAATATACTGTACTGTTAACTTAAATTTACACAGTAGCTGACATGCTGACCATAAGTGCGTAACGGTTGTGCCTTGATTCTGTTTTTGATATAGGACTAGATATTTCTGCTTAAAGTAATATAAGAATTATAACTTTTTAAGTAATTAAAACATTTCATTAGTATTTTTCTTGTTTGACTGCACTATGTTATAAAGAATATCCTCAAGCCTTAGGGTATGTGTCCATGATATTCACAATGATTCTTAAATCAATTGATAAACAGTCTAATGGTTTGAAACTGAAATAAAATGAAGTGACTCATTTATGGTCTTGTACTCATTAAGACCTTCTCAATTAAGGAAAAAAAACAAATAGCAAGGATTTCTTTTTTATTGATGGAAATAGAAATTTTGAGAAAGAGTCAAAGAAAACGAAAAAGGTATACATAGAAAACCAAAGTATGACTAATGATATGGAACATCTGGTATGGGTTGATAATCATGGGAAGGATATATATGGACTTCAGTGATTATCGTCTCGCAATTAAGCCTGCTCGTAATTCTAAAGAAAGTGCTGCATCCTCTTGTTTGTTTAGCCTTTAACACTTCATTGGCTTCTTTTTTTTATTTAATTCACTTTCTTTTGTGTTTTCATAGATATGTAATATATATGTTAATAACAATATTTAAATTAATTTAATATTCTTGTGCCAAGGTGTCTTTTACGTGAGCCGAGTTTCTCAAATCTTGGGCTGACCCATCAGGGCTGAGGTGTGTCATTGGGCCGAGATGTCCGAGTGCAGAGGTGTCATTGGGCCGACTTGTCTGACATTTGATCAATTATGTTAACCAGAACTGTTTTTCTTTGTTATTCCGTTTAAGAAATAGATTTTTGGTAACACATGAACAGTTAAACATTGCCCCAAAACATTAAGAACTTTTACTGCATTTCTGGAAAAAAAGCAAAATTTTTAAGAGTGATTTTTTTGTCATGAATTGTTGTCAGATCAGTTCATAGTTGAAAATTATTGCTGCCTTTAAGTACAACTTTTAGCACAAATGCCCATTTAAGATGAAAGTATGATTGAGTATCAGGTAGGTAAATAAAGCTATGTAGGAAAATCAACCTGCATTGCTAAATCTAGTGATTGAACTGGACCTGATAGATTAGCCTTGGCCAACATTATATAGATTTATTTGGTATCATGTCATCATTCGTACATGTATAAACATATTGTACTAATAGTACGCATCGATAATGGTTACAATTTGAAAGACATACACTACGGTCAACACGGTTTGCATATTTACTGCGAGTCGTCGTGGTGTGAAATTGATCGCGGTTTAGCAGAGGTAACTCAGGTAAAACCGTGTATCCTTGCGGTATAGCTTCTCACCTTGTCCACACCGTCGCGGTTTTGTGAAACGTACCAATTTCAGGTGAAAACTGTCTTTGTTTTTAACATAAGTTACCTCACCCAATTTCTCCTCACATGGGAAATATGATTGAGGGAATTCATGAATAATTATTCAATTTAGGGAATTAATGAAAATTCATATTTATTTATTTTATAAATGAAGTTGATTGTTAAAATTTATTTTTTAAAAAGTGGGGAAAATAAAACGAACGTGCATTTTTGCTAATACAGAATTTTGTACATATATACATGTAATACCGATATAATAATAATTGTTCATGTTGTTCTTGGCACATTCATCATTGACAGTGATTGGATATCAATTAAGTTATTTAGTTAAACATTTCATCAAAGTATCTCATCTAGCCTCGGAGAAGGAAATAATAATTGGCGTTTCATTTACAATCTTTTCATAATCAATTCTTAGCTTTAAAACATTAAAAAATTCATTTAGTGAACAACAAAGTACATCTACATTGTAGACAAATAATGGAAATGTTAAAATCGTGTGTGTTTTAAAACTGACTTTCATATCCAATTCGGCAAAAGTATGATGTTCTGTTGGTAGCCCAAAATTTATGTTGATCGTTCAAAACCCGAATTATATTTTATGGAATCCATCACATGTTAAAATTTTGCAAAGTGTCAAGTGATCAACTGAGGACGGAGATTGGGTAACATTACGTATACAGTATGTGTATTCAGAATTTGGGTGACCTCCATCAGGATGGGTGACCGCAGCAATTAGTGTGACTTGGGGTCTGCTAAATAGATGTTTATTAGCTCACCTGAGCTGAAAGCTCAAGTGAGCTTTTCTGATCATTTTTTGTCCGGCGTCCGTCTGTCTGTCTGTCCGTCTGTAAACTTTTTACATTTTCGACTTCTTCTCCAGAACCACTGGGCCGATTTCAACCAAACTTGGCACAAAGCATCCTTAGGTAAAGGGGATTCAAGTTTGTTAAAATGAAGGGCCACACCCTCTTTCAAGGGGAGATAATTATAAATCATTGAAAATTTGTTGGTATTTTTAAAAAATCTTCTTCTCAAAAACCATTTGGCCAGAAAAGCTGAAACTTGTGTGGAAGCATCCTCAGGTAGTGTAGATTCAAATTTGTTCAAATCATGATCCCCGGGGGTAGAGTGGCGCCACAATGGGGGGTCGAATTTTTACATAGGAATATATAGAGTAAATCTTTAAAAATGTTCTTCTCAAAAACCATTCGGCCAGAAAAGCTGAAACTTGTGTGGAAGCATCCTCAGGTAGTGTAGATTCAAGTTTGTTCAAATCATGATCCCTGGGGGTAAGGTGGGGCCACAATGGCGGTTCGAATTTTTTACATAGGAATATATAGAGCAAGTCTTTAAAAATCTTTTTCTCTGAAACTGATCAGCCAGGAAAGCTGAAACTTGTATGGAAGCATCCTCAGGTAGTGTAGATTCAAGTTTGTTCAAATCATGATCCCTGGGTATATGGTGGGGCCACAATGGGGGGTTGAATTTTTACATGGGAACATATAAAGTAAATCTTTGAAAATCTTCTTATAAGCCATTTGACCAGAAAAGCTGAACTTTGTATGGAAGCATCCTCAGGTAGTGTAGATTCAAGTTTGTTCAAATCATGATCCCTGTGGGTAGGAAGGGGCCACATTGGGGAGTTGAATTTTTAGATAGGAATATATAGAGTAAATCTTTAAAAATCTTCTTCTCTGAAACTGATCAGCCAGAAAAGCTGAAACTTGTGTGGAAGCATCCTCAGGTAGTGTAGATTCAAGTTTGTTCAAATCATGATCCCTGTGGGTAGGATGGGGCCACAATGGGGGGTTGCATTTTTACAAAGGAATATATTGAGTAAATCTTTAAAAATGTTCTTCTCAAAAACCATTCGGCCAGAAAAGCTGAAACTTGTGTGGAAGCATCCTCAGGTAGTGTAGATTCAAGTTTGTTCAAATCATGATCCCTGGGGGTAGGGTGGGGCCACAATGGGGAGTTGAATTTTTACATAGGAATATATAGAGTAAATCTTTAAAAATCTTCTTCTCTGAAACTGATCAGCCAGGAAAGCTGAAACTTGTGTGGAAGCATCCTCAGGTAGTGTAGATTCAAGTTTGTTCAAATCATGATCCCTGGGGGTAGGGTGGGGCCACAATGGGGGGTTGCATTTTTACATAGGAATATATTGAGTAAATTTTTAAAAAAGTTCTTCTCAAAAACCATTCAGACAGAAAAGCTGTAACTTGTGTGGAAGCATCCTCAGGTAGTGTAGATTCAAGTTTGTTCAAATCATGATCCCTGGGGGTAGGGTGGGGCCACAATGGGTGGGTCAAATTTTTTACATAGGAATATATAGAGTAAATCTTTAAAAATCTTCTTCTCTGAAACTGATCAGCCAGGAAAGCTGAAACTTGTGTGGAATCATCCTCAGGTAGTGTAGATTCAAGTTTGTTCAAATCATGATCCCTGGGGGTCGGGTGGGGCCACAATGGGGGTGGGGTCGAATTTTTTACATAGGAATATATAAAGTAAATCTTTAAAAATCATCTTCTCTGAAACTGATCAGGCAGGAAAGCTGAAACTTGTGTGAAAGCATCCTCAGGTAGTGTAGATTCAAGTTTGTTCAAATCATGATCCCTGGGGGTAGGATGGGGCCACAATGGGGGGTCGAAATCTTCTTCTCTGAAACTGATCAGCCAGGAAATCTGAAACTTGTGTGGAAGCATCCTCAGGTAGTGTAGATTCAAGTTTATTCAAATCATGATCCCCGTTGGTAGGATGGGGCCACAATGGGGAGGTCAAATTTTACATAGGAATATATAGAGTCATTCTTTAAAAATCTTCTTCTCTGAAACTGATCAGCCAGAAAAGCTGTAACTTGTGTGGAAGCATCCTCAGGTAATGTAGATTTAAGTTTATTCAAATCATGATCCCTGGGGGTAGGATGGGGCCACAATGGGGGTTGAATTTTTACATAGGAATATATAGAGAACAATCTTGAAAAATCTTCTCAGAAACAAATTGGGCAGAAAAGCTGAAACTTGTGTGGAAGCATCCTTAGGTAGGGAAAATTCAAATTATTCAGATTATGATCCCTGTGGGTAGGGTGGGGCCACAATTTGAGGGGGGAGGGTGTCAAATTATTACATAGGAATATATAGGGAAAAACTTTCTAAAACAAAAATTGTCTAGAAAAGCTTTAGTCAGTTCAGTCTTCAAATAGTCTAGATTAAAATTTGTCAAAATCATATTCTTCAGGAGTAGGGTTGGGCCACATGGGGGGGGGGGGGGGTTCCAATTTTTCAAAGGAAAACATTTAAATTGTTCACAAAAATTCAAATGGTGTTTATATATGGTTTTACTTATATGCAAGCATTTTGACATATTGTTGATTCTTTAAAATTGTTTAGACTCTGGCCCCTGGACAATTCTTGGACCTCAAAAGAGGTTCAAAGTTTGATGTAGGTTTATAGTCCATATATAAACAGCTGTTTAGGTCTGATCATCTTCTCGAGAACTGCAATGCTCAATATGTGATATGATTGTAAAATCATCCTGTTACAAAGGGGGTCAATGATAAACATAAGAATATGCAGGGGAATTTTTTTTTATACAGGATTTATTATACGACATTGTTCAGATATTTTGTATATGACTCTATAAAGCTGATTTTATTATGTCTGTTGTTGCTCAGGTGAGCGATGTGGCACATGGGCCTCTTGTTGTCTGTTCTTACAAACAGCGAAACTTTCTTGGTAGAATAATTTAGTTTCAAATAAATGATTTTTTAAAAATTAAATTAAAAGCTAATTTCTGCTGTGTATTTATAACACATAATTTCGAAAATACATCTATATAATAACCTGTTAATAATATACTTAATAGGTGCAATCTATTAAATACAATTAACAAACAGACTATTACCAGAGTTAATCAGGAATTGAGAACACGGCTACAGTAAAGTTTATATACATACATGTAGTATTTGCATTTTCTTTTAAATGGCAAATTGTTATTGTTTGAATGAATGTAAATTATGAATCATTACATGAATCATATGAACATGTGATTTCTGTTTTTGGGTGCATAAGTTAAAAACTTCTTTACACGATATGTGATGCATTATTACATGTAACTCTTCTAGCCATGTTAAAATTAAAAAAAAAAGTTTTAATTTACAAATTTCATAAAGATTCATAAATTTTGATTAGAGAGAGAGAGAGAGAGAGGGAGAGGGAGAGGGACCAATATTCGATGATTTCTCACGGCAGGTGGTCAGAGCACGGGTGCTGTCACAGACAGGAAATGTTATGTAATAGTTATACACACACATTATCCCAGGTAGAGCTTTTCCTTAATTGTGCTGTACTTATAATTTTCAATGTACTTGTCTGAATTATTGAATTATGCATGTTTATATTTTCATGCGGTAAAGATCGAAAGCGGGTATGTTAAATTTCTGAAAATAGCCGTTACGGCTACATGTATTACTTTATAAGTTCACATAAAATATGAATTTTTTTAAAAGAGAGAGAGAGATAGAGAGAGAGAAAGGTGTCTCAACATTCTATAAAATTTCTCACGGCACAGTCAAAGCACGGGTGCTGACACAGACAGAAAGTGTTACGTAATAGTTATTCACACGCATATACACAGGGACATCTCATTTTCAATGTGTCTGAATTATGCATTATTTATTTTGTTTTCAAATATAGAGACGGTCAAGAGAGAGAGAGCAGAAAGTAGTTTATGAATTAAATAAGAGTCAGATTAAGAATTAAAAAAAACATACAAGTTGCGTTGATGCCTGCAGTAGCGTTCTAATAATAGTATATAGAGTAATTCTTATCTTTTTAGAATCTGGGACATATTTTCAACTCATTATAAGGAAAAACAATAGTACAATGTACTTTAAACTATTACTAATTTTCAAGTAAACATATGTACATGAATTGCGTAATAAATTGTTATGTTTGGTTTTCTTGTACAATCTTAACAAAATACATGTAGTTATAATTTTCTAGAAGTTTTTGTTAAAAAAAATTCCAAGAAAGTAATGAATTTTTCTGCTAATGATGTCTATATTTTATGGGAAAATGGAACAAGAACATTAAAGACAAGATTTGTCCTAAGGGGACAATTATCTGAGCCATTGTTAAGATTGATTATGTGTCATATGTTTAGGGAAAATTGATAATCAGTAAAATGTGCATTATTTGTTTGGTTATACTGGTTCATATACATGAAACATTTCTTTCATTATAAAGAAATGAATTATTTTGCAAAATGAGTTAGAATCTGTTTAAACCAAGAAGTCTTATAAATTGATGAGATGAGTCTATAGGGAATGTAAACTAAATTCAAACTCAATGATATGATTATTTAAATATATTTTAGTGTTTTTGGCAATTTTAAAATAGTTTGTAATATTAGATTTTCCTTTTTCATGCATTAAAATAATAGAAATATGCAATTTCTGATAATGTTTTGTAAGTTTTTCCAAGCTCATCAAAGAAAATCGTAGTCCTATTTTCAGACTTGCATTATAAGAGATTGTATGGGAAATTTTTGAAAATTGAAACTGCATCTGTCAACACTCAGATTAGAAACATATTCAAGGTTTTATCCACAGATGATTTTAGCATGGCTATTTTCATTAACTGCAAGTAGAGAAATTATTGTGTGTTTTATTCTTTTCAGACAGGTTCATACTTTAAGGTGACCAGCAAGGCCTTATGGGCCTCTTGTTTTATTGAATAGGAAAGTTATTTGTTACGTAGAAAGGAATTAGGTATATCTTATAAAAAAAAATTATTGTCTTAAAATATCAGCTCACCTGAATTGAAAGCTCAGGTGAGCTTTTCTGATCTCTTTTTGTCCAGCATCTGCTTGTCCATTTGTCTGTCCATCTCGTCTATAACTTTTTACATTTTCACTTCTTCTTTAGACCCTCTGGGCCAATTTCAACCAAACTTGGCGACAGTCATTATAAGGTAAAGGGGATTCAAGTGTTTTTTTTAAATGAAGGGCGATGCCCTGTTTCAAAGGGAGAATTAAGAATTATCAAAAATTTGTTGGTATTTTAAAAAAAAAATCTTCTCAAAATTGTTTGTCGAGAAAATTGAATCTTGTGTGGAAGCATCGTTAGGTAGTGTAGAATAAAGTTTGTTCAAATCATGATCCATGGGGGTAGGGTGGGGTCACAATGGGAGGTAGGCTAAGTTTTACATAAGAATATATAGAGAAAAGTTTTTTAAAATCTTCGTAAAAACAAATTGGCAAATAAAACTAACGTGTGTGGGAGCATCCTGAGGTAGTGTAGGTTCAGGTTTGTTCAAATCATGATCCCTGGGGGTAGGTTGGGGTCACAATTAGGGATCGAATTTTTACAAGGGATTATTAAGAAAAAAAGACTATGTTTTAATGCATAACTGTATAATGATAATCTTCTTTTAAGCTTATGCAGGATATGTATATGTTTATGTCTGTGTTTTCAGATGCCAAATAGAAAGGGCATGAATGAGAGGGTCAGACGATTAAAGAACAGGCAGAGAATGAGGGATGCAAGGCAGCAGCAGCCAATCTCTTCAGGCCATTCAACAGAACAGCCTTACCAAAGTTCTGCTACCTCTTGCGGGGAAGTAGAAGGAGCTGTCTCAGCTCCCCTCGGTTATCTTCCGGGGCAGGTTTCCATGGGGTTTCCTCTGAAGGAAGAAAAACCCCTGGCCAGGATGCAGGCCTCTCTTCGTGAGAGAATGCATCCAAATGCCCTGAGTTCTGCATCTTCTCAGGGAAGTCGTCTGTGTGCCCAAAGCGGTGGCATGGCACCGTCCCCTGACTCCCCACCGTGGGTTTGTACCTCACCGAGGGTACCTGAGCCGGACACCGTGCACGTGTCTGGCTCAGCAGGACAGGCGCAGCTGGGTATCTCATCCTCCTTTAGTGGGGGTGAGTCCAGCAGGATACCAATTGATGCACCCAGAAACTTGACGAGAACTAAAAAGAATACTGAACGGAAATCTTATGATACTGTATATATGAAAAATGAATGTAATGATTATGATGATAATGATGATGATGACAATGATGGTGATGATGATGACAATGATGGTGATGATGATGATGATGATGATGACAATGATGATGATGATGATGGAACGAAAGACAATAGTATGTCAACAACAAGTAAGGTATGTGTTTCTGTTCAAGGGTCTTATCATCAAGCTGATATCATTTTTGGTGATAATGCAGGAACACAATGTGTAGCAAACTGCCTTGCCGCAATAGCATTTCAAAGAATTAAGGATACTAATAAGTGGGGTAGAGGAGACATGAACACTGTTCTGTTTACAGGAAATGAGTTATATACTTACTTACAACACAGTTCAACAATTGTAAGTAGATACCTTCTGGTAGATGAATTGCCCCAGTTTTTTGAGTGTTTCAGTCAGACATTTGAATTTAAAGCAAATGAATCATTACCTAGTCTGATCAGTCTATCTAGAGTTGAACCTCAATATGATGACTTCAATGCATATCCACTTTTTGAGGCTCTTCAAATTGCTCTTGCAGACACGGATGGCTGCTTTGTTTGCTTTGGTGGAAATACGTTTTTAATAGGGAAAAGAATGAAAGGGTATTTTACTTTTGATTCCCATTCTAGATCTACTGAGGGGTATCTGAGTGAAAGTGGAAAGAGTACAAGGGTACTGTACAGGACAGTCCATGATTTATTCAATCATATTGTGACTTTGGCTAGGTCAATGGGATATTCTGAAACAGTGCAATGTGAAGTAACTGGAGTGCTCTGTTCAATAAAACAATTTCAGTGTAGAGAAATTTCTGTTCAAATGCAGCAAAACATAGAGTCTGTAAGTGTCATGGAAAATGCAAAGGGTGTAGAAGTACATGTAGGAGAAAATTGCAATGCCACACCAAACACTCATTTTTCCAGACATGATGACATTGAGTATGTTTGCAGTGAAAATAACTGTTTTGATTTTAAGCCTCTATCAGATGTGAAAAAACGACAGTTGTGTGAGTCATTTGGAATTTGTTGCTCATTTGTTGACAGTTCAAAAGACGTGACAGCTGAAATATTAAACATGGGAAAGCCAGTTGGGGTGAAAGACAGAGATCAAGATGGGAATTGTTTGTTTAAGGCAATTTCGTTCAGTTTGACAGAAGTACAAGACTTTCATGAGGTAATTCGCTCAGGGGTTTGTCATCATTTACTTCAGAACCAATTGCTATTTAAACCCTTTTTAAGACATGAAGAAGACTCTGTTGAGAACCACATTTCAAACAGTCAGATGATTGAAAATGGAAAATGGGCAACTGAAATAGAAATTCTGGGACTTTCTCATTTGCTGAAGACCGATATCTATACATATTCAGACAATCGATGGGTTCTATTTTCTGGGCGAATGGTAGATCCAGATTTTGATATTGATCAATTAGGATCAATTTATTTGCACCATAAAGATCAAAATCATTATGATGTTGTCACAATGGTGTCGAATAGGACAACTAATTTACAACACCAATCTGTTGCACCAAGTGGCGAGGGCATGATCGAATATAAAAAAAGATTAAGCAATCGAGAAAGAACGAGAATGAAGCACCATATTCTCTAAAATGCAAAGTGAAGATGTACTTGTTAAGAAAAAAATGCGGTACATGAATGATGAGACATTTAGATCAAAGATTAAAGAAACTAGTAAAGGACGGTACCTGAGTGACGAAAATTACAGGAACAATTTAATACAGAAAGGTGTACAAAAATATGCACTGGATGCTGAACATAGGATGACCATGAAGCGAAAAAGCATTGCGAAGTACAAGGCAGATGAATCACACCGACAGGACGTAAAAAGCAGAAGCAAAATTAAGTACAAATTAGATGAAGAACACAGAGAAAAAGTGAAAATTGCAAGCAAAGACAGTTATCATCTTAGCCCAGAGGCTAAAAAGATAAGAAAAGAAAGTGTTTTAAAGAAAAGACAAGAACGGATAGAAAAGCTGAAAGGTGAAGACGAAGTAGTGAATTTGTTTAAAAACAAGGACCAGAGTACACATGTTGTTGTTGTCATCGTTTGATGTTTGAAAAACAGGTTCGAGGATGTACACACGAAATGTATACAAAAAACCAACAGGCAAGAAATGTGGTAGATCAGTGTATTGATGACAAATATGTTCATCAGTGTGGCGCGTCTTGTACAGACTATTGTCCCAGATCTTCTTTGTGGGTGTGTTTTACATGTCACAGAAAAATCATGAGTGGAAAAATCCCACAAGAGGCTACAATTAATAAAATGTCACTTGAGGAAATTCCACCCGAGCTCAGTGATTTAAATTCCTTAGAACAACACCTCATTGCTTTACACATTCCTTTCATGAAAGTCATGGCTCTTCCACAAGGTGGACAAAGAAATGTACATGGGCCTGTAGTGTGCGTTCCGTCAAATATAAAGAAAACGACCAGTTTGCCATTGAATGTTGATGAGAATCTTTTGCTAAGGGTGAAACTCAAACGCAAACTATCATACAAAGGCTACTTCGAATACCAATTCGTAACTCCACGACACATTAAGGTTGCTCTTGAATTTTTGAAAGAAAACAATAAATGGTACCAAGACGTTTCTTTTACCAGTAATTGGACTGACAATGACGATCACTGTTTGTTGAGCGATGCTATCGAAATTTGTGAAATCAATCAGGAAATGGCAGAAATGAAAAAAATCAGAACCTGGAAGTTGCAACTGACACATGTTTACAACCTGTGGACATCGCGCAAGAAGTCCTTGATCATTACTGTGATGATGTCTATAATATTGCACCAGGTGAAGGACAAAATCCTGTAAGGATGTTACAAGAAGAAGGAAATGAAGCAAAGTCATTTCCACATTTATTCCCATCTGGCAGATTTTCATGGAATGAAGAAAGGGATGAAAATATCACACTTTCTAGATATTTTAACAACAGACTTATGAATACTGACAATCGATTCGCAAAGGACACAAATTACATATTTTTTGCGCAATTTATGTCGGAATTAAAACAGGTGATTGAAAAAACGCAGATATCAGTACGGAAGTCTTTGTCAAAAAGTAACGATGGAAAATTCGTGACATCAGATATGCTTCAAGACCCAAACGTGCTATCAAAACTTCTCAGAAATGACGAAGCCTTGCGATTCATGCAACCAATAAGAGGAACGCCTGCATATTGGTCAGCAACACAGAAAGATCTTTTTGCAATGCTGCGACAGTTAGGAATTCCTACATGGTTTTGTTCTTTTTCGGCTGCTGAATTCAGATGGAATGAAATAGTGGCTTGCATTTTGCATCATGAGGATGACAATAGAAATCCATCTGATCTAGACTGGTCTGAAAAAAGTGAAATTCTTAGAAGAAATCCAGTCACTGTCGCCAGAATGTTTGAACACAGATTTCATGTATTCCAAAAAGAAGTCATTCTGTCACCAGCCAATCCCATAGGAAATGTTGTGGACTACTTTGTAAGAGTTGAATTCCAACAAAGGGGTTCCCCACATATGCATTGCTTGTACTGGGTTGAAGATGCACCAAAATTAGGGAAAGATAGTGAGGAATGTGTATGTGAGTTCATTGACAAGTATGTGTCATGTTCCTTACCATCCGATGATGATGATCAAGAACTGAGGCAAACTGTGTTAAGTGTTCAACAACATAGCAAAAATCATTCAAAATCGTGTAGAAAAAAGGGAACAGAATGCAGATTTAACTTCCCAAGACCACCATCAGAAAGAACTTTTATAGCTGAACGATGTGACGAAGATACAGAGAGTCTTCACACGAATGTAAAAATGAGTACAACACAAGCTAAAGATACTTTACTTAAGGTTTGGAATAAAGTTCTTGATAATAGTGAATCTCAAACAACTGAGGAGATATTCGCAGATTTATCTCTGTCGCAAGAAGATTATGAGATCGCACATAGAGCGCTTACAACAAAAACAACTATTTTGAAGAGAGACCCAGAGGAAATGTGGACAAATCAGTACAACGACTGTCTCCTCAAATGCTGGGATGCCAACATGGACATTCAGTATGTTCTTTACCCATTTAGTTGCATTGTTTACATTATTTCGTACATCTCAAAATCAGAACGGGAAATGGGAATGTTATTAAAACAAACTAAAATTGAGGCAACTGAGGGAAATCTGAGTGCTAAGCAAACAATTAAGAAAATAGGATCAGCTTATTTAAACCACAGAGAAGTCAGTGCACAAGAGGCTGTGTACAGAGTATGTAATTTAAAAATGAAAGAATGCTCAAGGAAAGTAGTTTTTATTCCTGTTGGGGAAAATCCAACACGCTTAAGCAAACCTCTTTCACAGCTGAAAAGAAAACAAAGATCGCAGTCAAACGAGTGTGAATGCGATGAAGATGAGGAAGACATTTGGATGACAAATATTGTTGAAAGATATGAAAATCGTCCACAAACTGACTATTTCAATCAGATGTGCCTTGCACAGTTCTGCTCCGAGTTCAGGGTACTTGCAAAATCCCAGATTCCACAAGATGAAAGGGAAGGAGTATACGAATTGCAAAATGGAAAAGGTTATATCCAGAAAAGAACAAGAGGTAAGCCAGCTGTCATAAGATACCCAAGATTCAATGCTGAAAGTGCACCAGAAAAGTATTTCCAATCAATTCGTCAGCTGTTTTTGCCTTATATTAATCAAAGTCAACTGAAACCACCCGGTTTTGATCTCTATGAGTCATTCTATAGCAATGGGTTTGTCAGAGTAGGTAGCGATTTGCAAGCAGTAAAGGATGTGGTCATTGAGCATCAAGGTCAGTTTTCGAAAGACGAGGAAGCAATTGACAATGCTGAAGAAATATTCGAAATGATTGGCGAGCCTGAGGATGCATGGGCAAGTCTTTGTCCCGATACTGAAATGAAGCGGGAAGAGTGTTTAATTCTGAAGTTAAAATTGGACACGGAAGACAATGGCAATAAGGAAATAACTGACGAAGTTGAAAGAGAAGATCATTCGGATTTTATATATCACATCAGGGAAGCTTCGAATTCAAGACAAGATATGCTACCTTTACTGCAAAGCTTAAATGATAAACAGAAAGAAGTGTTTTATTCCGTTCGCGAATGGTGTCTTAAGAAAACATCACAAGGAAAACCAGAACCATTCCATATTTTCATAACGGGCGGAGCAGGAACAGGGAAAAGTCACTTGATCAAAGCGATTCATTTTGAAGCCTCAAGACTTCTTAGAAAGACATTACCAATACCCACCGCCTTATCAATTCTTCTAACTGCATTCACAGGGACGGCTGCCTTTAATATTGGAGGAAGCACAATTCACCATGTTTTCTCGTTGACAAAAGCACTACCTATTCCATATGAACCCTTGAAGGAACAAACTTTAAATGCAATGAGGTCAAAATTAGAGAATGTGCAAATTTTGATCATAGATGAAGTATCCATGGTCTTTAAACGTCTGATGTATTACATACATGAACGACTTGTCCAAATTAAAAAATGCAAACAACCATTCGGTGGTATTTCAATTATTGCTGTAGGTGATTTCTACCAGCTTCCCCCTGTAAAGCAACGAAAAGACGAACGATTGTATAAGGTAAATGAAACATACCCTGTTGACTATTGGTTAGACTTCTTTAAAGTCATTGAGCTGGACGAAATTATGCGTCAGAGAGAGGATGTTGAATTTGCTGCCGTTTTGAATTCTTTGCGTGTTAGAACAATTGATGAGCAAATATCGAATGAAGCTCTGACAGTACTGAAAGATTGCATCAGAGAAGGTCCAAATGACGTGTTGCACGTTTATTCTACAAACAAAGAGGTAAACAATTTCAATCTCGAAAAGTTACAAACATGCTGTGCAGATTTGATAGAGGTAGATGCAGAGGATTACCAGAAAGACAAGACAACGGGAAGGTTAAAGTTACGTGAGAAACCACTCTTCACAACCAAAACAGATGGACTGTCATCTTCACTGCTTTTAGCCTTGAATGCTAGGGTTATGCTTACAAGAAATGTGAATGTTGAAGATGGACTTGTAAATGGTGCAATGGGTTATATATCGCACTTTGAGTATGGAAGAGATCCCCAAAGAAAAAACATTCAAGGAGTCGGAATGATATTTGACAGTAAAGAAATAGGTAAACTGAATGGAACAATGACACCACACGGAAATCAGATTGTAATTCAAAGAATTCAGGAAGATATCAAAGAAAAGAATACCAAAAATGTAGTTCGATACCAATTTCCCTTAAAACTGTCTTGGGCATGCACAGCACATAAAGTGCAAGGAATGACAACAGACAAGGTAGTGGTCAATTTGGATTGTACTTTTGCTGCTGGTCAGGCTTATGTAGCTATTAGTAGAGTGACTTCAAAACATGGGTTATTCATAGAAACAGCAGATGAAGATAAACTTAAGGAAAAAATTTACGCTGATCCAGATGTTAAAGCATCATTGAGCATCATGCAAAGATTCGTCCCAAGCGTGGTAGGTGAGATTGGACAAATGCAGACTGAAGAATGCAAAACGATCGTTTTACTCAATGTACAAAGTCTAAGGGCACATATACAGGACATCAAGTCAGACAACAGGCTCAGGAAAGCAGATTTGATATGTTTAACGGAGACATGGCTCAGAGACCAGGAAGACTTGTCAGAATATGAAATTCCTGGCTTCAATTTTTGCAGCATTTCAAGACCAATGTGTTATGATGGTTCATCAAACACTTTTCGTAAATTAAGCCAAGCCAGGGGCGGGGGAATAGGTGTGTTCCAAAGGAAAGAGGAAAGTATTAGAGTTCATGAACTTCCCGTAAAGAATATTGAGGGTATGGCGTTAGAGCTTTGTAAACAGAACATCATTATAATAGTGATCTACCGACCAGGCAACATAAACGTTGGCTATTTTCTAGATACCCTTCAGAATGTTGTAACTGTTTACAAAGAACGTGGCTTTTTGTGTGCTGTAGTTGGAGATTTCAACGAAGATGCCAGATCTAAAGGACCAATTACGAGTTTTCTTCAGTCAAAAGGGTTTCAACAAAGAGTAGACTTTTCCACAACCGAAGGAGGGACTATCCTAGATCACATTTATGTTACTGAAGGAATATCTGTTAAAGTTGTGAAAGTTCCTGTCTACTTCAGTTATCATGATGCCATCAAAGTGTACTTGCAATGTGTGACATCGGCAATGGAATAATCAAAACAAACATAATTACTTCCGAATTATTTTTCTCTAGTCTGATATTTTCGATTTTTATTATATTTTTGTAAGATAATTCTACCATTGAGATGGTATTTTTGATGTGATGTTAGATGATGATCATTTGTCACAGGGACTACTTCTTTCAAAGCTCATGTATCATTTGTGTAGTCTGTTTATAATTAGATACAAACGGAAAATACGGTAGACTTCCTTGGAGCTAGACATTTTGAGAAAAGGCCGAATCGTGAGCCTTAATTGTGTTAGTTTACGATTCGGGTCACAAATAACATTTCCGAATTTCTTGTCAAAATAAAACAGAACTGATTTTTAAAAAGAATTTTTACCTCCATAATGTAGTATATTAAAACACATTGCGATACCTTAAAGAGCTGTATGATGAATTGTAAAAATAATCATGCTAATGCTAACTTTCAGTATCAAATGTCAAATTTTAATGAAAGTAATCATTATATATAGGCAAAGTTAAAATTTTGTGCACGCGAATTCTCGAAAACTATCCATCTGATTTCGGCCATTTTTTCACAGATGATTGCCTGTGGTCATAATTCTAGAAGTTTTTTGAAATTTTGAAATCGTCATTTCCGGTTCCGATTTACGGCCGATTTTGTAAGTTTTTACGACCCATTTTGTGCAGACATAAACTCAGAGACTATCAAAGATATAAATATGAAATTTTCAGGATAGGTAGACTATAGTTTGAAGATGTGCATCATGTAGTTTTTTTTACAACGGGGGCGCAAATTCTTGGAGCTCGCCTGAGAACGAAAATTGGGTACGAATTTTGAATCAAAATATTCATACGTTTTGATCTATATCTTTTTGTCAGTTGATATTTTGTGAAGATATATATAACAAAAGTGGTAGAACATTAAAAGATTTTTCCAACGAAATAACAAAAAAGGGGCTGGCCCCTTTAATTAGGGGCCAATAAACTCGTAAACTCTATTACTAATAACTTAAAAACAATCAAGATTTTGTAATGTAGTATAGAAGCAAAGTTGTTGATCATAACAATATCTATCAGAAAAAATTACTACCATGCCCATTTATTACGTAATTAAAGATTTCTAGGGGCCAAAATCCTTAACTTTGATGCAATATATCTAGAGAAGGAGACATATTTTATTAAGCATTGTAGGAGAGAAAATGTCTGCATTGATGATTTTAATCGATTCCACTAATCCAAACACCAATGTCTGTCCGCATTAAGGATCTACAGGGATGGCCCCTAGAATATTCAATCATTTGTATCTCAAAAATGAGCAACAATTTTAGATGGGTGTAAGAACAAAAAAATGTTAGTATTTATAAGACATTTTAAAGGAAATCAAGAAAAAGGGGCTGGTCCCTTTATTTAGGGGCCAAGACACTCGTACACTCTATTACAAATTATATAAAAACGATCAACATTTTGTAATGCAATAAAGAAGCAAAGTTGTTGATTGTAACAATATCTATCAGAATAAATCATTGCCACGCCCATCTATGACGTAATAAGGGATTTATAGGGGCCAAAGTCCTTAAACTTTGACGCAATGTATCTACAGAAGGAGACATATTTTGTTAAGCTTTGTAGAAGAGAAAATGTTTGCATTAATGATTCTAATTGATTCATCTAATCAAAACACCAATGTCTGTCCCCATTAAGGATCTACAGGACTGGCCCCTAAAATATTCAATCATTTGTATCTCAAAAATGAACAACAATTTTAGATAGGTGTATGAACAAAAAATGTTTGTATTCGAGACACCTTTCGAATGAGCTCAAGAGAAAGAGGCTGGCCCCTCAAATTAGGGTCCAAGAGACTCGTAAACTCTACCACAAATATCTTAAAAGCGATCAAGATTTTGTGATGCACTATAGAAGCAAAGTTGTTGATCGTAACAAGATCAGTTTGTAAAACTCATTCCAACACCCATTGGTGACGTAATTGGGGATTTTAGGGGACCAAAAGCTTAAATCTTTAATGTGCTGTATGTGAAAAATCAAAAAACTTTTTTAAGCATTGTAAATGATATTGATAATCTTATACATTTTCTGAAAGGGAGGAGGTGAGGGAGAATTCTGAAATTTCATTGATATTTGAATCATATCGTTTAAAATATTGAACGGAAGACCTACTCGTTACTCGTAACGAGATCGTATCTAGTTATTATTATTTTTTTTTTCCAAATTTTGTGCACGCGATTTCTCGAAAACTATTCGACCAATTTCAACCATTTTTTCACAGATGATGGGACGTGACCTGAATTTTGTATGTTTTTGAAAATTTTTCCGTCGTCATTTCCGGTCCCGATCTACGGCCGATTTTGCATTTTTATGAGACCTATTTTGTGCAGAGCTGATCTCAGAAACTATCAGAGGTATGACTATGAAATTTTCAGGAAAGGTAGTCTATGGTTTGAAGTTGTGCACAATTATGTTGTTTTACGCTAGTGGCGCCTTATCTTGGAGCTCGCCAAGGCTCGAAAATTGAGAACGAATTTTCATTCAAATTTTTCATACGTTTTGATCTGTATCTTATAATTAGTTGATATTTTGTTAAAATATATATAACAAAAGTGGTAGAGTATTACTAGTTCTTTCCAACAAAATCAAAAAAAGGGGCTAGCCCCTTTATTTAGGGGCCAAGTCACTTGTAAACTCTATTACAAATAACTGAAAAATGATAAAGATTTTGTAATGCATTATAGAAGCAAAGTTGTTGATCGTAACAATGTATATCAGGAAAAATCATTGCCACGCCCATTTATTACATAATTAGGGTTTTTAGGGGCCAAAGTTCTCAAACTTTGATACAATATATCTAGAGAACGAAACATATTTTGTTAAGAATTGTAGAATAGAAAAAAATTGTATTGATGATTTAAATCGATTCCACTAATCAAAACACCAATGTCTGTCCCCATTAAGGATCTACAGGACTGGCCCCTAAAAGATTCAATCATTTATATCTCAAAAATTAACAACAATTTTAGATAGATGTAAGAATAAAAAATGTTAGTATTTGTAAGACCTTTTCATGGAAATCAAGAAAAAGGAGCTGGCCCCTTAAATTAGGGGCCAAGACACTCGTACAAAATATTACAAATAACTTAAAAACGATAAAGATTTTGTAATGCATTATAGAAGCAAAGTTGTTGATCGTAACAATATTTATGAGGAAAAATCATTGCCACGCCCATTTATTACGTAATGAGGGATTTTTAGGGGCCAAAGTTCTCAAACTTTGATACAGTATATCTCTAGAGAACGAGACATATTTCGTTAAGCATTGTAGAAGAGAAAATACTTGTACTGATGATTTAAATCGGTTTTACTAATCACAACACCAATGTCTGTCCCCATTAAGGATCTAGAGGGCTAGCCCCTAAAATATTCAATTATTTGTATCTCAAAAATGAACAACAATTTAAGATAGATGTAAGAGCAAAAAATGTTAGTATTTGTGAGACCTTTTCAGGGAAATCAATAAAAAGGGGCTGGCCCCTTTATTTAGGGGCCTAGATACTCGTAAACTCTATTACAAATAACTGAAAAATGATAAAGATTTTGTAATGCATTATAGAAGCAAAGTTGTTGATCGTAACAATATATATCAGAAAAAATCATTGCCACGCCCATTTATTACGTAATTAGGGATTTTTAGGGGCCAAAGTTCTCAAACTTTGATATAATATATCTAGAGAACGAGACATATTTTGTGAAGCATTGTATAAGAGAAAATACTTGTATTGATGGGTTAAATCGATTTCGCTAATCATTACACCAATGTCTGTCCCCATTAAGGATCCACAAGACTGGCCCCTAAAAAATTCAATCATTTGTATCTCAAAAATTAACAACAATTTTAGAGGGGTGTAAGAATAAAAAATGTTAGTATTTGTGAGACCTTTTCAAGGATATCAAGAAAAAAGGGGCTGGCCCCTTTAATTAGGGCCCAAAACACTTGTTAACTCTATTACAAATAACCTAAAAGCGATCAAGATT
Organism: Magallana nippona; assembly: GCA_033439105.1. NCBI lineage: Eukaryota > Metazoa > Mollusca > Bivalvia > Ostreida > Ostreidae > Magallana > Magallana nippona. The sequence goes on from CM065921.1 coordinate 44,117,555, forward strand.
TTGTAATGCATTATAGAAGCAAAGTTGTTGATCGCAACAATATTTATGAGAAAAAATCATTACCACGCCCATTAATTACGTAATTAGGGACTTTTAGGGGTCAAAGTACTTAAATTTTGATGAGATATATCTAGAGAAGAAGACATATTTTGTAAAGCATTGTAGAAGAGAAAATGTCTGTATTCATCATACTAATCAATTCTACTAATCAAATCACCAATGTCTTTCCCCATTGAGGATCTAAAGGGCTGGCCCCTTGAATAATCAATCATATGTATCTAATTAATTAAAAACAATTTAAGATAGGTGTAAGAACAAAACAATGTTAGTATTCGTGAGACCTTTCTAATGATATCAAGAAAAAGGAGCTTGTCTCTTAAATTAGGGTCCAAGGCACTCGTGAAGTCTTTTACACATAACTTAAAAACGATCAAGATTTTGTAATACATTATAGAAGCAAGTTGTTGATCGTGACAATATCAGTTTGTAAAACTCATTGCCACACCCATTGATGACGTAATTAGGGATTTTTCGAGGACTGAAAGCTTAAATCTTTAATGTGCTGTATGTGAAAAAGCAAATCACCTTTTTAAGCATTGTAAAGGATATTGACAATTGTATACATTATCTGAAAGGGAGGAGGTGAGGGGGAATTCTGAAATTTCATTGATATTTGAATCATATCGTTTAAAACATTGAACGGAAGACCTACTCGTTACTCGTAACGAGATCGTATCTAGTTTTATTCTACTATTTGTGGAAACAACATTCTTTGGAAATCATTTAATAAAAATAAAGAGGCTTCGTGATCAGCTTTTTACGAGAATTTTTAAACAGAGCCCAGTAGATATTAGATGCCCGAATTTAATGATCAGGAGTCGACATACTGATTGATTTTTCATTTTCAGGATTGTATGCAAAACGTTTTACCAAATGTTAACTGTATGACACGAATTCAATGGTTGTTTTAAATCATATAATAACAAATTATCTACTCTAATAAGTACATGTTTTACTTTCATTCTTTCGGTCATTTGCTTGGTTTGAGAAAGTAAAGATTATTTTATTTTACTTGTACTAGCTCGCTAGATCAAATGATTACCGGTATTACAAATCAATATGATTTTAATTTTTACATCGTTGACTAAGTACATGTATATGACATCACTAAACACAGCAATATAGATGTCATTTTATTGAGTTTAATTCCAATGGTACATAGAATGCAATTAATGCGTCGAATTCAAGATGATGATTAAATTATTCGTTTACACATCACCATTTCGACATTGTTGACATTGTACTTTACGGAATTTTTTTTCTGAATTATGATGAATTATTTTTAAAACATTTAAAAAACTATCTACAGGCCTTTTGCTTTCATAACGATATTGAAGTTTTTTTTATTTAAACAGTATTTTATTATGTTAAGATATTACATAATAAGGATTTGGCAGCAGGCATTAACGATATTAAAATTGTACTAACAACGATTTTCAAAAATTAAATTTTGTCTTAGGAAAAAAGCTTCAAAAAGGAAAAAATGTAAACTCCCTAGTAGGTCAAGCATAAATAGGAAAATTAGAAAGTGTTACTCGTGCATTGATAGCCGTAAAAGCCCGATCAAGCTGCCTTGTTCTGGTTGACATTAATTATTTTGGTCTGCTTGAAGACAAATCAAATCGATTGTTGAGAAAGAAAACTACACTTCTATACTCTTCTTACAATCCATGTTAACGGTTTGTTTTTCCGGATCTCTGAACATAAAGTCATGCCAATTCCCCATTATACTGTATTCCACTTGAAAATCATGTTCTTGTAAACACAAACTCATCTTTCAAACCTTAGTATGTTGAAATTACAATAAATTGACTTGTGATTGGTAACTTAAGTATATGGACAAGTTAAATAGTTAACAACTCTTTACAGTAGTCAATGTTTCCGCTTGAGAATGACACTGTTTTGCCTTTGTCAATATTTTACATGCATACACAACTATTTTTTTTTTTTGGAATAGGTTAATTCAAAGTCAAACTAGGCTATTAACAAGAACAATTTCACTTGTTTGCAATTTGTGCAGCATTTCAAAGGCCAGTCCTGTACATTTGCCAGTTCCAAATTAATTTTGATTCAGATTTTTTAATTGGTCAGTCATTGAATTACTTAGCAGTCCTTGATTAACACATAATTTTACAACAAAAGACATTTGTTTTTAAATTTTACTTGTGTTTGTTATTAATTTTTGAAATTTTATTGCTTGAATTTTGACAAGGTAAATTTGTTTACTAAGCCAATATGTCATTGCCAGATAAATAAAGCTTAAGAAAGGTAACTCGTGTTTGCGAAACGTGCATTACGATCGCGGATCGGTTGAGTATTATGTTCTGCTCTACTAGCAATGATTTCTCAAAACTAGACGCGTATCTAGTTGCTTTTGTGCATCTCCGTACAATATGTTGTGTTTCCTCATATCCTTAAACTCTGGTTAATTTTGACTTGCATAATGGCGGTTTCTTACAATTATAAGCTTTTTCTTAACATTTTATCATTCCGAGTCCTTGTTTACATTATTTGTAATCAGTTATTTCATCCACAGTTTTGACAAACAATTAAATAGTAGAATAAAACTTAAGTCAACAAAAGTTTGTTACCTAAAGAGTAGTAGCTTTCTTTGACCACATAACATTTCTAACCTGCTATTTTGAACTTCATTTCAATGATCGTGATAAAAAATGTAAACATTTAAGTTACAATCGTTGGAGCTGAATGGTTTAAGTTTTTTATGATGTAACTCTGAAAATGAGATTTCATCTTATAAATGTTTACACTGTACCTTGAATCGGCCAATATTTAAAATGCTGTGCATTACGCGCAAGATTATATTTCAGTTGTATGGGGCAGATGATTATCATGAGGAAAATGGCGAATAGTTTACTGGGAGATTTAACAATAAAGCAAACTGGTATACAGCAGTTTCAAATGTATCATACTCCTCATTTATCAAAAGGGAAATATGTAATAAAAACCTCTTCAGAAAAAAATAAAGGATATAATTTGTGAAACTCTAGCAAAGAACCTGAGAGACTGGCTGTACATTAAACAGGACAAATTAAGCATAAACATGCTTCCGCTTTTAGCAATGAAAACAAGTGTCCCCAGTATTATAGGATTGGTGTTGCCAATATTTATCACCTTTTTATAATTTATTTGCTTTATCACATTTTCTGCATCTTTCATTTAAGAGGCAAGAAATGCTTCCATTTTCAGATTTTTGTAAACTTTTTTCATCTTTTTTTATAAATCTGGAAGCGTGATCAATATTTACACTACATGTTAATATTATTTGAAATATTTCAGAAAAGATATAAAATAGACATATGATTGTTAACCTCTTTATGTTTGTATTGTGTGCAAGTATTGCTATGACGTAACGATATTAAATCATATACATCTCAGTTCAAACATGTATGTAACTAATGCTCTGTCAATAAAACGCAAAACTATAATAGTATTTTCGTGACGTTTTGTAATCCCCTTGAAGAAATTCATATTTCGTATTAATTTAAACTGGTTTTATTTAGGTCAACAGCATGCTAACTATTGAAAGTCAGAGATGGTGGTCCTTGATTTAGTTAATAGACAGGCCTTAGTCATCCATGTTAGCAGGATTGGTGTTTATTTCAGACTATGTTACAGTTATTCTGTTTCTTATTAATTTGCATGTTAGAATCTTATATTTGAATATAAGGTTCAGACAAACTGAAAAAAGGTGACACAGATGCATGTATGTAGGATGATTGTTAAGCAAGGAGTCTTTTCTGGTTTTCGACTTGTTCAAAGTAAATTTAATTAATTTTTCATTAAATCAATATGAAAGGAATTTGAAAGATCATACATTTCTATCTTTTTAATATTATACAACTTGGCATAAAAATAGTAACCAAAATTTAGAATCTAACAAGGACTATATTTTTGATGGTACATTAGCATAGGAAATCATCACACGTTTTTGTAATTCAGAATTGGGGTTGATTCATGAGTTTATTTAGCATTTTTAAAACAATAACATTAATGATAGATTTCTTCAACTATTTTGAACTAATAATTAGATCGGCCGGTCAGCAGAGGATGCTCACTCCTCCTAGGCACCTGATCCTACCTCTATCTTTTTGGAGGTTCGTGTTGCTCTCCTTTGAATTTGTATTACGTTTTATGGATTTTTGAGATGGTTGACGGTTTGTTATTGTCATTTTTTCATCATGATCTGTTAGACTGTGTAAATAGTTCATGAATTTCTTAATATGAGAAGCATGTCTAATAACGAGAAGACTCCATCCTTAACTCTTATGCAAACTTTGAACTGTAGCATTCCAAAAACTCAGCTCAACATATTTTAAGTATTTACATTTAAAAACTTCCATCTATATATAAAAGGATATTTCATGAGTACGTGATCGTTTAAATAGCATTCCATTATATTGATAATATCGGCTGATTAAATTATTTTGCACATTAAGCTATAGTTTGCACTAGCCAAGATCCTCGTTATTTTTTAAGTGAAAAAACCTATTGATTTTAAAAAGGAAATGACGAAGTCAAGAACAAAACGTCATTCAATAGTGCATGATATTTTAATGATTAAATGTTTAAACATGAGTACAATATACAAATTGCTAATATTGAGGTTAAAGATGTAAAGTCAATGATAATATACATATTTATACATGAAACATAATGAGGTGACAAAAATCAATATAGGAAAAGTAAATTCGAATGCAGATATATAATTACTAGACAGTATACATTTCCATTCAAGAACTTGAAATATGAAGTGTTGACAAAAAAAGCCCGAACTTGAAAAAAATGTTTTTCAATAACTATGTATGGTGTTTTGGGTATATGTTTTAAAGAGGATACAAAATGACATTAATAAATATAAGTTTAATTCTAAACAGTTTCTTGAAGTCTTTAAAAAATCATGCATATAAACTGAACTGAACTGAACTTTATTTATTTTACAACGATTGATAAACAAGTTCTATAACTTATATTAATATCTCTCGTTGGCACGGATGTTAGCGCGAGGGGGTCATTAATGTGGGAAGAAGCCGGAGTACCCGGAGAGAACCCACGTGTCCAAGCGGGCGACCGCCATACCCTATCACATACAACCACTGTCGATCACGGGGATCGAACTCGGGTCGCAGCGGTGAGAAGCGAGTGCATTGTACACTACGCTACTTGAACACCTATAATGCATATGTCATATAATCATGCATATGTCATATCCATTAAAGAAAACAAGTAATTTTTTTAAAATCAAACGATCTGCACATTTAAAAAAAATACATTGGGAGATAACACTAGAGTCACATAAGAGAAAAAATATATTGGTAAGCTATACATCAATACAATTTGTCTTTATAGAGTTTTTTTGATCATGATTGCATGCATTATAAATACAATTTACTTATTCAGATAAGAATACATTTATCATGATTTCTGCTGTTACAGTACAACAAATGTGTAGCAATATTTTGGAACCAAACGGCCAAGTGCACATGTATAATTATCGAATGCCTGTTAAATTAAAATATTTCTAGAGAATATATTGACAAATCTAAAAAAAATTGTTTGATATCATGTTACATGTAAGAAGGCTCGGTGGTCGTGGCCATTTTTAAACTATATTGATCTCCTTCAGAAGATATATATATATATATATATATATATATATATATATATATATATATATATATATATATATATATATATATATTTGATCCCTCATGATTTGTGATTGTATATGATTTTTACCCAACGAGTTGTGTGTTTTCTATCCCTTCACCAAGGCTCGGGGATAGAAAACACACAGCTCGTTGGATTAAAATCATATACCATCGCAAATTATGAGGGATTCTTTTCATCACATGTTTTACCACGTATTTTGTTAATCTCAGTTCTTTCTGTAAAAATTGTAATTGCCACACAATACATTTACTACAAGACGTCAAAAACTTTACGTATGGAACTAAAGTTCCTTGAAGATTAACAAACAATCATTTCATTTTTTGCACATTTTTTTTATGAATTCATTTAAAATATATTAAACAACATTAAATGCTTCACATTTACAACTCAACACTTTTCAACTGAATTTAAAAATATTTACTTTTTTTATTCCACGTCAATCAACAGCCTAAACCTACGTTATGTTTAATTATGACGCCACGTGGCGTAAGAACTCACAGTGTAATATCAAAAATTTATCCCAAGAGTGGTATCCACCGTATATTGAAAAAAACATATGTTAAATAGAGAATAATAAATTGGCAAAATCTGTATCACATCCCATATTAACCCGAGACTACAAAATCAGCACGAGGGCCGAAAGCCACAGGGCTGATATTGGTCGAGGGTTGATATGGGATTTGATACAGATTTTGACATGTATTGTTGTTCTTATTATAAATTTGAATTTCATTTTCACGTGGAAAAAACTTATAAGGATACTTTATTTATATCTCCAAAACCTCGTAATTTTGACATTCAAATGTATTGTGACGTCATCTAATCTGAAATGTTCAGATCATGACGTCATAGTTTCTACTTGAGATATGTATAAGGAAAGAGAATTAGATCCGAGGTAATCCGAACAAAATGGGCAAAGGTGTTCCAGTAAGGCGTAATAAAGGGTAAAATAAAGGGTGTTGATACGGGGGTGTGATAAAGGCGCGTGCCTCTGTTCATATCAGGGGTGCAAAAACCCTGTATTGTATAACAAGTACATGATAAATAAAAAAATATTGGAAAATACAAAATTAAATTACCAAAATTCTAGCTTCAATAAATACTTTTTTAGGGTCAGAATAAAAAAATGTCTCAATTGCAGCCGTTGTCACTTAAAAACTAACATTTTCAATTAAATAATTTTATATTTGTCGTAAGTAATATTTTACATATTTAGATGACACATAAACACATACGCATGTAATTTGAAATCTATATTTTAACTCAAGTCAAACGAGAAGGACTTCACAGACAAGGAAAATATTTAAAATATCCTGTTGTACCATTGACCCCATAAATATAATTAAAGTCAAATATCAATCACGTTATTACGTATATATAATGATATAAAATATCCTTTTATATTTTTAAACAAAATGATGTGCTCGGTGCATGATTTATTTTTGGTACATATTGAACGAAATGTCAAACAGGCAAGTTTCTTTGTTATACATAAAATAAAAATAAAAAAGTGTTACACACGTACTGGCAGATAAAACAACTATTGTGGAATCATTTTCATTCGTGGGGGTCAATGTTCGTGGGTAGTCAAAATTTCCTGGTTCGTAGGGACGTTATTTTCTTGGTAGTTTAATCGGGATAATTTTCATAACTATTAAACAAATGATTGTGTATAGGTTCGTGGGGATGTAAATTCGTGTGCAAGGGTTACCCACGAAAGCCGAGAACATTGGTCCCCCACGAACAATGATGATTCCACAGTATTCAAATAAAATTGCATTCATATACATGTATACAAAATAAATAGATTAAGCATATTATTATGTTCAGTAACATTTTCAAGTAAATGTTCTCTTGGCTTTGCATGTATAACTCTTAACTTTGATATGAAATCGCCAAGAGATCAACCGGAGACTTCGTTGCGATAAAGTGTAATCGATTAATAAAACAAAAAAATCAAATTTATAATTCATAAATTATCTTATTTTTTTATATAACTAAAGATTAATTTTATTTTTGTTCATATAATCTTTAAACAAAGCACTTCCTTGAAAGGAGATAAATACATTATGAAAATGGACACGGCTATCCAGCCATCTTTGCAGTGAAATCCATTTTATTCGACAGCCATTAAGGATACACAAAATTGATGATTCGGTCTTTCTGCCCGAAAAGAGTATTGAATGTGTATCTATAGCAACGAATGCTTTAATTTGCCGTATTAAGGTATTCAGCGTTGATAGAAGACACGCTTTGTTGATTTGGACCTTCACATTCCACGTCGTCAGACTTACTGACAAAATCAAATCTCTTGTAAAAAAGTTCGCGACACGTGCCTTTTCCTTCCTTGCCAGCTCTTTGAAGTTTCCAAATCAAGAAACTCAGAGAAAAGGTGTTTAAAATCATGTCCAGAATAGATTCAATATTCATTGCAGTCAGAAACATATCTGTAAAGTTCCAGTCCGCAAAATGAATGTATAGCTGTTTGATGGTGTTCTTATCAAAACTTGAAGTCATTTTGAAAATAATGAAGGCTACCGCCAATGATATACACTTGAAACAAATAACATAATTGAATTTGTACACGTCTTTCCCACGTCTATACTTAACAAAAATACAGAAGAAGAGCAATACATACAAGACTGCCGCTACAAGTATCAGAAAAATGTTAATGCGATTATCACTCTCATTAAACCCAATATACAGACCTTCACTTACATCGAACAAAAGTCCAATAAATACTCGTGTGATGAATTTCTTGTTTTTTTCCACAAAGCATCGTAGCAAAAACATAAGAATATCGGGATCACAATCACCACTACTGCAACACATTTTCAAGTATGTTTCATACAATGTATTCCACTGATATGTCATTCAATTAAAACAAAGAGAGAGTTTGTTTTAAATGTCTGTACAGCTCTTAGTATTACCTTAAGTTTATGTGACAGTGCAGAAGAATTGTGCCTTTTATACCACGTAATGTACCCATGAAAATATGTCAGGGTCATTGAATTTATGTTTATTTCACTTTTTTGACAGTGCGACACAAAATGGCGATTTAATTATTTTGATGGGGGATGTTAATGTCAACACATATGGGATTTATTTTTTTTATTTTTAAAACGGGTAGATTTGCGAGGACTCATGACCACAGATCCTGAGTAAAATACGACGGGGACTTTTGTTTTATCGTATTGTACAAATATACTGATGATTGGGGATTCTTTCCCCAAAAGGACATTTCAAGTCACGCCTTAATAATAAAAATGTTTAAAAAAATATAGTACCTCTAAAATATCATAATTTGGCATGATTTGTGATAACTTAACCCAAATGTGTGGACGACCCCTTAATTATACCACAATCTTAAATAAATATGTACATTCTATTTGTCTACTAGCTTGCGTTAAATTGCATTGTATTCTATCTAATCTGATTACAATACAACATGGAAAAAGCAAAGCGAACACACGAGTATTTGATTGTAAGCGTGATTAACTAGTAAAACTGAATGAGTTGAAGCTGAATTTGATATTCATACTGTTATTTATAAGAAGTCCCACTCGAGGCATCGTATACACCCCTGTGAATGGTATTGTTAGTTGAATCTTGAAAACGTGGTTTTATTTGAACCTTTCAGTTTCGCAGTTACAATTGCAGGACTAAGTATCACGTGATTATAATTTATTTCACAGAGTGTGTGTACTACACCTAGTTATACGTCACTCCTGCAACAACTACTCAGTAACACATTTAGTTTGAGTTTTATTTTCGAATAAAACCAATTGAATTCAACATTTTAAAAACATTTTTATGGGAGTTCTATTATTTTGGAGATGCCTACACATCATTGTATATTTAAACACATAGCAAACATGTTTTATCATTACTCTTTTTGGTGGGGAGGGGGCGGGGGTACAAACATTTCAGTATACTCGAACATTTTATCGAAAACGTTACTTGATTTTACTATAAGAAAAATAAACACATTTCAAAATCATTGGTTCAACTTTGATCACAGTTCTTTAATGAACTTCAGATTGATTCTCTGTAAATATCAAAATTCGGTGGCCACGCATAGTCACCGAGTATCTTCACATTTCGTTTCTCGTATTGTGATACCCTTTGTTGAGTAAGGCTGCAAGACAATCTTAAACGGTTGTTTCAGGGACCGGTAACAGAAGCAAGATATTGAAAAATGAAGATTTAAGATATTTTTAACACAATAGATTGCCGCTGTTTTAGCCTTACAGAATAAAACAATCGCATACAAAATATTGTGAATGATTAAATTATTTGGAATTCTTTATAGGCAAATAAATGATTTAATTTAAGAGTGTTATCATGGTAACTAAACAAAACTTCAAAAGTCTTTTCATTTTATTTAAACATAAATAGTTTTGAATGTAAAAATTAAACTCTTGTTTTAGTTTTAGTCCCCACTTTTTTTTATAAAAAGAACGTATTTGTTTGTTTGGTTTATGATTTTAAAGGGGTTTCCTAGAAGCTATTACTAAACGAAAGCCTTTTCTTTCAGTTGCATTTTGATGAATGATAAAACTGTCGATTCTCTTAACCTTTTGATATTTATTTCATAATTATGCTATACATGCATGTAGTCTGTATAGGGAAAATTTGCACGCATCAAGAAAAATTGGTTTACGCATGGCGTAAGTATGACGTACGTTTGCTGTGCGTTCACTTTTTGTTCAATTTAAATGTTGATATATTGTAACTACAATGTTACAATCGATGCATTTATTATGCAAGTATCCTCAGATAGCGTAGATTCTCCATCATTTAAACCGTGACGCTCAGACCAATACTGGGGCCCAAAAATGAGTTTCCAGTTCAAAAAATGAATTAACTATGTAGTGTAAATGTTTAAAAATCTTCCTCTCAAGAACTATAGTAGTACTATTAGTGAGATTACTATGGAAGAATCCCCATATCTGAAGTGTTCTGAATGTTTGTGTTTGATCCAATCTCTACTTAAAATTGTTTGTGACCTATTATTTATAGGGACATCTAAATCCCTAGGCTTGTGTTCATATATATCATATATTTATATACTCCTTTGTAATACAAGTTTTTGGTGTTCTGTAATAAATTAATGGCATTTTTCTATCTAAAATTCAATTGTTGAAATCTTAATTAAAGATAAAAAGCAAGGTTCCGTGAGCTGCTTAATTTGAAGAAAACTATGTAAGACATCAACTATTTTCCGTGAATTTAACATCAAAAACAGGGAAATCTAGTTTCAGTTTCGATTTTGTTACACTAATTCAGATATTGCTGTTTTGAAAAAATCACACGATGTCTAAACTTTAATGTGCAAATAAAACCTTTCTTATTGTAATTCAAGGCAGGTTCTTTTTCAAACATATTCGACCGTGACAAATGTGAAGTTAGGTGACCTGTACAATGAGAGAGATCTCTGTCACGCACAAAACATCATAAAAGAAGTACTTGACGTACTGGAGCATCAACTGACAACTGTCACGAAAGAGGGGATGAAACAGAGTGATAAGCTAAGCTGTTCTTTAAATTCAAACATCTGAATAGCAAGAAAATACTTAGCTATCAATGTCTGAAGACACGGTCCGGAGTCTACATAGCTCAGTACATATTTGCCAAGGTTTGCAACGATAAAAGTTATCACACTTTATGTATATATTCAAGGTCTTCCGTTTCCAATTGAAGAGGCAAAGTTGTTGATGATAACAATATCTATCAGAAATAATCATTGCCACGCCCATTTATTACGTAATTAGGGATTTTTAGGGGGCAAAAGTGCTTAAACTTTGACGCAATATATCTACAGAAGGAGACATATTTTGTTAAGCATTGTACAGGAGAAAATGTCTGCATTAATGATTCTAATCGATTCCACTAATCAAAACACCAATGTCTGTCCCCATTAAGGATTTACAGGGCTGACCCCTAAAATGTACAATCATTTGTATCTCAAAAATGAACAACAATTTTAGATGAGTGTAAGAACAAAAAATGTTAGTATTCTTTAGACCTTTTCACGAAGATAAAGAAAAAGGGGCTGGCCCCTTTGATTCGAGGCCAAGAGACTCTTAAGTTCTATTACGAATAACTTTAAAACTATCAAGACTTTGTAATGCATTATAGAAGCAAAGTTGTTGATTGTAACAATATTTGTTTGAAATAATTATTGCCACACTCATTTATTGCGTAATTAGGGATATTAAGGGGCCAAAGTCCTTTAATTCTGACGCAATATATCTAGAGAACGAGAGATATATATTTTGTTAAGCATTGTAGAAGAGAAAATGTCTGCATTGATGGTTCTAATCGATTCCACAAATCACAACGCCAATGTCTGTCCCCATTAAGGATCTACAGGGCTGGCCCCTTAAATATTCAATCGTTTGTATCTCAAAAATGAACAACAATTTTAGATAGCTGTAAGAACAAAATCTGTTAGTATCCTGAAGACCTCTTCAAGGAAATCTAGAAAAAGGGTTTTAATTAGGGGCCAAGATACTTGCAAATCTTTTACAAATAACTTAAGAACGGTAATGCATTATAGAAGAAAAGTTGTTGATCGTACCAATATCTGTTTGAAAAACTCATTGCCATGCCTATTGGTGACGTTATTAGGGATTTTTATTCATTATCTGAAGTGGAAGGGTTGTAATTCTGAAATTGTATCGAAAATTCATGGTATCATTAAAAAATAGTCCGGAAGACCTACTCGTTACTCGTAACGAGATCGTATCTAGTTATTAAGGTCTTCCGTTTCCAACGGAAGACCTTATTGTTATTGCCTCTATTATTATTTTTTTTTTTTCTCCCACGTTTTCTCAAAAACGCTTCGGCCGATTTTGATGAAACTTTAAGATCTTATTCAGGACAAAATTTGGAAGAAAATTACACGAGCTTTTTTTGGTCGTCACTTCCGGTCCCGAGATATTAAAGATTTTATGTTTTTGCTTGTTCACGATTTTTCTCCAAAAGTATTTAAGATAGAACTTTCAAATTTTCAGGGATGGTAGAAAGTGTCCTGCCGCAGTGCCCTTCGCATATCCGAACGTCCGCAGTCACTTCCGGTCGGCACTGGAAGGAAACAAAAAACAGTCCATTTTCAACTTTTTTGTTTTGAAATTTGTTAATATTATTGTTCGATAGAGACACTTTAATAAGTTCAGAATATGAAATTTGTTTTAAAATCGATCCACGCATTCTCGAGATTCTGGGCTCCAAAGTACTGAAGCGAGAGTCCGCGTAGCTCAGTCGTTAGAGTGGTGGACTTTGGCCCAGGCGACCCGGGTTCAGTCCTCGAGTTCCGAATATTTTTTCTTTCTTAATTGTGTTAAGATTTGTGATTTTATATTTGAAATGATAGATTTTACTTATTTCCAATATAATTTTATCAAAAATCACAGTAATAGCGACTTTTTAAAGATTAATTTAAGTATAATTATATGACTATTGAAATTCTTACAGAGGGTTCAATGGAATTAAATGACGTGTTAAGAAATGATAGAAAAGAACAACTATCCCTCTAGTCTACTTTATGGTGCACTCAAACGGAAGACCTCTTGTTGCTCGCAACAAGCATCTAGTTATTATTATTTTTTCCAAATTTTGTGCACGCGATTTCTCGAAAAGTATTCGACCGATTTCAACCATTTTTTCACAGATGATTGGACGTGACCTGAATTTTATATGTTTTTGAAAATTTTTCCGTCCTCATTTCCGGTCCCGATTTACAGCCGATTTTGCATTTTTTTACGACCTATTTTGTGCAGAGCTGATCTCAATAACTATCAGAGATATGACTATGAAAGTTTCAGGATAGGTAGTCTATAGTTTGAAGTTGTGCACTATTATGTTGTTTTTCGCTAGTGGCGCCTTATCTTGGAGCTCGCCTAGGCTCGAAAATTGGGTACAAATTTTGTATCAAAATTTTCATACGTTTTCATCGGTATCTTTTATCAGTTGATATTTTGTTAAGATTTATATAACAAAAGTGGTAGAGAATCAACAGTTCTCTCCAACAAAATCAAGAAAACGGGGCTAGCCCCTTTATTTAGGGGCCAAGACACTCGTAAACTTTATTACAAATAACTGAAAAATGATAAAGATTTTGTAATTCATTATAGAAGCAAAGTTGTTGATCGGAACAATATATATCAGGAAAAATTATTGCCACGCCCATTTATTACGTAATTAGGGATTTTTAGGGGCCAAAGTTCTCAAACTTTGATATAATATATCTAGAGAACGAAACATATTTTGTTAAGCATTGTAGAAGAGAAAATACTTGTATTGATGATTTAAACCGATTCCACTCATCAAAACACCAATGTCTGTCCCCATTAAGGATCTAGAGGGCTGGCCCCTAAAAGATTCAATCATTCATATCTCAAAAATGAACCACAATTTTAGATAGGTGTAAGAACAAATAATGTTAGTATTCTTAAGACCTTTCGAACAAAATCAAGAAAAAGGGGCTGGCCCCTTTAAATAGGGGCCAATATACTCGTAAACTCTATTACAAATAACTGAAAAACGATAAAGATTTTGTAATGCATTATAGAAACAAAGTTGTTGATCGTAACAATATCTATTATAAAAAATTATTGCCACGCCCATTTATTACGTAACTAGGGATTTTTAGGGGTCAAAGTCCTTAAACTTTGACGCAATATACCTATATAAGGAGACTTATTTTGTTAAGCATTGTAGAAGAGAAAATGTCTGCATCGATGATTCTAAACAATTCCACTAATTATAACACCAATGTATATCCCCATTAAGGATTTATAGGGCTGGCCCCTAAAATATTTAATCGGTTGTATCTCAAAAATGAACAACAATTTTGGATAGGTTTAAGAACAAAAAATGTTAGTTTTCTTAAGACCTTTTCAAGAAAATCAAGAAAAAGGGGCTGGCCCTTTAAATTAGGGGCCAAGATACTCGTAAACTCTATTACAAATAACTTAAAAACGATCAAGATTTTGTGATGCATTATTGAAGCAAAGTTCTTGATCGTAACAATGTCTGTTTGAAAAACTCTTTGCCACACCAATTTATTACTTAATTAGAGAATTATAGGAGGCAAAGTCCTTAAACTTTTTAAAAAATTGAACGGAAGACCTACTCGTTACTCGTAACGAGATCATATCTAGTTAATGTTTATTTTTTTAAGTAGGGGGTCCGGAACCCAACCCCCTTTTTAGTTTCGCGCATGTGTTAATTTTTAATGTGGTGCGGAATTGGGAGGGTGTCTTCACGGTATTGCTGAATGTACTGATTTCTCTATACAAATTATACTATAGAGAGAAAAAATACCTACGAATGTAAGGATCGAAGATCCAAAGGTGCCGATTGATACCTGATAATTCTTGTACACTTTTTGTATGAAAATTATTAGATGGTCTGTGGTTAAAATAGGAGAGAAAGACTCGCATATAGAGAAACTGTGCTTATCCAGAAATAAATCAAACAGTCTTGCTTCAGTTCTAGGAATAGTAACTATGTGACCAATACATTAGTTCCTGTTCCATTGTTAAAAGTTTGGAGAAAAGTTAAATAAAAGTGAAAATATATAAAGTTTTAAAAATCATAATACGTCATGATATAAAGGTTATAATAACAGAACCAAGTGATAGCTGAAGTTAAAAAAATCGGAACTTGTTTTTTTTTCTTTTTCAGACATTAAACCGATGTAAAATTAACACATGAATTTACATTTTCATGTATTTCTATACATACCCCTTTACATGTTCATATATTTCTATATATACCCCCTTACACTTTAGATCTGTTGACATCTTCACCAGTGTCTGACACCCTAATACATATAATAGGATTTTAAATCCCTGTTTTTTTTCCAGATTTATTAAACATTGTCATATTTAATTCTATAATTCATATTTGTTAAATATGGGCTAAGGGAAACTTCATTTTATATATGGCGAGACATATCTCACTCATATTATACACCATGGATTTTTTAAACTTTGAAATATTTTTTCTTTATATTGCAATTTGCTATTATAAATGTTCATTTAGAATAATTTAATCTAAGAAAGATTTTGAAGAAATAAATGGATACATATAACATCAGAAGAAACAAAGAAAGAGATTATCTAAAACATCTATACGCATGTTATACATCTATACGCGTATTACATCTATATACGTGTGTTAAACATCTATATAGTGTGTTATACATCTATATGCGCGTATTACACATCTATATACGTGTGTTACACATCTATATGCGCGTATTACACATCTATATACGCGTGTTACACATCTATATACGTGTGTTACACATCTATATGCGCGTATTACACATCTATATGCGCGTGTTAAACATCTATAAACGCGTGTTACACATCTATATACGTGTGTTACACATCTATATACACGTGTTAAAAGAAGTAATTGAAGAGGTATTTAAAGAGATTTGTTCCCATTTCGACTTGACTGTAAAATTTGGTATCCCCATTTCGCCTTAGTCAGCTCTGGCGTGATTAAAGGCGAAACGGGAACTTTTATGAACATCTAATAAGGTGTAATTATCGTTTGTAGTTTGTTTTCACTATGACTAAGTTTGTGAAAATATAGTGGAGAAAGAACTGATATAAAAGATGCAAAAGTTTTATTTAAAATACCGGTATTTATAATTAATATGATATGCTAAAATTGACTAACAATCATTATGATAACAATAATTAGTATACCACTTCAATCGCTGCATTCATAAATTAATTAAATTTTTCATGAGAATACCCGGTAATATTTTATAACAGTTATGGCTAATCATTCCATTGTATAAAGTACTGAATAATTTCTATCATTTTAATCATTGTATTCATGAATAAATTGAATTTTACATGTGAATTATATTGCTAATTACTAGTATTCTAAAACAGAATTACTGAAAATTTTAAAATGAATCTTATTTTCTATCTCTAATTTTTATTTTCACTATTCATGTTCACATTACATTCATTTTTCAAATCCCATTTTTCAATTAAGTAAGTATTATAAATAACAGTTCGCTAGTATAAAAGTTCTGTTTTTACAGTAGTTTTATTTAGAAATTTCCATTTCGCTTTACTACTATTTATGGGAGATCGATTGGTTTTTTAGATCACATGAGACACTCAGGTAATTGGTCTTCGTCCGTCGTCTTGCGTCTGTGCGTCGTGCGTTAACAATTTTACATTTTTAACTTCTTCTTACAAACTACATGACCAATTGTTACCATTTTTGGTATGAAGCATCTCTATGGTAGGAGGACTCTAAATTGTGAAATTCATGACTCTACCTACCCCGGAGCGCCACAGGCGGGGCCCCTGGGTCAGGGGCTCAGGTCGTATGGGGGGGGGGGGGGGGCAATAAGGCCATATACTGTTAATGCTTAATAATGTTTAAGAATCTTCTTCTCTTCTCTCACACATCTGTAAGAAAAACTGACTTCATAATTATGTTAACCAGGAAGTCCGCTACTAAAATTGTAAATTTCATGTCCCCTGGGGTATGGTATTTGACTCTAGGGTGGGGCCAAAATGGGTGTATAATGTTGACGCATATAATGTTTAAAATTTTTCTTCTCTACTCCCACACACCACAAGGAAACCTGAATTCATAATTTTGTAGACAAGGAAGCCCTCTTCCAAAATTATAATAGTGTAACAGTGTATTTTTTATTTTAACTTCAATGCCTTTTTCTTTTAAAAAGTGTGTCTGTGCTCCATATTTTTGTTAAAGTCTAAATAAGGTCTAATAGAAAACAAACCGATTCCAGTCAACAAAAATGCGGCGAGATGACCCACTATACATTAAATATATCATTGTGTATCCCAATAATTGAAGGTTTTAGAAAATGACTCAAGTCCGTAAATTTGCGGTCGAAGCCACACATAGCATTTAAACAACATACTTTGTTGTGAGTTCAAAAAAATTACACTATTTGGAGTTTTTGATACGCATACGCCAGTTTAAATCAACATATTCCAAGTATTAAACATATTCAAGAGTTACGAATCGACGTTATTTTAAATAAATATTGTTGTGAATGATTTTTATCAAAAATTATCAGATTTGTTCACATTTTAACTTTTCAGTATCTTATCCGTCCTTATATTGGCACTTTACACGCCTTATCCACCCATCTTCTTTCAGAACAGGCAATAAATACGCTTGCATCATAAGGTAACAGTAAATTACAAATTTTATGCCCTTATTAGACACATATACCAGGTATAAAATTTGGACGATACCCCCCCCCCCCCCCCCCCCCCTTACGCCACTGTCATTGGTTATAAGTCTAGCTTTTTAGGTTGTGGGTTCGATACCACCAAAGCCTAAGGCAGTATATTCTTTTTCTTATTGTTTGTTAAAATATTAAGAACTGAATATAGTTAGAAATTGTGCTTTTTAAAACTTGTATTATAACATGATCAAATAGATTTAATTGGAAAAAAATAAATTTGACATTGTATTTTACGACTAAACCAAATGGGCATTTGCGCTATCTTATTTATCCCCCCCCCCCCCCCCCCCCCATCTTTCTTCATAGAACTATGGCAATTTACTTCCATTTAACTAGGTCTCAGCAACCTTCGTTTTTGGAGGTTAGATTTGTTTCCTCCAAAAGAGGATACTTACCCAAACTGTGCTCTGAAGAAGCATGCAGTGATGCTTGTTTTTTCATTTTGATTCGCATTAATGCTCTGATCAGTTGATTGTAATGAATTGAATATTTGTTACTTTGTACTATATAGATCTAAATTTTGAACTTACGACTCAGTCTATATTTCGAAAAAAGTATTACTATAGTTCGGGATGCTTCAGGAAAAATTCGGCTGAAACGCAAAAGGTTGTCGGGGATTTGCAATGAAAAAATAATATTTTTGAAAAATTTGAGATTCAGTAAAAAAAATTGTAAGCACGTGCTTACCATGCTTCAATGTAGCTACGCCACTGCCATAGCTTAGCACACTTTTTACATAGGTATCAAAAACATTTAACTGAGTTTCAACATTAAAATCGTTTATGAGTTTTCCCAGGTATTGGAATGTGTAATTTTAAGACTAAATTGACTTTGACCTGCGGCTACACTATCGTAGCTGCAGGTCTGTAGCTCCCGGTCTGAAAAAAATTCGGATAGACAACCTTGGAGCTCGTCCATCCAAAGGGGAACCATATTAATATGCAAGTTTATATGCTTTACCTATATAGGCATTAGATGGGGAGCGCCTATATGTCCTAAATATTTTTATCGTGACAAAGGTCAACAATCAAATGAAGAGTTTTTAGCTGCAAAAATACTTCGGTTGCATAATTGTTTTAAAGTGAAAAATTGAGGAAGCAGATCCTGATATAAAAACACTTTCACCGAAAAAGCAAATTAATTCCTTACAGACACATTTTTAAAAAGTATCATTTCTCCATATAGTATTCATAAAGCTTAACTGTTAAGAAATAGAGAGAAAATGATATCCAGTTTTCCTATCAATCTGCATACTTCTTGTGATCATAAACTTCAACTTAACAATGTTGAAATGTTGGGATTTAAATTATACTTTTGCAGGCACTATGATAATTATATAATTTATTTGTGCAATTTGATAAACATGGAAAAATAAGTGGCACTACTCTGCGGATTATGTAGGCCGGGTTCAAACACGAGAGCCGAGTAATATTTAACCATCAATGTAAGTTTGTTGTCCACCTTCAGTAAAGAGTTTGTAGGTGACAAAATAAATATTCACAGTGCTTGAAAAGTAGTTTTATTAGAACTTATTGAATCTTGAAAAAGTCACCATTCAAAACAAACATGTAGCAATAAAAAAAATGCTGACTAAAAATTATAGAATAATAGTAAATTGTAGGGAAATTGAAATTAATACAATCATGGGGACCACTGACCTCTCTGCAACTATGATTTGTATGCTAAAATTCAAGGTGAAACCATACACAATTGCAGTGAAGGAATCCTGAGAGATCTCTGTAAAATGGTACATGTACTACTAAGTAGTCAATATATATACAAAGATAGTGGCTCGACCATAGCTTCTTTGACATTAATTAAGAATTATATATATTATGTAATTGTAATTAAGCATGTTTCAACTAGTGGCACGAGGGAAACAAAATCATGCAACAACACGGTCTTAAAGACTCATCTTTCAACCAAAGTTTCTTTTTTAATTAAAAAAAAAATAACCCAGAGACCGATGTTTCTTGTTTGTCAATTTATTGATCAACAACTGTTTTTTTTTTATAATTAATCAGTACTCTTGAAATACTTCAAATATCCAGCACTCTGAAACACGATAGCTCAGCTCACATCCAACAAAATGCTAGTTAATACTGATCTCCAATAGTACTTTTTATCTTATGAATAAAATCTGAATGAGTGCAAATCAATAATTCATGTAAATAAGTTATTTACAACATAGCCACAGTACGCGAGTGTATAAATACTCTACTTGAGTGTGCTTTGAAATTCACATAGTCAGCCACAACTATGACCGATTATATCAACATACCATCTTTTGGGCAAAATAAATAAAAAATTGAAAAATGAAGCATGTTATAACATGGGATGATATGAATGAATATGAGGGTGACCATTTGATGCATGGGAAATAGTTTCAGTGAAAATTTTCAAAACATCAAATTATATAAACAAGAGACTTTCAAACAAACACACACAAAGAAAACTTCAAGCTTGTAACACTTCAGATATTTAACATGCAGACTTCCCATATACATGTATAATATTTACAGACACAGTCTTCATAATTCAGTGTTAATTAGCTAGCTAGAGGGAGTAGATAATCAATAGGAATATAGTTTGCACTTGGGTACATCTTTGTCGGAACACTCTCGGCTTTTGTTGAAGTAGTACCAGCACCCATCCTTACGAATCAGCTTCTTTATATATCCGTTATGTGGCCATCTGTCTGCCTGTAAAAGAAAATATAAATGCAGAAAAATATTTATGCTCAAAACAACTTAGATTTCATCATGAACAACTTTTAGAAAAAAAAAGGGGACCTGCACACTAAATTCAGTATTACATTGATACATGTATTAAGAAATGAAAGGAACACGACATGCTGAAATATATGCTCCAAACTAAAATTTCGATCCTCATGCACAAATTTTTAGATTGGGATCCGTAGACCTTTTATTCAGCTAACAAAGATATATTGATATTACAAGTAGAACTTTTTCAATAACAAATTCTATATTGAAATTATGAATACATCATTTTCCATGTACTCGGTATAATGAATAAATATTATTCAAATTAGATTTTTCTCTTTTTCATGGGCAAGTGCTCTTGCGTATTTGAGTTTAAATACATATTCCTTTTCACAAATATTCAACTTAATCTGACAATGGAACCTGTTATCTTTTATCAGATATTAAATTCCATTATTGTGCCACTTTGAAAAATTCACTAATGACATTATTGAACACACTCCGAGTGCTTTGTTCCAAACAAACTAGATATAGATAATCTGTGAAAATAAATTAATATAACGCCACTTATACATTCAACATATTGTGTAACAGCTGGAAGAGAGAGCAACTCGCCAGACCAAGAACTGAGCCCAGATTGCCTGGTCCAATATCAGGAATGTTGCAACAATTAAGATCAGACCAGATGGACTGGTTAGTAATTATGATAATTCCTATATATACCCAACCCCAACACAGCTGTTTTATTTGGGGATATCAATGGCGACATAATTTACCTCGGCTTTATTGCAGACTGCGTAATCCTGTGCATCCCTGTATCCAGCCAACTGGAACCGATACGCTTCCTCCACATCGTCACTCCACGAGGTCGCGCGCACCATCTTTGTAGGTTTTGCTGACATATTTGCTATTCTATACACACCTGCAAAAATATCAATACGTTTAACAATGCTTTACACGCCCCATGTCCCCATGACCATAATTTATACATATGTCATATTACATGAAATTCATGAATATATCTAAATTTTGATACAACTTTTTAGACAATTTCATTTTCAGATTTGTTGTATACTCTGTCCCAAGATATCCTGGATTCACATTTTGCTTAATTACTCGATATTTATAAACACCTCAGGGTTCGAACGATGTTCATTCAAAAGTATGAAAAATTTCCAAGATTTCTCCGTTGAAACGCCCCCTCTAGCTGATCATGTTTCAATACATGGCTAAAAAATTTGATGTCTACGGGGATTTTGTATTGAAGTAGACCCGGATGATAACGTTGAAAAATTGTGCGAGATATTCAGAGTATTTCCGAATGGAGAAAAGATGTAAACATTCCCCACTATAAATTTCCGTAAGAAATCTGTTTTCGTTCCTGTGAACTTTTATGAGTGAAAAATGATTATGTGTTAATGAAGATATCTTGGAAATTTTCCCTTTCATCGATTTCAATTGCACTTCTTTCACAGGTATGTGTATTTTTATCAAAATTCGGCAAAATGTGCTGCATGAATATCTAGGGACAGACTATAGATTAATTTATATGCCAAATTTTATGTACTAAATAATTTAATTGAGTTCAACTGTTTTCAAACAAATGTCAAAAACATTTTGGAAACTTGAGTCTTTAAATGTATTCTCATTTTATGGTTTGTGGGCAATAAAGAAAAGGAGATAAAAAAAAAAATTTCTGCAACTTTAACATGATCCACTGATTGGAATGGCGAGCAGTAAATATTGTTTTATTGTGTATTATTAAGCTCTATACGCCACCAACGCATTTCTTATCTATATGGCCCTTATTCTTGAACATCTTAATTTACTTATGAATACTATATTAACAACAGACGAGAGAGAGAGAGAGAGAGAGAGAGAGAGAGAGAGAGAGAGAGAGAGAGAGAGAGAGAGAGAGAGAGGGGCTATATAGAGAGTGTTAAATTAGTCTGTTAACCGTCTAATTTTTTTTAAAGATTTATACATTGAGTAGTTAAGTGAACTATGACATAAAAGCATGTTATAAAACAGCTGTAAATTAAAATGATACGAAATAATAGTATGCACATTTGTAACGCTTTATTCAGTGTCACTCTAATATAAATAAATGCATGCATGCACAATCATGCATGCGTGGTCAATACAGCAAACTTTGAAACTTATTTCACTATCACTTTTACCTGTCGCCATTTTTCATATATATATATAAATCCCTGTATCCTTAATAAGAAGCACCACTGGCGTCAATGAAATAAGAATGACTGGTTATAATGTACGTGTGTACGTTTTGGAGATTGACTGTACACAACAAATCTACAGTCTACACAATCAGAATAGCGGCCTAGATAACAATAGTAATTGATACTGCCAGATATCCTTTGAAAAACTTACCAGACAATACGCACTATCAGGATGGATGAAAAGATCGAGCGTTACCTGAATAAACAAGTCAATTCGTCTCGCTCTACTGAGTTTGAATCACGTTTGTTTACATGTTACCACACCAACTGCTGAGCGGCACTAAATGGGGTTCTCGGATGTGATTGGCCAATTTTCAACTGCGAAGGAACGGCTACTCTAAAATTGCGGGAAAATTTTGCAGAATGGATGCTGTCGTTATGCTGTACAGAAAGGAGATGAACCTTGATGTATTATGGTATGCTATGATAACAATATCTAATAAATAGTGTACAAGACTTATTATGGTCGATTTAGAATAAATTTTGAACGGGCGGGGTAGCAACAGGATCGGCGGGGGACAGGGTCTGCCCCTCCCCCCACCCCTTTAAAATTTCTATATAATCCCACTTCATGACTTTTGGACCATCTCCTCCTCCCTCCAAAAGGATTAGGATTTTAAAGATTATGGGAAGCGGTTTTTTTGGGTAGTCTGGTGTCAAGAGATTTTTGGGTAGGTCTGCCCCTAATTTCCCATGACTTTCAAAGCCTGAGAAATACAATCTTATAAACAAGTGAATTTTAATGGCATTTTTTATAAAGTATATATTAATTTCTTGATTTATTTTATAAAAAATTGCCATTAAACTTTAATTCTGTATATATGTTTCATTGGTTAAAAATATCAGAGCCATCATTATGTCTCTGATGAGACAGTTGATTTATGAAATTACAGTCACATGAAATTAAATCAACAAATTAAAAATAACATGCAGATAAATATACTGTATAATCATTTAAAAAAATATATATAATTAATTTTTTTAATTGTTGCATTTATGTCTATGATTTTTCACGACAGGGAAAAAGAGAGATCTACGCTAGTTACTGAGTTACTGGAAACATTATCAGGGATTTCCAGTCTGAGGCAGGAACCTCACAGCAAGACCGATTAGGCATCCACGTTACCAGGAAATGGTAAATTAAGTCATCCATGATATTCGTGTACATATATGTCATGTATTTTAAAAAACTAAACTGAGGTAGTAGAATACCTACTCTGTTGGAGTGCTTATTATGTCCTGCACTGTAAATGTTGATTAATTTTAAAGTGGAATAATATTGTCTAAATCAAGAAGGAGACTTTTGTAATTAACACTTTGATTCAATGACTCCATCACAGAAGAGCTACATTTACTGGGACATACATGTTAGGAATTCTCCAAACCATTTTGAGAATGGGACTCGAGCCCTTGAAATTGGAAATTTTACAATGATTTATTAAACATTGGGAAATCTTCATGTGGTATTGTAAGATTAAATTTCAAGAATTAAACACTAATTAGTGTGTCAGCTAGATTAAAGTTTATTGCCAATTTACGCTTATTATGAAATTCTAATCACTTACTTTTGTAAGGATTCCTATCTCAATCAAATTTCAAATGAAAATTATTTTATTTATATATTTTTTTATTTAATATTTAAGTTCATCAATTATTGTAAAATGAATACTATGTACTAATAAGGGTCCCCTTTAGAATTGATGTTTATAAATTCCAAATATAGCACTTTAAGTACTTCTGCAGTAAAGCTTCAATATGCTGGCCAAAAAACAAAACATTGCTCTTCATACAGTGATCACAATAATCAATTTGAATGATGAATTTTGATTTCGTTTAGATTAAAATTAATTTATGAAGCCCCAATTTCTTCAAACCAGTTTTGGAAAAGTTTTCTTTAATCTCATGCACTCTATTAAGATAAATTTCAACAGTTAGTTAACAGCTGTCTAATTAATGTTTTGTATGTACTGGTAAACACTAAGTTTGAAATGAAATACAATCTTTGGAGATGTGAAAGACAAGATGGCTAATTATCCCAGATCGAATTAACCCAATTGACCGTGACGCTAGTGGCTCTCCCTGATTGCTTGATTTATGTGGACACCAGAATTAGCCATTCATAATGTCTGAAAGTCAGTGTAGTGTGCCAGATATGAATGTGAAAAAGATAAGAATTTGATGAGGGAGATTAACACAGACTAATTAGTAAACAAACAGATGTGTGATGTTTATGGAGGGAGTCACTTTATATCTGGGCTGCCCCCCTAAACGTCTGACTGTAGAGCTGGCCTGCTGGGAGGTGGGGAATTCCTTATAGCTAAATCCTTAAGTTTATGTTTACTGCCATTGTAGATGTTATTTATCTTAATTCTGCTGGGCTAGCATTTGTTGATGTTACAGATATCTCTTGTTTTATTTATTCTGATATTCTCACAGATTGACCTGGTGTCAGGAATGGGGGAACTGGTCAGATGGAATTCTGTGATGGGTAAAAATGACCAAGCTGTCTACAGCAAAGGAATGACCCATCACGTGGAATTTAACTTACTGGTATGATTGTGTTTTGCAATAAGATGGTTTTGGATACCTTGAGAATTAATATATTTATGAGGATGAAGGTACATCAAAATCAAATATAATCACAGTTTCAAATTTTCAGATTGTATACCGGTAATATTATTTAAAAAAAAAAAATATCACGTTGTATGAAAAAAGATCACGCTCCAACCAAAATTTGTCGCCTCATAATATTCAAAGAATGATTCCTTATTACTTATATTTATATAATTTTCAGCAATTGTACGAGTAAATATTAGAATACATGTATAGACATATCTATAGATGTGATTTTCATTTCTTTTAATTATGAAAACCCCGCTTGCACCCTAACAATACGTCATTTGAATTTATTGGACTCTACAATACAAAATCAATTCGTATAGTCTTATCACAGACAGAGACACTGAAAAATGTAAATATTTGATCATAAAATGCATTCTAAAAAATTTTTGGAGAGATGCATGCTGTCTTATCTGTATAAATTATTAAAAATGATAATTATATGTTAGTATTATTTTTAAAGTCAAAAAATGTGGGAGTCCTATTCCTTCTTAAAATATTCCAATGCCATTTAATTCCTATTATGTTTAATACTGGTCCAGATGATGCATATATATTTAATATGCGATATCTATGTCAGGTCAGCATGTAATTTCTTCTACCCGATAAATATATTTGTAATTATTGACTAACTGATTAGCTAATCAATACTAGAAAAGGCTTCATTTGAATCTGAAAGTGAGTTGGTTGGATTATTTCTCCTGCATCAACCAAATATGGTATGTATTTCACATTTGCTCATTGGGTGAGCATGCATTTAAATGAACTTATAACTGCATGTATGTAGTAAAGTACCTCTGTATACAAATGAGCCATATAATATAAGGGCCAGTTAATTGAAAACAAAAAATGAAAAACCTAATTGAATTGTTCTTTCTATCATCATGCGAGTGCAGCAAAGTGATTAAGACCCCTATAAATCGTTACCTTTTGTCCTAGTTTCTCTCTTTTACTTTCATGTTTCTCTTAATTTACTGGTAATTTTGTTTTTTTATTGAGAATCATAATAGAGACTTCAAACTAATCAAGGGAATATTAAGGGGTTTCTGCGCCCCCGGGTTTGGGAATTGGGAAGTCGGACAGGCATAGTTGTTAATACAGGTACATCATAATTAACTTGTGTATGAGATTCACTGGATTCTTGAATAATTTTTGATCACCATTTGATCTCACTAGAAAGTTTAGCCTGGTTTGAATTACATTGAATAACATATTGAACAATTAAGTTATTTTAAATTAATACATTTTTAATCAATTGTAAATTTTAATTATTATATTTTACTTACTTTGAATATCTTGAGAATTTAATTTATATAACACATGAAATACATGTACTAGAAATTCATACATGATTCTGGATATTAATTAAGAATGTGTTTTTGATGGATGTTACATGTATTATTAGGAATGACCTGAAATATTTATTTGAAATTAATAGAATGATGATATATCATGAATTTTATAAACTTCACTGAAACTTGTTGGCTTGCACTGACAACAGTAGAATAGCTGTAAAGCTGGGTTCTATCATGGCTGTCATGAAGTCTTAACGAAGTAAATGAATAATGAATGGATTCCTTAACCAGGTTACTGTCGTGGCGATCCACTGTTTCTGCCCACAGTTCCTCTGGAGAATATGTATGCATGGAAATCAAATTATCGCTGGGTACTTCATCAATGAAAGACATAAATTTTATTACACATACCCCTGTAAGGAGATTTCCAGTCGGCAATGACAGATTTGTGGGGCGTGGAGAATTGTGGGGGGGATGCAGACAGAAGAGGCAGGGGGTCAGTGTTGGGGGGTTGGAATGGGCCATTACGGAGTCTGACCCCTATTCAACACCACATAAACAATGTACAGTGACAGGGTTAGGGCTTCCAATGCTGAGATTTTCATTTAGACAATGCGATTTTCTCCCTCCTTCTCTTCATGGATTCATGGAATGTTGATTAATGCTGCGGTAGCATGCTTAACTGCGACTGCTGAATTATTTTCCCTGGCTGGGAAGTGGAGAGGTTGGGGGGATTATTTGAGGAACGTGTCACTTGAAAGCTGTTGAGACATAAATCATTGCAGTGGGAAAACCATTGCTGTCCATGTATCTCTCTCTCTCTCGCTGCTCAGTCTCCATCTAATGCAACATGTCTGAAAGAACATTTAAAATACAGTCTAAAAATAATATCAATTGCTTTTATTTCCTTGACACCCAATCTCCTTTTATAACATGTACCGGTAATATGTGTAGTATACCTGTATGAAATGATAAGACATTAATTAGAAATTCAGAAGGCAAGAATTAATCTGTAATCTACCTTTAAATTGGCTATTACGGTAATTCACCAGAGCACAATACATGCATGTATATATTTTTAAAAAGAATGAAGTCTGATCATTTTGTTAAAGAGGAAGGAGTTGCATTTGGAATATACCATGCATTACTGAGTATAAAATTGGTTTATTTATGCAGAATGACCAAAATGCATTAATTAATTATTGGCATTTTCTCCTTGGCACATTTACATACGTGTTCTGGTAGCAATAAACTGAACTCTTTTGAATATCAGCTGAAAGAGGGAATTATTTTTAGTATATTAACCATACCTATATACCGGTAGTCGCAATTTATTTACTGTAAACACACAGGATGACCAAAGTGCATGAGTATGTATTGGCATTTTCTCTTTGGCACATCCATGTTATCTTAGTAATAAACTGAATTCTTTATCTGCTGAATCAACTGATACAGACACTTGTGACATTGTAGTGCCTGTACTCTGTAATTAACACAAACATGAGATGTGGGGTGTTGAATCATTACCAGTGGTACTTACTAAGTGTTTTGCCGCTATGCAGCTGTCATTTCCTCTCATTTCTACCTTTGAAGGTTAATTTAAAATCCTAGAAATTTCTTATCACCCACTTATCTCCCCTGATTTCTGTAGATAAAGACCTCTGTGATTTGAGCTGGTTTGACCTCAGCGGTTTTTTTTTTCTGTTTCATTTGTTTATCAACACAATCTCATCATTGGCAATCACAGACGAAAGATTAGATAATTAGCTTTTTAAAGTTTGTTGTCAATTTGTTTGCACTCCGTCCTACAAATGTGTAGAACGAGAAACAGCTGCCATTTGTGTTGTGTTGAATTAAGATAAATCGTGAAAGAAAAGTTATTACCAAGCCCCGAAAAAATGTCACAACAAGCTGTGAAACATAATGAGTTTAATAAAAGACTGAAAATCCAAGACAGGCACCATTTGTATGAAAAATTGAATTTAATGCACTTTGACTCCTGACCATTCTGATTAAAATAGATCTTGAATCAAAGATCTAATTTTGATTAGATTGACCCCTGACAACAGGTTGTATTCTTATAAAAAATGACAAGTTAAGCAATCTCTGTCAAGTGTTCTTTGAAAGCATTAGAATTATTGGTGACTCATTTTTTGTGGACTTTTCTTACATATCTAAATTAGATTTTTAATAGTGTTTAGTGAACTACATGTACTGCTATAGCAAATTTCAAAAACAAATCACCCCCAAATAATACATTTTGTCTACATCCAATTGAAAGTAAATGTGTTAAATTTTCCAATAAAAGCTGAATAATCTTCTCAACCATTGAATTTTGATAAAGAAAGGAACAATTTTGAACTAGATCTACTGATGCTTTAAACTGGAAAGTAGAATCAAAACCTGTGTAATATGTAAGATGATTTTGTTTATAGTCATTTTGTTGTCTTGGATGTATTCATCAAAGCTATCAAATGAATGTAATATGAAATTATATGTTAATATGTATTATCATAATTAAATTAGTTGTGCATCATGTAATTGTTTCATTTTTGGGTTTTTTATTTCCATAATAGCTAGGAAACATTAAGATGGGAACTCTTCAATTGTAAGTATGAATGCAGCTGGAGACATTTATTATAAATGAGTTGAATTTTTTCCCGTCTAGAAACTCCAAAAGTGTGACCCTATACATGTGAAATTAGTTTGTGATAATGAAGTCAATTACACTCACATCTGAATGGTCGTCTAGAATTTGTGTAAAGCTAACTGCCTGCCCTGGTTATACATTCATTCTTAGAAAAGTAATTTTTCAGAATCTTAACACAACATTGTTGTAGATCGTTAAACACTTGTTCCCACCTCATAACTGGCATAACTCGCTGACAGTGGGCAAGTTCACCCTCTGAACCTCTTGGGGAACCAATCAAGTCTCACCAGAAACCCCATCCAAACTCGCTGGACTCGCAGAATTCCTGCCGAGAATTCCATGTGTTTTACTCCCCACTGCTAATTTTTAAGCTGTTGTTTCTCGCATTTCAAAACATTAGCTGTTTGTGGCGGAGGCTTTCGTCTCAATGAGGACCACATGTCATTGGATGCGATGAAGTCATCTCTGCGTTTACTTTTTTTCTGTATAGTTTCTCTATGCTTTCAAGAGGAGTGACTGTGCATTGACTTGGGAACAGAATTCTATTTGTAAGAATATTCAAATTGGAATTTTACTTGAACGGCTGTATTTCACTTGTATGGTAAGGAAATTTTACTTTTATTAAACTAATTAGATATACAAAAATCATACCTGTAATTATGATTCAAAAACTTAATACATAATTTACAAATTTTCTACAGAAGTGAGAATATGATTAAATAAATATGATTTTATTTTGAAAAGAAGTTATTCAATCTGATGATCTTTAATAAAATTATACATTCACTGAAGAATATATTATTGTATTTATTCATTAATTATTTTGAATTAAACTAACGTGCTAATGTGTAACAAGAGAGAGAGAGAGAGAGAGAGAGAGAGAGAGAGAGAGAGAGAGAGAGAGAGAGAGAGAGGAAAGAGAGAGGAGTGGCTTCCACTTAATGAGAGTTGCTTCCCTTTAATTGAGCCAATAAACAAACAGATATTTTTCACCTGTGAAACAGGTGCCCTTCCCTCTCAGTTATAGCAACTGTAGTGGCACTTCTCCCTGATATATGGAGTATCCAAAAGCCATTGTTTAAGGATGTTTACAGAAGGAAAATGCAGAAACTGTGGCTGAAATATTCGTTGGCTATTTTCAAAACCACTTAATAACAGCAATGGTTACTGATGTGATAAAATAATTCCTTCCTTTATAAGATTAATGATTTTTTTGAAAATGGAATGATGTTTTAGAGATTCATCTATCAGAATTCTGTGATTTATATTGAAACTTTTTTCCTGTCTGACCTGGTCTTTGATAAAGTATATTTATTTAATATTTCCTATCATTATTTAAAACTTATCTTGGATTAATGTTTAATACTTATAGGACTTGAATTTGGAAAAAAAATAGTTTGAACTGTGAAACATGTGTGTGGGAACATTACTGGATGATGATGAATATCATTGACGCCAGATTATGGATAGATTGAAGGGCTTCCCGAGTTTATATTAGATATTTTCCTCAGATCGCGACGTACTGAAGACCTTTTCGTGCAATATCCCTGGTTAACGGGGATTTCTCAAATATCCGAACATTTCATTAAAAGAGTCTCAGATATTCAGTAATCTTGTTACGGTAGTCGCAGGGAGCAGAATTATGTAAATCACATCAAATCTAAAGCACCACTTTATTCCTCGTCATATTGATTTTGAATAAAAGATCTTCTAATGTTTAAAAAATTCTGATAGTAAATTCATTTTTACGTTCAGCAATAAACCTAAGAATGGGGGCCTTACTGTGTATATTACATTCAATATACTGCACTCTGTATAATAAAATTGTCCATATTTGGAAGGAACCGAAGTTTGGAGAAGTGTTTCCTTACATCATGTAAGAAAAGGACAAGTCCATTAGCCTTTGTGGGATCGAATAAGGCACGCTGGAACGAAACCTTTGCATGACTTGACACACAGGAAAGGGAAGGATCATAAAGAGGGTGACATGTAGCGTATATAAATGAACTTGAATTATGAATTATGGACTGTATAAAACATAGCAGAATTCCCTGAGATGGAAGAAATTGTTCCTGACTGGAAAACTCTTGGCCATGATTTTTTTTTTATGTAAAGACCAAAATAAGCATTGGGACTTTACCATACAAGAAAGTTCCATTACAGTAAAAGAATAATAAAAGTCAGCAAGATTATGGGGGAAAATATTGTACACAGATAAGCCAGCTATAAATAGGGACATATCAACAATGTTTAATCTCTCTGCAAAAATAGATGAATATTATTCATGTTATTTACATATTATACATTCAAAACTTCAAGGTATCCAAGTATTCAAGATATTGAAGGTAAAATACTTAAAAAATAAGAGGTTGGGACTATAAAATCACTTCGACATATCCATTGTATTTGAGATATCAGTGTTCGAGATATCGAAATTCAACTGTAATTGTTCTATCCCCACTTTCAAGATGATTTCATTGATTTGAGATATGATTTATATAAGTTCAATGTTGAAAATCCATAAACGGGCATATTATTAAGGATTAATTCTTGTGATGTTGTATCTTTGTGTTTCACCATGTATCAAGAGCCAGAGTTGAATTAGGTTCATTGGACCAGCATATCATAGACAAGGGATGCATCACACATATCATGAGACAGTGAGTTGAATTAAGGTGATTGCATCAGTATCTCGGGATATATGTCGGGATATATCACCATGTATCATGAGACAGCGAGTTGAGTTGAGTAGACCATTATCTCGTTGACCAAAGATTTATCACAATGTATAATGAGGCAGTGAGTTGAGTCGAGTAGACTATTATCTCCTTGACCAAAGATGTATCACAATGTATCATGAGACAGTGAGTTGAGTCAAGTAGACCATTATCTCGGTGACCAAATATTTATCCCAATGTATCATGAGGCAGTGAGTTGAGTCGACTAGACCATTATCTCGGTGACGGAAGATGTATCACAATGTATTATGAGGCAGTTGAGTCGAGTTGATTGCACCAGTATCTCAGTGACAAGGGAAGCCTAGGCCTCTCATTTTCTTTTTCACAAAACAAAAGACTTTCATCATTGACAAGAGAACTTGATTAGTAGTGTGGTCCATCTCAGGTTTTCAAATAATTTTCTCTAATTGTTCAGTCATACCTTAATCTTCATGAAAATTGTGTCTAGATGCGTTCCTATCAAGAACTGCATGTTTACATCTGTGTATTTTTTTTAACATCCTTACCAATTTTCTTGGAACATGAAGTTTTTAGCATCACGTTTGAAATAAACAGTGGCTGTTTGTCCTGTCAGTCTATGTTTAGCTACTTTTTCAGATGGATCATGTAATGGAGAAGAAAGTGCATCTCAGACTTTTTATGTTGTTGAATCATTTTAATATTTTTTAAAAGATTTTTTAATACTAGTATTTTGTCCAAGGTCAAGAGATGTAGCGCATGTTGCAGTGTGTTTTCAGTGGGGCTACTATCCAACAAAGTTGAAGAAAGTTGAGGACTTTCTAGAATGTATGAGTCTGTCACAAGGTAAATACTTAAGTAATGGATAAGTGGTGAAAACCAAGGCAGGAGGACTAAATTCAATAAAATATGACCTTGACCTAGGTAAATGTCACTAAGGTTTTACAAGGTCACTCAACTTTACCCTGATCCATAAAAATAAGAAAACTTGAGAGTACTCTGAGAATTGTGTAATAAAGATGAAATGGAGAATAACAGAGATTATAGAGTTTGTTGGATTTGATGTAAGAGGGCAGCCTAAAATCTGCTCTGTGGCTTTAACATGATGGCTGATGTATGATATTTGTCTCCCATGTGTCCTGTGCTAGCCCTAAAGCTGTAGACATTGTGTATAAGCTGGTTTATACATAAAAGACAGAATTTATGTGTACAAGACAATCAATCTTGTAACACTGCAAGAAAAATGGTTAGGAACCATCCAAACAAAGGTTCACCTCATTCATTATTAATAACAGTTGGAAGAAATCAATCGTAATGGGCAATATAAAAAATAGGGAGGGAAAATAATCAATGTTGTAAAGTGCACAATGATGTACCTGTGTATATATATAGGACTTTGATCTACAGCTAAGTACTGTTTTATTATTGACTTAGCTGTGAAGTGTCTTCATGATAATAGTTCCGTGTTTGGAAAGTTCAAGCAGGTTCATCACATGTCTGAGGAAGAAAGGGTGAACTTATGCTTTTATTCAGTAAATTATAAATTCTTGCTTTCTCCATATTTTAGTCTTGTGGAGGATAGAAGGATTTGAATGTCAACAAAAATATGATAAATATAAGACGTCTGAAATGGCATCAGTCTTAGAATCAGTATTAGAATCCTCCAATAGTGATCAAGTGCTAGTGCTCCACCAATGAGCTACCCTGACTACCATTTATATACCAGCATGTATCCTCATATATTGGTTGTGAAGGTCTAAATGTTTTAAGTAAAGTGCCTGAAACACAGGTTCCCTGATATCCTCAATACTTGGTTCACTATCTACACCAATCCTATATAACATGGGAAAATAAAGGAGAAACAAATAACTTGTACAAAAACATTGTCATAGATATAACACAGCATTTGTTTGTCATAGGACATTATTGGTATAATACAGCATTGTCATAGGACATTACTGGTATAACACAGCATTGTCATAGTATATCACTGGTATAACACAGCATTGTCATAGGATATCACTGGTAAAACACAGCATTGTCATAGGATATCACTGGTAAAACATAGCTTTATCATAGAAAATCAATAGAATCACACAACATTGTCATAGGACACCACTGGTATAACACAGCATTTGTTTGTCATAAGACAGCAATGGTATAACACAGCATTGTCATAGATTATTACTAGTATAACACAGCATTGTCATAGAACATTACTGGTATAACACAGCATTGTCGTAGGACATCACTGGTATAACACAGCATTGTCATAGGACATCACTGGTACATCACAGCATTGTCATGGGACACCACCGTTATAACACAACATTATCATAGGACATCACTGGTATAATGCAGCTTTTTTTATACAATATCACTAGTATAACACGAAATGGCCATAGGACATCACTGGTATAACACAACATTGTCTTAGAACATTACTGGTATAACACAACATTATCATAGGACATCACTGGTATAACACACAATGGCCATAGGACATCACTGGTATAACACAACATTGTCATAGGACATCACTGGTATAACACAGCATGACCATAGAACATCACTGGTGTAACATATCATTGTCATAGGACACCAATGGTATAACACAGCATTGTCATAGATTATTATTGTTGTAATACAGCATTGTCATTGGACATCACTGGTATAACACAGCATTTGTTTGTTATAAGACAACAATGGTTTAACACAGCATTCCATAGAACATTACTGGTATAACACAGCATTGTCATAGGACATCACTGGTATAACACAGCATTGTCATAGAACATTACTGGTATAACACAGCATTGTCATAGGACATCACTGGTATAACACAGCATTGCCATAGAACATTATTGGTAAAACACACAATGGCCATAGGACATCATATAACACAACATTGTCATAGGACATCACTGGTATAACACAGCATTATCATAGAACATTACTGGTATAACACAGCATTGTCAAAGAACATCACTGGTACAAAATAGCAGTTTTATACAATATCACTGGTATAACACAAAATGGCCATAGGACATCACTGGTATAACACAACATTATCATAGGACATCACTGGTATAACACAGCATTGTCATAGAACAACAATGGTATAACACAACATTGTCATAGGATTATCACTGTTTTAATACAGCATTGTCATTGGACATCACTGTTATATCACAGCATTGTCACAGGACAACACTGGTATAACACAACATAGTGCGGGGGTTTTATGGAAGCTTATGAAATTTGAGTTGTTGAATTGGGGGGGGGGGGGGGGGTAGTGTTGTTCTATCTCATTTTATATCAAGGAATATATGTAAGCTATTTATATTTGTCACGTAATAATGCACCGATGTGGTAGTAATGTCGATCCAATTTCTGATTCAAAACAGATATTTAATCTCATGATGTTGCAAATAACAGTCAAAATAAGACACTAAATTGCCCATATGCTTCCTTAATCAACCTGCGAGGACATTATCATAGGACATCACTGGTATAACACAGCATGGTCACGGGACATCAGTGTTATAACACAGCATTGTCATGGGACATTACTGGTATAACACAGCATTGTCATAGGATATCACTGGTACAACACAGCATTGTCATAGGATTATCACTGGTACAACACAGCATTGTCATAGGACATCACTGGTACAACACTGCATTTCATAGGTCAACACTGGTACAACACAGCATTGTCATAGAACATTACTTGTATAACACAGCATTGTCATAGGACATCACTGTTATAACACAGCATTGTCATAGAACATCACTGGTATAACACAGCATTTGTTTGTCATAGGACAACAATGGTATAATACAACACTGTCATAGAACATAACTGGTATAACACAGCATTGCCATAGGTTATCACTGGTATAACCCAGCATTGTCATAGGACACCACTGGTAAAACACAGCATTGTCATAGAACATTACTGGTATAACACAGCATTGTCATAGAATATCACTGCTATAACACAGCATTGTCATAGGATATCACTGGTATAACACAGCAATGTTATAGGATATCACTGGTATAACACAGCATTTGTTTGTCGTAGGACATCACTGGTATAACACAACATTTTAATAGAACATTACTGGTTTTACACAGCATTGTCATAGGACATCACTGGTACAACACAGCATTGTCATAGGACATCACTGGTACAACACATCATTGTCATAGGACAACACTGGTATAACACAGCATTGTCATGGGACATTAATGGTATATCACAGAATTGTCATTGGACACCACTGGTATAACACAGCATTATCATAGAACATCACTGGTACAACACAGCATTGTCATAGGACACCACTGGTATAACACAGCATTGTCATAGGATATCACTGGTATAACACATAGGACCTCAGTGTTATAACACAGCATTGCCATATGACATTACGGATATAATACAGCATTGTCATAGGATATCACTGGTATAACACAGCATTGCCATTGGACACCACTGGTATAACACAGCAGTGTCATAGGACACCACTAGATAATGCAGCATTGTCATTGGACATCATGGTATAATACAGCATGGTCACGGGACATTAGTCTTAATGCACTGCTTTATCACAGATACAGATACAAAAGTATTGTCACTGGACCTCAGTGGACAGGTATTACACTGCTTTATTACAGACACACTTAGAAATTAGAAATCGTGGTTGATTTGGTATAGTGATAAATTTGTTACATATCACACCATTGTCATTTACCCTAAAGTTCATAGTCTGCTACATTGAGGTGACTATCATCGTCATGGTAGGGCCATTAACAATGATCCAGCATCTCTCCCCCTGCTTTCTGTCAAACCCAATCACTGCTGTGAGATGTGATGCACTGCAGTATATTGCAGAATATGCTGTATTATCCAGACAACACCGCATTAGATTTTGCCAGTTAAAATAGTATATATTGGATTCATTTCAATGAAACACTCAGTTAGCTTTTATAACTTGGAACCATGCTTTATAATAAACTGTTTTTAGACATAAATACTGTTATGCTATGAGGTATGACAAGCTTTTGCAAAAAAAGAAATTTACTCTTGAGTTTCAAAATCAGAAATGATCAAAGCCTGTTGTCTCTGTGTCATTATATTTTAATCAGGTGAATTGTTATAAAGAAGTCTATGTCACTGGTTCATCTGATCTCTCTCTCCCACTTCTCCCATCTGTCTTTCCAAGATATCTCACCCTTTCCCTCCCACTTTTTCTGTTTTCTCATTTCTAGCTATACTTCCCATTGATCAGCAGTCTTCGCTCTCTCTCTGACTTTAACATACTGTGTCTCATTGTCTCATTGTCTGTTTATGATTTTCTCTTGGTCTTCCATAACCTCACATTCTCTCAAAGTCTTTCTCTGTCTAACTACATCCCTCTCCCTTTCACACTCTCTCTCTGACTTTCTATACTAAACATGTATTTTTGCCTCTCTCTCTCTCTCTCTCTCTCTCTCTCTCTCTCTCTCTCTCTCTCTCTCTCTCTCTCTCTCTCTCTCTCTCTCTCTCTGATTTGTTTCTCCATTCCTCATGTTTATACAGATTTCAGATTTAATATTCTTTCTTCATTTACCTAGTCATGATCTCTCTGCACATTAACTAAAATATTGCCTATCACAGTTGTTTAGCTAAGGGTTTAAACATCCAAAGAATTTTGTGAAGACACATGAAGAGAATTTATCTACCATTAGAAGTCAATTAACACGCAGAAGAGACTAATGGTAATTAAGCAAAAAAAAAAACCTTTTCAAAACCTATGGTGCTCGATATAAAACGATAACTTTATAGCCAGGCAAAGATCTGTGGTACGAGGGCCAGGGGATTTTACACTTCATCAGTCTTGCTATCAACTCTAATGAACATTTTGTGTTATCAGTCAGAGGCACAGATTATCTCCCTTTAATATCCCATCACAATCTGGATAAGAAATATAGATTTTCTATGGAGAGATATTGAGCTATGCTAGTTATTACTCACTTTGACAGGGAGGAAAATTGGATTTGTCTCCCTTGGGTGTTGTCACAGTCACAGCCCAAATCAACATGCAATACTTGGCATTACATAACAACCCAGGGCCCTTTTTTTGGGAGGGTGGGGGTGAATTTTAATTTTCTTTTTCATTTTAAATTGATTCTCCTTTTGTTACAAATTATTGAAATCTCTGTGGAAAAAAGATCTGAATTGAAGTGACTTTAAACCGAACCAGGAATTGTGGTAAAGGTCTATTGTATAATTCATAAACAGAATCAAGACCACTGCCGCAATCGTAGAGATGTGGGAATGCTGTGTGGATATAGTGCTAAATTTTGCTGCAACAATAGCTGGATGTTTTGTAAATTATGGCAATGATAGCTTTGGCATAAATTGATGTAATTTCTGCTTTCATTCTTGAGATGTCTGAATACAATGCAAATATATCTCTTAGTCTCACTAAATGCACTTACTCTTTCACTCTGTGATCCATTCTCTCTGTCTCTCTCTCTCTCTCTCTCTATCCTTCTAACTCTACAGTCTGTCTGTCTGTCTGTCTGTCTGTCTGTCTGTCTGTCTGTCTGTCTGTCTGTCTGTCTGTCTGTCTGTCTGTCTGTCTGTCTGTCTGTCTGTCTGTCTGTCTGTCTGTCTGTCTGTCTCTCTCTCTCTCTTGCTCTCTCTCGCTATGTTGAAAAATTGGTTAATGCACACATGGACATTCTTAAAAGATATTCACACTTTTTAAATTGATTTCTTACTTTGGTGTAATAATTTTTTTTTTTTTTTTTGGGGGGGGGGGGGGGGGGGGGTTGCAATGATACATGTATATATGTGAAAGGAAATCACTGTTAAGTGT
Source organism: Magallana nippona (assembly GCA_033439105.1). Lineage (NCBI taxonomy): Eukaryota > Metazoa > Mollusca > Bivalvia > Ostreida > Ostreidae > Magallana > Magallana nippona. The sequence continues at coordinate 44,156,669 of CM065921.1, forward strand.
GCTTCATTTCATTACGTAATTGTTACATGTTTTAACAAAACTCTTCAGTTTGGAATTGAAAACATTTTTAGAATATTTTCCTATGAAAGTCCTTTAAGTTATTTTTTTTGTCTCAAAACAAGTCTTGATATGTTTCCAGGTAATATGTTATTGGAAATACAGTATATATTGAAACTAACCCAGTCCCTATAAACAGCTATTGCTTCCAAGTAATAGGTTATTGGAAATATATACAGATGTTAACTCAAGGAGTCTCTTCAAAGCAGCGTGCTGGGATAAAGGATGTCAGACAATAGACAGACTTAATTATTATGTAGTTACATGTAATTCAATTGGTGCCAACTGTTCTATAATATAATTATATAAATCAATTATTGATGAGAAGCATATGAGAGCATGTACACAGACATTATAGGTACACTGTCGGCTTTGATGTGAATTAGACAGAGATGCATAATGTGCAGTCAATGGAGACGTATATAACAGTCCTAGCATTGTTATCTGTGTGGATAACACAGGTATCATCAGCAGACTGCTTGATGTATGACATGAAAAGGAGAATTGTTTGTTCCAGGAAATTTAGGGATCGGAGTTTCCGTATCCCTGATCAACATAGCATGTACAGGTTAATGAAAAGACTACGAGCCCTCTATTGAAATATCCCATGATAAAAGAATATTACAAGTTCCTATTCGACCTTAGAAATCTACAACAGATTTACTGCTAGCTTTAGTTCCGTTATAGACACACTCCTCGGGGAATAGATGCCATATTAAAAGTTTAAGCTCCAATATCCGTGGTTTTTGTCGAATACAAATATTTCCATAGGCGGTAGTGATTTCAGCACACAAGAGTTCTGGAGACTTTGGTGCAACTGAGTGGAGTTATTCCACATTTTATTCAATATTTGAGTCCATTTATCCGGCCATTAAATCGGCTGCTTGGCCCCGGAGCTTGCTCCATCAGGAGACAAATTTTTTGTAACGTCTGCAACAGAAATGTCAACATGAGAAAGAATTGGGAGAGAAATGAACCATGGTAGAGCATCATTGTAATTTTTTAAAAATCGATAGATAAGGTCTCTTCATTGTTCGGCTAGGCCGCGTTTTATCATGCTTCATAGAATTCTGTTGGATGGTGGAAGGACTGAGCCAGCTATTGTTAGGCTGCAGCCGAGTTCCAATACATAAAAAAAAATGGTCCCAGTACCTTTAAATATTTTCATTAACGTTGGGGAATATTGATTGACATAGCAGGGACATAGTGACAGATGCCACGCTTAGTTTTAATTTTCTCTGCGCGCAGGATGAAATGTTGACTGGAATTGTTAGCATGTCTCTCTAGTTGAAGATATTGTTTGTGCAATAATTACACAATCAGGATTAGATCGTCTCTGTGTGCACAAAAGAAAGGCAAAAAAAACCCAGCAGGTAAATTGATTGTTTTTTTTTCTTTTTTCCCTGTGAGTTTATTTAACTAGAACTTGTAATATTTATTCTAAATGATGTCAATATAGTCGGTCTTTATTGTTTGTTGGGAATTGGCAGGCACAAGATCTTTTAGCTGAAGGTAGGGGTTCTCACTGTGACATAGACTTAATGCGTTCAAATTTTTCTATGCCAGGTTCAATAACATTCGATCATGTCAAGATTCAAAATGAAGTAACTGTGTTTTTAAGATTGCTGTAATCCTTCATGTTTGATGGGTCCCTCATATAGGAGGAGGGAGAGCCAGGGGGTCTCAGAGCTAGTATAAGACTAAATTACGCAGGGAGTTAGCTCGGAGAGAGAGCAGCAATATTTAAACCCCAAGACCTTAGATTATTTATTATAAACTACCTGTAATAAACATGGAAGCAGGCTTATCGTATCTAACCTTTCTGAGCTTGTTACCCAATTGTTGCAAAGGACGGTTAATCCTAAGAAACATCTGTTCAGGTGATTTTAACTGCACATGGGACAGAGGGAGTTATTGTTAGAGGGGGATTTATAGCAGGGGGGTAGTCATTGAGCGAGGGATCTGTTATTCTGTGCATTGGTCACCAGCCACCATTTATTTACACCTGGGAGCCTTGATTTCTGGCAAGGAATCCCCATTAATTTATACTGTAACAGGATGTATAAAGATACACCATGGTAATTCAGAAAGGAGACTCAAGATGTGTCATAAATCTCTACTGTGCTTCGATTAATTTTTTTTGCGAGTGGGAAGAATTTTCTAATCTCAGGAAGTAATAAGAGATTGATTTAATACCTTTACAAAGTAAGGTGATTTTTTGGCCATTTTTTTTTTATCTTTTTGTGATATAAATCATTGAAACAATTTGTAACTCATTTTCATTATCTTTTCTTTAAATGCTAAGATGATAATGGTGAAGATTTAAGGTTCATCACCATCATCATCATCATCATCATTATCTTCATCATCGTTATGATACTGTAGTTCTTAATAAAGATTAGTGTCCTTTCATTTTGATAACACTCATAAATATTTTGTATGTAAGTTTGAATGTTGATAAATTAGTCTTTGTCATGGTACTTCAAGAACTGATGAAGTAACTAGGTGGTACAGTGAATTTTGACCTTTTCTGTAATATATACAAAATATCACACATCAATTAAGTTCAAGCCCTTGAACTACTGAAGTAACACTATAGCAAAGTGCTTGACTTTTGAACAAATTAGTGGAAAGAATTCGGAAACAAATGGGTCACAATTTGATATATGATATTTTCAATACAATTTGGAAGATAAAGTATTATTTTAATGATGTCAGAGTCGAGTTTGAGTATTATATTATTTTGAACACCAAAGTAGCTAGGGTAAAAATAGATTGAATATTGTCGGGTAGATATGTATAAATAATGGCAGCCAACAGACATTGCTGGATGGTAAAAAATGAAGATAGCTGTGTGGGCTAAGTGAGAATTGCACCCTCTTCTTTTTTATGAGAGTAATTGGAGTTGCAGGCAGCTATAATAGCTGATGAATTGCTAATGGATTCCAATAGGTGTAAATCGGGTCCAGTAAAAAATCCATGGCTGTGTAGGAAAAAAGTTAGAGAGGCCGCCCATTATTGAGAGATTACAGGGAGGGGGGATTCATGGGTGTTAGGTGCGGGATAGATGTGCTCAACTATCCACATAATGCCGGTAATTGATTAATGAACTTTCACTCCATCTCAGTAATTAATTAAATTAAATTAATGAACTTTTCAGTAAATAAATAATTTTTTAATTGTAACAATTTCAACTCTATGGAGAATGAGCAAATCTGATTTTAGTTTATTTATACATTTCAAGTGCTTAATTGTGAAGCATTGAATGTCACATATTTATAACATATATAATTATAATTACTCAATAATAGTCAGGATCAATAACAGGATTGTACATGTGTCAATATCAAAGAAAATAATTTCTTATTCCAACTCAACATAATAGGTCTATTCTCAGACTGTAATTATATTAAAAGTTTAAACTAAGTGTGTACACTAAGTAAAATAAATAGGATATACTTTCAATTGTAATTTAAGTCATGAAATCCAATACTCATTCAAGTGCTTAAAGTGGAATAACACATCATCACAAAATGGATGACCTCTGACCGAAACAACATTTTTTTTTATTAAAAGAATTTTATTGACGACAACATGTAACTTACTCCATAGCCGAGTGGATAACGTGTTGGGCTTGTGATCCGTACATCCTGAGTTTGAATCCCGCAGGGGGATTTTGTTGTTACTTAATGAAATGAATTTTTAAGATATTCATTTTTTATCCCCAAACTGCAAAATGTTCGCTTATTTGACATATGTACAGTTTATTTATCATAATGTCTTTTATAATCAAATAATGTACTGTTAATTTGAGTGACTTTTTCCAGGTGTGTTATCCCACCTTAAGTTGAAGAAAGCTGTACAGTAATAGTTCAACTGTTAACGTTATCTCTCTATTATTTTTACTTGATCTTTATTAATATACTTGCTCCTCATAGTTATAATTCTGTTTTATAAGCAATTTCTAATTGATAATCTCTTTACATGTTTGATATTTAGCTCATACTGCCCTGTCAGAATACTATATCGAAGCATTGATAGCTATATATATCATAGTCTGCATCAAATTGAAGGATCTTTTGAATTTACATCAAGCATTAACAAATCATTATAAAAGTTCCCTCGGCACTCATAGTGGTTTCATCTATAATAAAATGCTATCTAAGATATTAATCTGTAATTTTGTGGCTTTTTAGTCTGCATTGTTGATTTTATAACATATTAGCCAATTAAATAAATCTGATATAATTTTTGTATAGCTAGTAAAAAATGCCTGATTTAGCATACATATTTGAATCAAGACCTTGATGTTCACTGTCATATATTTAATATCAATGGAGGATTTAGCAGTTAAAAAGGATTAATGAACTTAAAAGTTAACTGGGCTATTTATTTTTGATATTTTTTATCCAAATGAATATACTTAACTATTTGAAAGGTTGTACAAACTTTAATGGTTCACATATTATGTTCAAAAAAAGTAAAGTTGAGGCTAATGCATAGAATTATCATTCAGAATTCATTTAGACAAATCTTGCAGTTTAGACGCAGAAGTAAAATGCAGAATCTTCTTTAAAAGATTCTTTTTATTCATTTACATAATATTTATAAACATCAAATGTTACCATGTACTGAATTCTTACAAATATGTGAATTGTCAAAGTTAACATTGCAGGAGAAAATCAGCATGGTAATTAATACATTGTGCAGAGTCATACCGAGCCGTGATCTTGTAGACATGTATATATATAATTACAGCTACAAAGAGGTTTGATGTTTCGGGTGTGGGTTATGCTACAAGAATAGAGATCGAGACCAGAGTTTAACCTTTCTGTTGTCCCCAAGGAATGATGGGACTTTATCATGTCAGACGAAAATATAAGACAGAATTCGTCCCACAAAGTACATCTGATTTGTACACGGCACATTTAAGTTATGAGTTATGATACGCAGAAATTCATATAATCATACAATGGGCATTGTAGCTAGGTAATTCTATACAAAAGTTAATATATGTATGGCTGCAGATATGAGATGTTGTTTCAAAAAGAATTAAGTGGAATGATTATGATTCATCCATTGAAATACACGTTATAGTGTCTGCGAGAAATAATCGGGATGTTGTGTCAATTACGTGAGGACTGTCATCAATGTAAGAGCCGCTGAATTTGTCCCCCGTGTTACCTGTATACTCGCATGGACACCCGACACTCTGCTTGAATACGACGCATCAGTTTTGATTTTAACCTACAGGAGCTTTAAAATACCAATTCAATTATCAAGGATCTTTAAACACAATCTTGCACTGCACAGTTATCGTTTTTTTAAGTTAAAAATATTAAGTTCAGATAACTTTACTATGAAATGAATTATATTCTGAACTAAAAGAGTGAGGTAGATCCGGTTTCCAATGATAAAGTACCCATAAATATATATGTTTATGAACAAAATTTTGTATAGTGATAAGAACATTGAATTATAAATAAGAGATAACTTCATTCTGAGAGGGAGATTGTAATTTGCACAAATATTAAAAAGTTGAATACATGCACCTCCCCTTTTCTTCTGGGCCTTAGCTTCTTTCTATTTTTCCAATGATTTATAAGAAAATCATTGTCTCTCTTTGTCATAGCTGAATCGAGGGCCTGGTGCACATTCTCCTGCTAATTTGTAAATTTCATTCATTAGGCGACGACTCAACTTCTGTGTCAGCGAGTGAGTCACGTCGCAAGACGACACAGACTCGGGAGAAACACAGACCCAGGGAATTGTCTTAGAGGATTTGTGCCAAGAAAATCTCCTTTATAAGCTTTCCACAACCTGACAGTGTAGGGCTGTAATTGAAAAACAACAATCCAAGCTGCATTAGGTCTCTATAGAAAATCTCCCGTAGTTTAATAAAGCATGGAGAACGTTTAATGGCTTTTTTTTTTTAAGAAAGAAAGAAAAAAAGTTGTGGCCATTTTTCATTTCCTTTTTTTTTTTTCGGTTTGGTTAATGTCATTGTCAACCAAGAGGGAAATCGCAATTCAATTAAAAGAAAGAGGGCTATAGATATATATCACTGAGAGAATGTAATGATGTGTTAGTACATCCTGATGTTGTCAATGTTGATATAGTGATGCAAAGCGCGTAACTCTTTTGTTCACTGTTCCTCCTCGTGGAGAGAGAGTAAAAATTGGAATTTTTATGTCTAAGTGCCACAGTCACAGGAACTGATGGATTTTATTTTTTAGTTTTGTTAGTGCTGTAATAAATGATTGAAGCGGCTGTGACAATATCCACCGCATTCGACGTCATCTTGCTCTCCGGGTCTCTTTTTTGGAGGGACATGTTTTTGCACTTGAAGCCGATCTTGGTGACAGTAATTTCTGGTGTTTTCAGTGGCTGATTTTAGCCCTAAATAATGGAATATTAGCTCGCGGAAACATTGACCGCTCAGACTTGAAATTTATCTTGTGTTTAATGTGTGGTGTTCCTAAGCCTCGTATTGATAACTTTCATACAAAGGAATTTTATAGTGACTTGTGTCAATTACGATTCTAGGAATACTATTGTAAAGTTATGTCCTTGTAGTGAGTATTCAGGTGTGATGTATATGAAAGTCTATACCCTAAAACATAGAATCCGGCTGGAGTAGTGTATTTGCATATGCTTGCTGTAAAATTATGAGATCAAAGATTGTTGGAAAAATTGATGAACATGAAGTAAATAAGGTTTCATAAAAATAATTTTGATTGAATTTTAATTTGTTTGCAGATCTCTGATCTCACTGAAACAAAATATGAATGATTAATCATTCTTCCATGGGATTCATTTTTGTGCTGAAATATTAGTATAGTGAATGTCAGCATGAGGTATTGAATGTTGCAATGTGTTACTAACATATACCGATACTACAACGTATATTTAGTAGTACTATATTAGTGCTACTATTTTAGTGCTACTATATTAGTGCTACTATACTAGTGCTACTATACTAGTGTCTGTCCTTAAAGCTCTATAGATATTGTCACTGCAAAGCATAAATTATCATATATTCATTTAATACAAGCTGTTAATTTTGAGGTTTTATGAGATGGTTTAAAATTAACTTAGTTTTCAGTAAACTCACTGATTCATCTTCAGTTGTCTTATAATGATAGATGCAGGTATTTTAAAATAATGTTTAAATTTTACAATTTAACAGTACTAGTGTATGATATTTGTATGTCATTTGATCTTTTTTTTTTCATTTTGCAAAAAATATACTAATTCTCATTATTGTCCCCCCCCCCAACACCCATCTCCTCAAAACAAAAATCTGCATAATATAATTATCTAATTATCTATCCAGTAACCAACAAATATGGTTACTTATCATCATTTTGAATAAAAGAAAAAAAAATGTGCCTTCCATTGTATGAGGCTTACTGTATTTTAATTAGGGGCCCTGCAGGATCCCTGAAAAAGATGCAAGTTATTGTTAATATTAAGTCTTTAGTTCTAAACAGAGACTGAATCAGGATAGGGAACAAATAATTCAACTCATTTTCCTGTAAAATCTTGAATAATGAAAGGTTGCAATTTTTATGACAATCTAAATGCTTGCATGAAGTGCAGCCAAAGAAAAACCTTGTAATTCACTCGCATGTATTAGCTGCACAAAAAGCAGAAAAATGATTTGACAGCAAAATCTAATGATTTAGGTACAGCAATTACAGGAGACCTAGTTTCTTTGTGGGGAGGGAATTACAGATCTAACATGTTCTGGGATCTGATGTACAGTTTAACAAGCATTAAATAGGGGTGTAAAGATGAATGGTGGGGTCACGTTAGTAGAATTACCCCCAGGCTTCCGAAGATAAACATATCAACAGTGTTTATAATGAAACAGAGCACCATTGCTCTTAAAAAAAATGGTGTGCTGCTTTATTTTTACACCATATTACTGTGTCAAAATCATTAATGAGTTGAAGTCTCAGGGAAAACTGGAAATTGTATTCAAATAATGTATCTCCTTACACATATTGAACAGGTATTATTGAAAATAAGGACTTAATTGTATTGTGAAGAGGAAATGAGGTCCCTAAGCTACCGTAGATAAGAAAGATTTCTTAAGTAATTTTCACTCACCTCAAATTTAATTACCCCCCTCCCCCCAATTTCTTTCTCTGTTCATTGTACTCACTTTTGTTCTCTCTATATTTCATTTGTTCCTTTTCATATAATGCTTTAATCAAATCTTAAATTCTCTCTCTTATTTTCTGATCCAATTCCTCCCCACCCAGATCTCTCTGGTCCTTTAAATGGTAGCTTTTTTATACCCAACATAACAAAGTTGCGAGGGTATAATGTCTTTGACTGGTCCAGCAATCAGTGTCAGTCCTGCAGTCTTGTTTTTTTTTGTAAGCACAACTCCTCTTAAACCGCTGCATGGAATTTAGTGAAACTTAGTAATTAAGCAATTTGGACACAATGTGTAGATGTGTATATTACCAGAAAATTCTGATTCCATTATTTTTGAACTATGGAATTGTTTTTAGTTGTTAAAGACAAAGGAATACACGTGCATATTTGCAGGACATTTTTTGCGAGTTATGCCCTTTATCAAATTATTTTGTGTATATAATGCATTACCATTAATTATATGTATCATTGTCAAGTAAAAGGGGAGCATGGGGTATGGGGTGTTTTCTTTCATTCTTATGACCTCTCTCTCTCTCTCTCTCTCTCTCTCTCTCTCTCTCTCTCTCTCTCTCTCCCCCCTACGGTCCATGTGACAGAGATCGGTACAGGTCGCCATTGATCCATTGACGGACTCTGCCATTGTCCTGCCTTCTGCTAACGGTACTTCCACAATCTGTCTGTTGTCTGCCCTTAGTGGTGTTGCCCTTAGGCCACACCATACTGAGTCAGCATACAGTAGGTTTGTTTAAAAATACCAGGACTTTTGGATAAACATCCCTACACTGCCAATTGATTGTCATTTGCAAGGGACAGGGTTTTTCTATTATTCTGAGCTGTGGAATCCTATATGTACCTTAGGGCAGGATGGACTACATCCATTTGTGTGCATGAGATTATTTCGTTTGTCGTGTGTAGGTCTGTCGATTGAGCGGTGAGAATAATTGTAGACTCGCTGTGTAATAATACAATGTTTTTTTCCCGATCTGATCGTAGTCTGGACTTGGGATATTTCTATATGCAGGAAATGATTATATGTTTACGGGATCCTGATTGTGTTGAGAGAAATGATTAAATAACTGATTTACAGTACGTGAGATAATGACTGGTTCAATGTCTATCTATTGTTCTTTTCAGGGAGCCTGATATTTTGACCAACAACCTTTATGTTAATCTGTGATGAAGACCATTAGGTTACTGAAATTTGAAGGCCTACTAGAGGAAGTGAGCGTTACATGAATTTAAACCATGAGGCGAACCGACTTTTTGTTGTGGGATTTTACACTGCTATGGTGCTGGCTCTGTTACTTCGCACAAGGTAAGACTTCTAGCTTCCAAAGATGTGACATGCATATGAAAATTATGGGTATAAAGACATGCATGTAAAGAGATCAACTTCTAAAATGAAGGGCAGACATGCATGTATACATTACAGACCTCCATTTTACCTTCAATCTCTTTGATATATCCAAGTACTAAGTCTCTTCATGGTCTCTATTGTGTATTGGTGTTTGATCAACAGACCATATAGGCAGTGTGTCTGGATAAAGTTCCAATAAAGGAAAATATGAAGACTTTGTTTTATCTCGATAACACAAATTTAAAGATCAAGATTTTTGTTGAAAAAATCACAAAATATATCAGAAATATATATTTTTGGTAATTCTAATTTAAATAATTGTTAATTGTAAGATATTTAGAGCCAAGCAAAAGCAAATTGAAAGTATTTTAGTAGGTGTTAATTATTTTAAGTGAATTTCAACAATATTTGGGAGTCCTACAGATACTAATTTTCTAAATGATCTATTATTAGAAGATTATAGACCAGTGTGTGTAATTAGTGTTAGAAGTTTAATATAGTAGACACATATGAAGGGATCCCCTGGGGGGGATATCAACAGTGATATTGACAGCATTACGACAAGCGACCATTGACTATTACACCTGTCTGACAGGTAAATCATTGCCGATCTAACAGGTCCATTAGGGCCACCAAACACTTTAATGATTGTCTGCCTGTCAAATCTCACCTGATCTACCAGGTAGGAGATTCTTAGATCAGGGTTGTTTTTGTGTATGTCACTACAGCCCACTGAGTTTTACAGGTACGAGGGATTTGACAGGTAAACGACAAGGTGATCGTGTGCCAGATAATGTTTATATCTGAAATAGCAGCCAAATTAACATTTAAAGATGTTCATACATTACATCAAACATGTAACTTGAGATGTTACGTCATCGTCAAGATGAAATGAGAAAATGGAATGAAGATGAAATATGGTGTAGAAATGGGATTTAGTTGCTTGTATCTAATAATCATATTGGATTGTTATTGGTTTCTTGTTTTTAGTTGATATCAAGTCTTGGGAGAGAAAATTTAATTGTTTCATTAATTACTTCGGATTACGTGATAAACAGATGTGGAAAATTGGACTGTCTCTTTTAGAGAAGAATGAATTTCTTGAACATTAGACATTGCTCAGATTCGTGAGACAGTATCATCTCCATACATCACCAGTGTAACCTGTTCAGGGAAGGAACCAATTTACTCTGTGTCTGTTAGGGACCCATTGATTTTACTTATTCACTGAAATTTCTCTATATTCGGAGTTCTGCTTTCAGCTGTGATCTTCCTTGAATAAATCATGGGGGTCTATGTAACAAGTATACTGTTTTACTCCGTACCCAGACAAATTTTATTACCCATAATTACCACTTAGGTCGAGGGGGGAGAAATCAATACCAACATTTGAATTATAGAAAAAAAAATTATCTGACATCCCAAATGGAGACAATATTTTCTGATTGTGTCTGAAACAATTAGAGCTGGATGCTCCACTAGATGTATGCCATCAATTATGTCCACTGAATTTGTTGTTTTCATCATCACTCGAATCAATAGTGCAGTGTTTCATTTATTTTAAACTTAAATCCTGTTTTTTTTCTAGGGTTGAATTGATTTTTAATGTGTATTGCGAGTAATTAAGTTGGGAGTTCGTTAGACTGCATTGCAAGGGAAAAAACAGCACAATGGTTAATCGCCTGTAGAGTGCATGCATTAGTCATTTGAATTAAGACAACTTTGCCGGTTGGTCTTGCAATAAGAACTGTCAGTACATATTGAGAAGTTTGTATAGTAATTTGGAGGTGAATTAGTAATTGTCACTTTCAGTTTGCAAGTCATTTCAGATGTAGCTTTGATGAAATTTACTGCGGGAAAACAACCCAAATTGTATCTATTTCTTCTTGATGAGAAACGTCTAAGATCATTCATCAGGTTTGGCTCTTGAAGGAAACCCAATAGATTTTTTTTCTCCTTCTCTGCCTATAAGCTCTTTTCCTAGGTCTAGGCGTCATAATATAAGAAGTGTTTCTATCGTCACTCAAGTCGCCACGAGAGGTTGCCGCAAAGAGAATGAGGTGTGATTACTGGTCAGGATGCAGTACTTTTAATATTGTTCATGAATTTCCTGGGCTTCAGCAGAGAGACATCAATCAAAATTTATACACAGAAATTTATCACCCACGACCACTCGCTCGCTGTCGCTCTGATTACATATAAATCGCACAGAATTCATTTTTGCCAAATTATCGCTTGCCACTGCTTGTGAAAATCTGACAATCGTTGGTCAATTTGGCCATCGATTCTGTCGGCGAGTCTTGACTATACGCTTGCATCATTAACTTTTTTCGGCCCGCGTGAGATTTTCTTTTCTACGGTAAGATCATAGATTAACCCAGTAATTGTGTAGATATCTCAGGAGTCGTAAGACGTGCGGACAGGTTTGGATGGTGTTTCGTGTCGGCGATAGTCACTTGATCCAATCAAGTGGCAGAGATCAGCGAGCTCCTAATGAATTTAAAATCACCCCTCAATCACCCATTACAGTGTATTACTTTGAGGTAAAGCTCTGTAAAAGACATCAATAACAAGTCGTACAAGACTCAAAAACCTCAAAAACCTAAAAAATCAACACTTCATACTAGTGTAGTGTACATGTACAAGTTAATATGTGTGCCAGATAATACCTGTATCATTTTCTAATACACTAAAAAATTGTCATTAGCCAAGAATAACGACTTGAATGGGGGACTACCACACTTTATATAAATTAAATTTAAATCCATCTTCTTAATTTAAAAGTATCCATAACTTTGCCATTGTTAATAGATTGCAGAGGTAAATTTTACTAATGAAGTTCATCAAACAGAGCTTGCTCCAAGAGGATTAAGTTAAAAAGCTTTTTCAATCCTAATGGAGTCTTGGAGATCCAGCTAGGTACCCGAGGTACGATGCTCTCAGACTTGTTAACACAGTTTCCCCCGTGTCCACTGAACTGACAAATTGCAATTTTCTGCCCGGTGGGGATGTTTTATCCTAGAAACAATGGCTTTATTTCATGCTTAGCGAGTCCAGAGAGTAGCCATTTTTGACTCCCCCTGTCTCTGCGCTACAATCCCTGACTCCTACTAGGGTCATTTCTGTCTTTTAAGATAATGTGATTTTTCAACAGATTGTATTTCATCAAATGGAATCAAGTTGTGACAAGGCTGTCGGTGGAATCTTTGATTGCTTCTAAGTGCTCAGCGGAAGTGTGTCCTTATTGCAGCGGAATGGTAATGCATTGGAGAGGAAAGGAGAATTGTCATAGCAAATGCTGCGGTTTCTTCTGAGTGATGTTGAACTTGATGCATGGTGTGTCATCTGTTGTGAGGAGAGAGAGAGAGAGAGAGAGAGAGAGAGAGAGAGAGAGAGAGAGAGAGAGAGAGAGAGAGAGAGAGAGAGAGAGAGAGAGAGAGAGAGAGCAATCATTTGATCTGTGCCACAATGTTCCATTGCTTTGATCTAATTGTGTTTGCAAGCATCCTATTCAGTCTAATGATACAAAAACGCAAATTTAATGAATTTGTTACCTATACAAATAACACTAGTCTAAAGGATGGATGCACTGTTTCTTGGGGAGACAGCAATTGAGACCTCAGCTGACTGTTGTATCTACTGAGTTATTGCCTTCATTGATTCTAAAGAAGCAAGGTACTCTAATCAGCTGTAATGTTGTCTGCCATGTTTTTGATCGGTTTTTGGGAGATTTACTGTGGTTACTGTGGTAACAAAGGACAAAAATGGAATGAACTGAGAGGCTGTGGGTTCCATAGCCTTTTGTGAGTTGTTTCATTGAGTTGAAAGAGATTGAAGTTGGTTTTTAATCATTGAGGAGAGACAGAGAGGGGGAGAGAAAAAGAGAGAAAGAGGGACAGAGGAATGGTGCATTTCTTTTTGTCAATAGGAACAGTGGTGGTGTCTGGGGTTCATGTTAGCTATAAATGCTGTTATAATAAATTGCTATTTTCATCTTCATATCGATATATGACTGAGATTATTTTTAATATTTAATACCTTTAAATTAGTGTTAATTGTGTGATTGGACAGAAAGCAGGTGACACTGGGCCCTGCCCTTGGTTTTTCTGGACATTGTGTATTTAGATCACCGATGATGACAGATGGCCACCAGATAAGTGTGTAATCCCTGTTCAATAATTCATGCTTCTAACGACTCTTCATTTGACCAGTGTGTTGGAAATCTTTGTCACGTTTTCCTTGTATAAATGTATTATACTTTTGGAAACCTTAACTCTCTTTAGACAAATGGATATTAGTCTTCATCCATAGATCCAAGGCTATGATGCTTGTCCATTTCTTTAAAGAAAATATGTATATTGAATTTCATGATTGCCCATTAGTGTATAAATCAATCCATTTTATATAAATGTTTTGACCTTGGTATTCAATCTCCAGGCATTTAAGCTAAAGCAAATCAATGCTCTAATAGTGTTTGATTATGAATTCCTTGATGATTGTGTTGCCTTTATCAGCAATGAATGGGCATTAGAAATATTGACAAACAATATTTGGTTTATCATTAATTGAAAAAAAGGTGACAGTGCTGCATTTTATGGGGACAGGACATTTTATTGGAGATTTCTAATCAAAAATGAATATTTTAATCATGTATTTAAAAAATACCCATTTTGCACTGAACAACTTTAAATTTGTAGGAAATGCCAGTGACTATTTATAATGATTGCATTGATTAATGAAGCATTTAAATGGAATACCTCTCAGGACGTGTGTTCTAACTATGTATTACTGGTACTGAGCATCCATGTATTCTCTTTGATCCAGCCGTTAAAAGCATTCAACAAATTACAATAGTTTTCATCAGGAGTTGTACATAATTTGTCATCAAACAACATAGAGCAGCATTAGAATTTTTCTTGCTTGTCTATACATCTGTCTGTCAATCCATCTGTCTGTCCATCTGTCCATCGGTCAATGATCTTCCATCCATCCATCCATCCATCCATCCATCCATCCATCCATCCATCCATCCATCCATCCATCCATCCATCCATCCATCCATCCATCCATCCATCCATCCATCCATCCATCCATCCATCCATCCATCCATCCATCCATCCATCCATCCATCCATCCATCCATCCATCCATCCATCCAAAAAATAGCCACAGCTTATATTATTATATCAGTAAGACATATTAGATAGTTGATGGAATCATCATTTTTAATAATTTTTTTTTTTGGGGGGGGGGGAATGGTTGGGTTGGGGTGGGGTGGGGTTGGGAGTAGACTTGTAGTAGATTGTGTAAGGAATCTATTTTGGTGAACAGTTTCCCTTTTACCTCCAAACATATAGCTGTAGGGTTCATTGATCATTGTATTAGACTACAAGTCCAAGTATACAACTAACAAGGGACCCCCTTGATAATTACTGGTTATGCTTTGTGGTAGCAGCCTAGCAGAGAATTAAGTCCTAACTTGATTGTGGTACAGAAATGTATTGACCTCACTGATAGAATTAGACTCCCAGGGGCTGAGATCTTTGTGTGCCGCATCTGCAACAGGTGTAAATTTGACCCCTGAGACGACCTTATGGTGTGGTGATTGACCCTGAGGTCATGGTAATCATTGATATCCATAGATAGTAATTATCAGAGTGGTCAGGACAGGGACGAATCGGTCACCCTAGTGTCTTATAGGAAATCTATCTCTGTACTTCATAGAGCTACTATGAAGGGCATATACAGTCAAGTCTTTTCTATAAACTGTCTTGATTTTTCTCTAGGTGGTGAAACATTTTGAGATGTCGATGTAGATGAGAGGACATCAAATTCAAAATGTCAATCTTGTTTTGAAAATTTTGAACTCTACACATTTTTTAACCATTATAATCATGCATCATGTGTTGAATCATAGAAAGGTAAAAATTGTAAAAACCCTCAATTGGTTTTAAACTCATGACGTATTGTTGATGCTTTAACCGAATGCCCTATCAGTTTGCTAACCAATTTGCTATCAGTTACAGGCAACAATCACATATCAAGTTAATTAGCAACACCCCCCCCCCCCCCCCCCCCCCCCCAAAAAAAAAAAAAAAAAAAAACAACAACAAAAAAACACTTGTCTGTAAAAAACAAAATGGTGGTGTCCCATATACCTACATAAATCATATCATTTTAAGAGAGCTGAATGGTTGTGGCCGTTTTTAGACTTGTATAAGGAGGAGCTCTATATTAGGATATAGGAAAACAGTCAAATTTTTAAAATATATGGAATTTTTCTTTACTTAATAATAGTTATAGATAAACATGTAATTCTTGATAATTTTTAGGTAGATCTGATGGTTAATTTGTTAACCATTCAGTAAATCATAAAGATATGATTTAATTTTGAATTCCATGAAGCAAAAAATATTATTCAAGGCCTTGACACGGAAACAGGACTGAATTGGTGTCCATGGAGATGTGTGCATGCCCAATGTCATCGGAGTCTCCCGGGGGGGGGGGGGGGGGGGGGGGGGTACTAGCTGTCCTCCTGTCAGCACAACTTGTGTCTGTGTTCTATGTCAGCCAGTGTAAAACATCCCCAGTCACCAATAGCCAACGCTGATCAGGCTCTGTTTTTTATTTGACAGAATTTGTGTGACAGTATCGATTTTAAAACTTGGAGTCAAAGAGTCAAGATCTCTCGGGACTTCATCCATGACAGCATTTAATGACTTGAGGCCCGAGATCAATACACACAAATTAAACTCCAACTCTCTTTCTTTCCCTCTCTCTCTTTCTCCCCCCCCCCCCCCCCCCCCTTAAAAAAAAGAAAAATTGAAGATCATGTAATCTAGATCAAGACAAACCCTTTTGAGTTTTCTATTAGTGAAAGTCATCTAACCAGATATTTTATTACCCCGGCAGCTAGTATACATGTAATTTTGATGTAAATTGAAATGATACTAAGGCAACAAAGACTCTGGTAGCTAGTGCATTCTGGATGTAACGTCTGCTCACTGCCATGCACCATTAGATGCTATGATCTTCGAGTCCGGCTAGTGCATTGTCACTGTCGGACAGACATTTCCCCATTAATAGCCTATACATTGAGCAGACAAATATATTAATTCACCAAAAATAAATGCTTTATTTTCTGTACAGTTATAGATATTTCCCAACATTACACATTTGTGTGATTATGTATGGAATACAAATCCAAATAGTAAACATGAACATTACTGCTGGAAACTGCTGCAAGATAATTTGGTCTTGTGGGTAACTCGGAGCTGCAGGTTAATCGGAGCTGCAGAGATTCCGATAATATCTGTTAATTGCAGTGAATAAAAATCAACAATCTGTCAATTATAGTCAGTCATGTAACGGCCCAATCTCTGGTTTTGATCAGTTATGATCAGGTGATAAAGGTAACCTACACATGACATAATACGAGTTGACTGCTGGAAGGCTTTATCGAGCATTCATAGTACACCCAACACAGGCAGAGCATGGTTACATAAAATAATAAGTCAACACTTTGAACAAGAGCTGTCAACATTAAAGTTCTTTAAATACAAAGGAGAAATTGACCTGCCATGTAAGAAATGTATTTCGTAGTAGCATCTGGAACATGAGTCAAATATATAATGACCTGGCCTCAGGATCATGAAGCAATTTCAGACTTAAGTCAAAACTTCAGCCAGTCATAAAATTATTGTTTATCATGATATGAAGATTGAAATTTGTAATTAACAACATTATATCAAGACACTTTTAATAACATTTCAATTTTGTCAGTGTTTTTAATCAAGAGACATTAAGGCAATATACAATTTTTGACTTAAGTCTAAGATTGCTTCATGATCCTGAGGCCTGGACATTATTTGTAAGGCCAACTAAAATGAATTGAAGATTATAAGCTTGTAACATTTATGATGTTTACCCAAGATCCAGTTATCAAATATGTATATGCAGATGAAACAATTCAAGAGTAGGAGAGAGAGAGAGAGAGAGAGAGAGAGAGAGAGAGAGAGAGAGAGAGAGAGAGAGAGAGAGAGAAAGGAGAGAGAGAGAGTATAGAGAGAGAGAGAGAAGAGAGAGGAAAGAGGGAGAGAAAGACAGCAAGGGAGAGAGAGACAGAGACTCTGAGAGGCACCCTAAATAACATATCGATGTGTTGAGGAAGGGGGGAGGGGTGCTCAATGGCAATTGGTGTTAGTGGAACCTTGGTTTGGTAGTTAGAGGAATTCTAGAGCTAACTTTGATTGCTTGGTGTGCTAGATCGGTCGTACAGGTACTTTGAATAAAAATTTAAGTCTTCAAAGCAATTTATCACACTTTTCACTTCAATTGCCAAAATAACAATTTCTGACTAAAAAATCATTAGTATAAAATTGTAACCTCCAATATCACTCTTGCCTGTTAATCACTTAAGATCGAAGCACAGCAGCAGAATGGGCCTTTATGATATATAGAATATGTATAAACAAGCTCAATGCTGCCCAGATTGTTATATTAATTTCTCATAATTAATTCATAATTTTAGTGAGTTGAAATAAATGACTGTTAAAGCCATTTTTATATATTTATTGAGGACAGTAGACACCCAGCTATTTCAATATTTTGTGAAAACAATCTGAATTCCTGCACAATTGATTATTTGTTTCTGCATTATCGGAGTCACAATCTCAAGTTAATGAAATGCAGGCCAAGTCAAATTCAATTATTTATTCACCTGCATGGCCTTTCAATTCAGCCACTAAACAAAAAAGTTTCAATTTTTGTTTTTTCCCCCAAATGTGTTCTGATGAGACCTTGATAACCTTAAAACATGTATTGATTACAAATAAAGTAAAATGGTATTTTCCTGATCTAGATCACATCAATGTTTTTCTGCAATAGGTCTTTGTTTACAGAGAATCAATTCAAGCTCCCTGGTGAACGAGATTGAGGTTTTTGATGCATTTCCTATCTACAGAGACGGAGAACATTAAAAAAACCAAGAGAGAGCAATCTCATTGTCGATTAATGGATTTTCTCTTCTAGTAAAGTTGTACGTTATATAAAAGCCTGCCTACAGAATACTAAATATTTCTTCCAGAGCTTTGGTGGAAATGTGTCTTTAAAACACATCATCTCCATGATGCACAATGATTCAGATCGCTCTCATGAAGTGAAGAAATTGTAGGAGATGATTGTAAAGCTGAAGGTTGTCAGGGCAGCATTCTATAATGGGTCACATGGGTCCTGTAAAGATGCCTTTGTTTGAATTGTTGTGGTTCTTTATAGGGCTGTGGAATTGATATATCTTCCTGAATCCATTTTTCTTCCTCATCCATATTTAGATTTTATTAGAACATTAAACTTTCTTGTCAAAGAGCACATTTTTCTAAAAGAGGAATAGATGCCTCTATTTTTGATGTATGTTCTTTCTAAAGATTGTCTTCAAGAAATCTTTTGATCTTAAAAGCTTTCTTAGTTTTTGTTAATTGCATTTGGGCACCTTTGTACAACAAAGGGTAAAGGAATGCAACCATAGCATAGATAAATGATACCAGCATACATTTGTATCTAAAAAATGTCTTCAATTTGAATTTTATAAATGATCCTTTTATCAGATCTAGAAGTTTGAATTTTCTTACATCTATTTTGAGCGTAAAATAAATCCAATTTTGTATTGAAGAAACAAAATACAAATTGATGTTTTATATTTGACATTTACAAAGAATCAAGCCCGATATTTTTAGTTTAAATAGAAATATTGTGCTTGTATTTTAATAAAACACTTCTTTGTTAGACTGAATACAAGTAAACAGTTCCTGCCTTATAGAGTTGATATATTTCCTTTAATGAGTTGTGAAAAGTTTTGAAAAGAACTGTCATAGGTTTTCAAAAACGCTTTTAGGATTAAGATGTTTGAACTGGGTCTAAGTGTTTGACTCCGCCCCATGTCAACAGGGAACCCTGGGAGATCAATGAGGGGTGACGGTCGCCTATTGTAACTTTACAAATGGGATTGTTGGATTGGGGACCAGTTTTAAATTGGTGCCAGCACCTGATCAATGTTGAGGGTCGTACTTGATGGTTGAGCTGGGTAAACAACGAGTTGCGATGGTCTATTGTCCGAACACTCTATCTCCTCCAGTTCCCCGCCCCTACGCAAATACGCAGCACTGGCTGATCAGGGTCTCACACTCGAATACGCGTAAATAATTCAATGTTTCTATAAGCCAATTTATTGCTCTGTATGACTAGGTGCTTGAGAACATTTGCTACTGTTAAACAAGTAATACAGTGTGGCCATGCAGGTCAAAGTCAAAACTGTTCAATTTCTTCAGCGGTTTTATTTACAAGTCAGCAAATTTATTACTGAAATTCTGGAGCAGTTTATTTTACATGTCAGTAAATTTATTATTTAGTCTTCATATCCAATACAAATATGAAAAGAAAAGGAAAAAATATGGAATTTTTAATTTAAGGTCAGACGACACGTTCCTCAAGCGTCTTTTTTGTATATCTCCTCATAATAAAGAGTTCCAATAAAAAATAATCCGGGCTTTCATCCCTTTCTGTGCTCTTCTACGATTGGAAAAAAAAATTGTAATTTGTTTATGCAAAAAGTCGCAGTAAAAATGGAAAAAGTTATATAAAATTGAGGAACCTTAAAGCAATTGCAATGCATTGAGTGTTTTTAAACAATCCTGATTTAAGATGTCACTACCAACATGAACCAAACAGTTTTGATTAAGTGACCTTTATAGAGGAGGTGACCTATGGATATATAAAGGGCTCATGTGGCATAGAGAGTGTATTTACTTACCTTAATACTTAATCAACACTGAGAATCAGTTACAAGATTGTAAGAAATTGATGACAATTTTTTTGTTTACATTTCCATCAATAGTTCTTAATTTGAAAAAGAAAAAAATTTTTATTGTTGCATGAAGCCATTGTAAAACTGTGTGTTCATCTTAACCCTGGGCTTTCTCATGAAAAATTCCATTGGGAATAAAGAATAATGAATGTTTGCTAATTTTTATGATGGATTTTTGTTTTAGTGCTTTCAGATATTACAAAAAAGGCATTAATTAAAAAAGTTTTCAGAGATGCAGATGCATTTGTGTTTGGAGTATTATCGGTAATTATACTAGCCCATTGTCTGGGAACGGAATTCCGAATTTCGAACCTGTCAGAAAAGCGACAAAAATGTCACCCTAGCAACCCCAGGCTTCCTTCACAAATTAGATTCTGTTATTAGCGCAGTGAAAAATTTCCCTAATTATGGAAATAAGCCTTCATTTGCTTGGTGTGGGGAAAAAGAATGGAAATGAAATTAGACATTTTCTTTGTTCCCCCTTATAGTGACGTTACAAATTAGAATGCTAAAAAGAAATCCAAAAAATTCCTGAATCCCCACTTGGGCTGCATTCAGACACTTGTTCCAAAATGACATTTTGAGTCTTAAATATTTGATAGAATTGTTAGTGTCAAAAAATGATATATTTCTCAGTAAATGTCTTATGGTCACACAGTCATAGTAATGAAGAATAATTGCCTCAATATCTTAAGGGTAAATAAAATTCAAATCACAACTTTAAAAGATTTATCTAAAGATAAAACTAAATAATAGATAAAAAACTGCAGTTCTTTCCAACATAGACAGTGGCAGGCTGCAGTGGGCGCAAATGAAAGAAAAAGTCATTAAATTAAATTAAATCCCTATTAAGCTGATATTAGATTTCATTATTAATTATGTTATATCTTTGTGTATGTCCTGCAAATTGCATGATCTATTAGTAGCTACAAAGTTAGCCATTTTCAACAAAGTTCAGCATTAAAATAATATTTTTTGTTGTAAATTGAACATCGAACACCATCATAGGATATAAATAATCAAATATAGATTACATTGATACCCATCAGAATGAATTCAGATAGTACACATTTTGTAAAATAGAACATTGACTGTTCCAAGCTGTGGTGTATCCACACCACTAAGTGCCATTACAAATGCCACCACATGATGATCTCTCCCCCCCCCCCCCCCCCCCCCCCCCCCCACACACACACACACACACCCACACACCCACACACGCCACACTTTCTACACTTCTGGTCACCTTCTAAAGACATGACAATGTGCTATTTGAACTTGAATTGTTCTAATCATTGGATTTCTGACTACATGTGTAATAATTTGATACCAACTTGGTGGCAGACATTCTCACTGATATTGTTTAAAGATCTGGCTGCAAGTTCCAATCCTTTTTTGAAGTTTTTTTCCCATCATGAATAAGTCATAATGAAGAATATTTATGAGCGGTGATGCCGTAACTTTAGTTGTTATGGAGATTCGGTCAGGGGAAGAGAGACCTCTAAAAGAGCGAGAACCTGGACCCCTTCCTCCAATTTCTAGAATACCCATGCATAATGCAGTGGAGAAATGTAATATGGACCGCTCAGAGATGAATTGTTTCAGAAATGAAGAGATTTCGCTGTTCCCAGGAGACCCCCCCCATATATAGTCAGGTTCTTTTTTACAACCCTGCTATTTTTGCTGGTCATTAATTTAAATCTTTGGAACCCTAATGTCAATTCAATCTGCAAAAATTTTCATTGATGTTTAATTATTCATTCTGTATGTGGAATTGATTGTAAGGAAAAGTTCCCTGTGGATATACTGTATTCTTGGGTCTGAGAATTTAGCATCAACATTTATGGCAGCCAGACATGATCAGAGCATTCAGTACTAATTGAGAGTCCAACATTCAGTACTAATTAACAGTCCAACTTTCAGTACTAATTCAGAGTCCAGCATTCAGTACTAATTAACAGTCCAACATTCAGTACTAATTAACAACATTCAGTACTAATTAACAGTCCAACATTCAGTACTAATTAACAGTCCAACATTCAGTATTAATTAACAGTCCAACATTCAGTACTAATTGAGAGTCCAACATTCAGTACTAATTAACAGTCCAACATTCAGTACTAATTAACAACATTCAGTACTAATTAACAGTCCAACATTCAGTACTAATTAAGAGTCCAACAATCACTACTAATTAACAGTCTAACATTTACTACTAATTAACAACATTCAATACTAATTAAGAGTCCAACATTCAGTACTAATTAAGAGTCCAACATTCTACTAATTAACAGTCCAACATTCAGTACTAATTAACAATCTAACAATCCAGTCAGTACCATGCTGTAGGTCACATTAATTAACACACATGTAATCATCTCCAACATTCCAACATTCAGTATTAATTAACAGTCCAACATTCAGTACTAATTGAGAGTCCAACATTCAGTACTAATTAACAGTCCAACATTCAGTACTAATTAACAACATTCAGTACTAATTAACAGTCCAACATTCAGTACTAATTAAGAGTCCAACAATCACTACTAATTAACAGTCTAACATTTACTACTAATTAACAACATTCAATACTAATTAAGAGTCCAACATTCAGTACTAATTAAGAGTCCAACATTCTACTAATTAACAGTCCAACATTCAGTACTAATTAACAATCTAACAATCCAGTCAGTACCATGCTGTAGGTCACATTAATTAACACACATGTAATCATCTTAACTACACTCACCTTACACTACCTTTGCCAACAGTAAATAAATTTATTTTTGAAGTAATTATGTCAGTGTTCTATGGTCCTTTTCTGTGTAATGATGGGTGATAATTATGAAAGTATGATTGGTTCCTATACAGTAAAGCTCGTTTAGTATGAACACGGATATAGCGAAATCTCAGATATAGCAAATTTTTTTTTGAGTCCCAGGTAAAATTCTTATCAAATATTTGCAAAATGTTATGGTTATAACATACTAGGATATGACAAATTTTACACCTCAATTAGCAAAAATTGTAGTCTTGTGAAAGGAAACGTATATAGTGAATTTGCTAAAGTTATTATTATGAATTTGTTATCGGATATAACGAATTAACGATATAATGAAGTAAATCTATTGGTCCTTAGGACTTCGCTATAGCCGAGTTTTACTGTACTGTAAACCAACTTTTACTCGCTTGTGAAGAAAATTAAGGGAGGTTCGCGAGAGCCACGTGGTCGCAAATATTTCTTGCTGCCAACCAGTCATACACTGTAAATTAATGGTATCATTATGGTCCATATCATTCTCATTTTGAGCGCGAAAATGTTGGCGCAAACCAGTTTATCTCCAGTAAATTGTGAAATGAACTCATCAAGAATAAAAGTTGGTTTACAGTTTCTGCAGATATTTCACAATATGGGTACTTGGATGCTTTTGCTAACTTTGAAAATCTTAGACTTTACATCAGATTATAACTCATTCTTTTGCTCTAATACTAATAGAAAAGCTCCATAAGGTGTCAATTTTGGAGCCTTCCTTATAGTCGACAAAATCAAGTAGAAATTATAGTTATGATATCTGATTCATATACAAAATTGATGTGATGCTTTGAGAGCAAATGATCTGATGTGATCACTATCATTGAGAGAAAGAGCAGTTAGCAGTGCCCCCATGAAATTGTTTTAAATTGGTTACTTATGGTCCAGTTATGGTGACAAGCATCATTGTACATGTATTTAAATGAAATTGGTCTTCTCCCATAATCGCTTTTTAAAAATGCTTTTAAAAATTTATTTGAAATGTTTTGTGCTATTTTAATACTGAGTGTTCGCGAAAATTTGGAATGATTGCTTTTCATATGCAGCAACGATCACAAAATACAGCTTAGGAAAACATCCCCAAAAAGGTTGAGAATTTTGGCAGGTCAAAGAAATGAGATGACCTATATATAGTAGGAGAGATCATTATGGCTACTTTCATTACCTAAGTGGACACCCTGCCCGGCTCTCTGTGATCAGCACAGAAGTAATACCACTGCTGATTTCACTAAAAGTGCTATCCCATTACTTCCCTAGTGGAGGGAGAATGGACTCAAATCCTGTGGCTCAATGCTATCCCAGTAACCTTAAAGCTGATGTTTTTGTTGGAGACTCTTCCATGCTCAATGCTATCCCAGTAAGCTAAGATTGAATTTGTCCTGATGTTTTTGTTGAGGACTTCCATTGATAACTTTGCTGGTGTCCTGACATCAGACCGCAATCCCATTCCATGGCAGGTGGTAATGGGTTTGAGCAAAATCTCACTGAAACAGAGAAACACAGTTTTGACACCCGCTCATATCATAATTGATTGCGTGAACAATTCCAAGAACACTGTCCAAAATTGACAATATAATGTGGTCGTCCATTTCTTTTATTTTTATGAATTTGTGAAATGAGTCAAAGATTATGTCATATTTTCAAGGTTTTGATTCCATTTTATTGAGCTGCGAATATCGCAGTGTAACAGCTTTAAAAAGCTTCAGGGTCTCGCGAACGTGAAATCTGACACATACGCAATATTTATTATCAAATATTCCATTTTTGGCTGAAATGCCAAGTTTTTCTGGCTCAGAGTTCTGCAATTAGAGCGTCGGGGAAAGTGGAATGTTTCAGAGAAGAGACTTGATGAGAATGAATGTTCCCTGTATCGCTCGGAAATTGACATTTATATCACCGGGTCCCATCGGACTTTAGAGACAAAAACACTATCTCAAATAACAATAGAGAGAACTATCGGATCACATCTGATCAGCAATTTTATGCCAGGGGGGCTAGGCTCCTAGTGGAAGGATTCCATGTAATATGATGTGGAATTAAATATCTAGCTGGAAAGCTGTTGTAAAATGGTTTTGATTAAAGTTTTTAAGCGTATTGTCGTTTTTTTTATTTTCAATTTTTAGAGAACTTAATTTAAAAGGGTGATGCTTTGTGTGAATGGTAGTTCAGTTAGAGAAATAAAACTTATGCTATTGACTGCAATGAAGTTCTAGTTTAAAAGTCCATGAATTGGAAAAACTCATATGTACATATTTTCCCAGAAATAAAATTCCCGATTAAGACTTTTCTCCCTGGGTAGATTGTTGTAGAAATATTGCACTAACGTAGGAGAATTGAAGAACTCGATATAATAAGATTAAGACTCTTGGTTTCTGGCAGTGAAATCGGCAAAACACGACCTCTGCAAATCCAGGTAGGAGGAAATGCCGTCTTAATCACAGGAAGTCTCAATGGATGGGCTTCGAAGGAATCATTTTCTGTTTTTTGTTTTCATTGGATTGTCATGTTGGATCTTTGGTCTCTATAGAATCTGTACAGTTGGAGCTGATATAAGTATATAATTATTGATAAATGGCATATTTACGGGTTCTTAGGCGTCAAAGTCATTTTTGTATGATTTGAATCTACGCGTTGAAATCTGTGATTAAGAAAATTAACTTTTCTCTGGGGTGTGCAAAATGTGTGTGAATGTCTTTCCTGAGGCCCGCTATTTTCTTGTTTAATTTGATCAAGACTTGTAATTCAGAATTCAGTCCGAGATATTCCATTTGTGAGAGAGAGAGAGAGAGAGAGAGAGAGAGAGAGAGAGAGAGAGAGAGAGAGAGAGAGAGAGAGAGAGGAGAGAGAGAGTCTCAATAGTCTCAATATATATGATAAATGTTTTCAAAAGAGAGATCAAATGAATGAATAAGAGAGTTTGACTAGTTTCTGACCCTTTCAAGGTGATGATAGGAGCAGTGTAATCTTTGTAATGAAGGCCGTAGAACCATTGTGGTAAATTATTAATGGTGATCTGGGAGATGTCCTGGCATGTTGGAAGATCCCAGAGAGCCAGCTTCAGTTGCCAGGCATGACAACTGCACAAAATACTAAGACGATAACGACTGTCCTCAAAATGACAGAACAAGATTAAATTGTGACATTAAACCAGTAAATTTGTATGCATTCATACAGCCACAGAAAACAAGGTGCTATGTGACATGTAGTTTCCTTGATAATTTAGAGGTAATCATAGATAGTTGAATAATTAGAAACAGTCCTATACCTTTGAGAATCAAAAGTGATATGGCTGTGGGACTGGGAACGAGGGTGGGGATATCCCAAAGCATGGCTAACATGCAAACAAAAGTCCATGGATGGACCAGGTTGAACTCGTATGAAAAGGTCAGACCCTCAGACTCAGAAGATTGGTTCAGACAATAGTCTTCTGATTTATGGCTTCTCCACTAGTGTAGAAGGAACTGTGGCTTGATCAAATTGACCCTTTAACTCTTTGTTGTTTTCATTTAGAATTCTTAACAAGAAAACCTTTGGTCATTATATTCTATAGGCACACTACACACCAATTGAACAGTTTCTTTAGTTGCTATGGTGACAGGGAAATGGAGCCTCTCTTGTGACCATTGGTTGTTGGACATCTCCTGGGGTGACATTTTTGTGGGGGAATCAAGTTATAATCAGCTCTTGAGAACTGAGAAAATGAGAAAATATGGTGGTCATTTGGTCGCTAACAAGATTAGAATGGATGTGTTCCTGGTGACATCCATCGTATGGAACTGATTACTGGCCAGATGGAATCCCAGAATGTAATCTACCAAAGTCCACAAAATGAATGTGGTTTTTGGACAGTTACTGAAATATAGTGTTATTTTCACATTTTTTGTTCTTATAATTAAATATATTGCAATCGGTATAAGAATATTATTCTAACAGCTTATGTATGCAATAAATTTGTATTGAAGGAATCGATTTGGTTAATCGAAATACCTGAAACACAAATTGGTCATCTTGAAAAGGCAATCCGAAGTAACCAAATATGATAAAAGAAAGTCTGAAATGAAATCTAAGCAATTATTTAAATTTTTCTTTCTTAATTCTTAATCCTATTTTTACAATTTAAACCCTCTCCCTGGAAAAAAATCTTAAGAAAGAAGTATTAAGGATATCATAATTTAAATGTTATCATTTACAAAGATTCTTTACACATAATGCTTTTTTGAAGGGATAAGATTTCTCTTGTTTTGTCAAGATTGTAAAAGATCATAAAATTCCAACAGTCCATGGCAAGTCAACCATCTGCTGCCGTAAATTCGAAACTATGGCCATCCGTCATGCCACAGATTACTACATGTCCAAATTCGTGAGCTAGAACTGGCGGGTAATTAAGATGGGTGACATTATTTTCTGCGTCAATGATGGGGACTATGGGAAAAGAGACAAAAAAATTGACAAAATTATCGGCAGTGACTCATAGACAGTTGTAGAATCGAGCCCCACAATTCTGCATCCACATGTGACAAACGTTCACTTTCTGAATCGCTGCAGATAAAGTCGTATGGATACCGTTACTAATGCCGACATCAGATTTGTCATCTAAGCAGTCCCTCGCTGGCAGGGGACATTAAACTAGGGAATACTGTTGTTAAAATCTACTTTAGAGTCTGATTCTGTTCTTTGATGTTGCTTACCAAGCGGCTCAGTTAATTCGTACAGCAATGAAATGATTTTCACGCCGTTTTCGAGCTTTGAATAACAATCAGATATTTGATATCTGGTTTCAAGCTTTGTTAACAGGCTTCATAAGCCGGATTGATTAGAAGTTAATTAGACAAGATCCTAAGCTTTCTATTATATGCTATCAGTTCTATTGATTGTTGTTGGTACTGTGTAGCGCCTTCCAATCACTGATGCGTGGAGTTTTACTACATGTTTAAATCAATACACGTACCTCTTGCTCACTTAGGAATTTAGATGCAGAAATTAAACTAACATGTTTTTAGCTCACCGAGATGCAGAAATTAAACTAACATGTTTTTAGCTCACCGAGATGAAGTCGCGGGGAGCTTATGCTATACCCTCGGCGTCGGCGTCCGGACCTGGTTAAAGTTTTTGTTGCATGTTCAGTATCTAAGTTATTACTTGTCCTATCTTCACCAAACTTGCATGGATGATAATGACCTACTTATAGACTTGACAGACTTGGATGCTGAATCTGGGCCATGAATTTCAGATGCTGAAGGAGGTTAAGGTTTTTGGAGCTGGTTAAAGAATTTGGAGCAGGTGCCCTTTGATAGCAATTTTTAAGTTACTACTGGTCCCAACTTCACCAAACTTGCATGGATGGTGCGTCTTATGATACTGATGCACCTGACAGGCTTGAATGCTGAATCTGAGTTATAGGTATCGGGTGCTGGAGGAAGTTAAGGTTTTTAAAGCTGTTTAAAGTTTTTGGAACAGGTGCCCTTTGATGATTATATCTTAGTTATTACTGGTCCTAACTTTACCAAACTTGCATGGATGATGCGTCTTATGATACTGATGCACCTGACAGGCTTGAATCTGAATCTGAGCCAAAGGTTTCGGCTGCTGGATGAGGTTTAGTTTTTTGGAACAGGTGACATGTTTTATAGATAATAGCTTGCATAGTTGATTTGACTATAATATAAATGAATGACAGAGGTAGCTTCAGATGCAGAGCCTGATCTCCATTATCAAGGATGCTAAAAAAAATCTCCTACCTCACTCAAACCTGCTTGATAGATGTGTTTGTTGTTAAATGATATAACATGATTCCTATGATATAGTATTGTATGATATGATACACTATTGTTTTATATGATACAATATTATATCATATATTATATTGTAAAAAGTTATGATATGATATTGTATCATGATATTGTTATGTATAGTATTGTATATTATGATACAATATTGTATAATATGATATTGTGTTATACACTTTTTATCACATGCTATTGTTTCATATGAGATTGCAATATATAATATTGTATCATAGATACGATATTGTATAATATATAATATCATATCATATGATACAATATTGTATATTATGATATTGGTTTATATAATTTATAATTATGTCACATGAAATTGTATTATATGATATTGTTATATATAATATTGTATCATATGAAACAATATTCTATAATATTATATTGTATTATATAATATATTACTATATCACATGATATTGTATCACATGATATGATAAAATGTTGTATCAAATTATACTGTATTATATGATACAATATCATACAATACAATATCATACTATATTATACAATATAATATCATATGTTACAATATTGTGATGTATTATGTGATATGATATTGTATCATATAATACTATATTGTATCATATATTATATATTATGTTATTGTCTTATGTGATCAGATACAATAATGTATAACATGTTACAATGTCATATTAAATGTTACAATATCATATTGCATCATTATTTATTATAGTATTTTATTGTATTATATGATATATATTGTAAATATCATAGGATGCAATATCGCATTTTATATTATTGTATTGATAAACATTGTATCCTATAATACCTATATAAAATAAAATATTTATCAATCATTGATTTTACTAGATATATTTCAGTTTTAAACATGAAAGATAATATTTATTTTTTCAAATCTGCAGAGCCATTTCCAAGATATGACCCAAACTAAGATCACATGTTTTTGGGTTTTTTTTTTATAGTTTATTTAATGTCAGGAAATCTGGTGGTCATGATGGAAACCCGGTGAAACCTGTCCCTGTGAAATGAAATTTATTGTCGACTACACACCGGAAATAAGAGGAAATTTGTTTCTTCATTTTCCGAAGCTCCCCCTCCCCTTTT
This sequence comes from Magallana nippona, assembly GCA_033439105.1. NCBI lineage: Eukaryota > Metazoa > Mollusca > Bivalvia > Ostreida > Ostreidae > Magallana > Magallana nippona. The sequence goes on from CM065921.1 coordinate 44,186,805, forward strand.
CTCATAAAAAGCGCAAATATCTGGATGATAATGCTTGCAAGAAATTTTTAATATTCTATTAAACTACAGGAGAAGACGCATTGTAATCCTTTGTTTATTCGATGATCAGGGTTTGGGTGAAATGAGGGCGCGGGGAAAATTAACATCAACTGCAGGTCCCCAAGTCGAAAGAAGATAAAACTGCCATTAAACCTGGATCTTACACTGTGGAATCCTGCTGTTATTTATTTGTTTCCAATAGCTGTAAATCTGAAATCTATTTTATTTCACCTTGAAGGTTGTAATTAAATGGAGAAATGAGGATGTATGGGTAATTATACTGACCTTTAATTATTCCAGAAATGAAGATCTATGGGTAATTAAATGACCTTTCATGAACTTAGCAGACCATCCTAACTATCAAATGAAGTTTTTTTCTCTTTTGAGGGATTAAGGAATCGAGCCTTAGATTCATCATTTTTTTTTTCATTTTCAAAGTTAAGGTAAAAATCAATTTTTTTTTCAGTGATTTTATTCAGTGATTACCAATGACTCTTCCTTGTATATTTTCACTCAAAGTGATTGTAAATAACAGTTAATATTAACATTCACTGGTATATGAACTTTGTAAGTCACATCAGCATGATCAAACCCTGTGAAGCATTGCCTGTCTGTATCTTCAGTACTTTGATGAATCAGTGACACTAGTTGTTAGGGATGGGATATTTTTGAAAGCAATCACAAGTTGGACTTCAATATGCAATAGCAAAATATCATTTACCAAGACTAATTCTTCTCTAAACCAAGAAATAAGTTCACAAAAACAATCTCGGTTAATTGGACATATCTTCATTTAAATGGTGTTTAAGGGTGTATTTGAAGAATTCATTTCTTTACCAAATGCCTTGATATCAGATCTTTGTCCTGTTGTTGGTTTAATTTAATCACTCGATGCTGACTAGATGTCTCTGATATACCATCCAGTCCTGTGTAGATCATTCTCCGATTATAAACCAGAAACCTATCTTTCTCTGTCTGTCTGTCTGTCTCTTTCTCTGTCTTTCTTTCTGTGTGTGTGTGTGTGTGTGTGTGTGTGTGTGTGTGTCTCTCTCTCTCTCTCTCTCTCTCTCTCTCTCTTTCTCTCCTCTCTCTTTCTCTCTCTCGCCATCATTGATGGAAGGATTAACCCATCAATATCATTTAGTTACAGAGGCCAGAGAGTATTATTTGCCTTTCTGACTTTATAATATCAGTCTGGATCGACCGGACAGATTTATTTTCTCCAATTTCTGCTCCACGCCAGAGCGTTGAAGAAGGTATCCTGTTAGTCGTAAAATGTCTCGCTTTGCTTGGTATAGACATATAAAGCTTGATTAGACGGCAAAAAGGTCTTACTGGTATATATATAAACAGGAGAGGAGGGAAAAAACGAACGGTAATGGGATTTTATTTGATGCCTGGCGAGCTGCGTTAAGACTCTGTCAGTGTTTGGTAAATAGTGAGTGACCCCCCTGACAGAAGTGATGCCCCGTGAGAGATGTTATTGTATTGGCCATTAAAGGTCAGGCACTTTGGGAGCTCTGTGAATAGGAGTAGTTTATTGTGGTCCAGACTACCTGCCAAATTTGGAACTGAATACTGAGGAAAATGTTTTTACATAAATCAGACTAATAAATGGTTTTCCACATCTGGAAATAAAAAAAGACATGCAGGTGATGGTGAAGTTTGACATTTGAATTAAGGGTTATACAATGAAATAATAGAGATATGATTTTTAAAGAGAATTTTTAAACAAAATCTTGGTACCATTGATGACTTTAAAATAAGCCACTTCAAACATCATAAATTATTCCTTTATTTGGTTTTCTGAAAATTAAAGACAAAGAGAGCACAGTAGATGATTAGAATGTTGCTATAATCAAATGTAAAACGGATTTCAGTCTTAAATTAGCTTGCAATAAAACCCATTAGTATTACGCAAAAAAATAATCCTGCTAGCTAAATGGCTCACATGGTTATAGCTGACGTCTCAGGATGGAGCTTTGGTAGCATGTTTGAATATATGTGTATCGACGCAAGATTTCTCTTTTTGGCTGAACTTGTTGGTTTTGGAATATTTTCATCTTGGATTTTCTGTGAACTGGCCCTTGACTGCCAACTCCATTAGCAGACAATAATTTTTAGATTTACGATCTTGCATTCATAGGCACTTCTCTAAGCATTTTTTGTATTTATGGTATATAGATTAGTGTTATGTAAATAAAGTTAGCTTTACATGAATGATTGGGATATGAGTTTGTTTATTATAGATTTAGAGGTGTATCAGAATAGCTAGCGATATTGCCCTGACATTAGAACTTAAGATGCCGGGTTTTGGTTTATTGAATATAGCCATGCATTGATTAATAAACAAATATAAATAGACCCACAGAGTGGTGGGGGGATTTTTTATTTATTGAAAATCTCTCTGTAGCTTATATTAATCTAGATAGATATCTAGATATCTAAAACATCCATATGTATTTTTTAAACAATTGAGGGCTAATGCAGATTCTTCTATCAGAGTTTTCCTAACATGATTATGATTTTTCAAAAGATTTGATGTAGGAAGTTGGACTTAACAGAATGACCATGGGTGGGGTGGTTTTCAATTATAAAGCTCATGTTAATGTATTTACTGCTGTAAATTGCATAATCAAGTCTGCTGTAATGTGACGTTGCATTGAATTCAAAAGAGACAATATTTAAAACCCAAGAAACACTGTTCATACAGAAATATAGGCTGCGTCTGAGTTTTTTGTTCAGAAATTGCATGCAAGCATGCAGCAATGATTTATTGCTTGCTGTGAAAAAAAAAATATTTCTGGAAAATTTAAAAGGAGGCAAAAACAAGTAAAAGTGTGAGGTTGCCAGCTATTTCTGTGTCTTGTCATGCTAGGGCTGAATAAAGGTCCTCCGACAGGCTCACGGAGCATTCATCTCCTGTAGGAAAAATCCGGACAATCCGGACTTCTCGGGCGGGAGATATACGTGTCTCTGGCATGACATCGGTGAATTCTAGAAGATTTTCTGTCACATCATCAGCGCACTGCTATAGATCACAAACACCGTCTCTCCCTGAATACCTGGCTGTTACGCAGCAGTCTCAGCTCAGAACTTATAGACTGATGGCAGGAAATCAAAGCTTTATTTCCAATCACCGCAAGACAGGAATCTTAACTGCTAGAATGGAAGATGAATGCTTTGCTTTTGATTTAAGGTCATTCTATTAGTAACTTGTATTTTTTTTTTTTACATTTTACACAATTTTTAACAATATTCATAAAGGTTTTGGTAATTAAAAAGAACTGTTGTGTTTCTTGCATTCAGGTTGCTTGACAAAGAATGAAATTTCTCTTTAATAAATCAATTTATATGGTTTGACTCTTATAAGAATCTAAGAAAGAGAGATTAAATTATTATTGCAGATGCCTGAGAATAGAAATTTCAATTAAAATGTTTGCACTCAAAAACTTTGAAATTCTTAAGCTTGAAATTTAATTCAATATAGAATTGAGAGATACATTCATAACTGACATACATTTTTGCTTTATGAAAGTTTGAAGTTATCGCTCAATCTTGTCAAAAAATGTTGTACTGACACCAAAGCCCTTATAAAGGTAAAAGATAAGGACAGTGATTTAAGGAAAGAAATCGCAAGATAAGAAATTGAATCAGCAGATAGGGTAGTGTTACCAGCCTTCTGTAGACGATCTGTTGTACAGAGAACATCTTATAAACCATTGCCATTGTCACTGGTGACATTGGGCTACATGACAGCAGACTTACTGACAAAGAGGCTGGCAAATTTGACACTTTGTTTTACGATTTACAATGTTATTCACAGGTCCAGAAAAGAAATTAATTTTAGTTTGTTTGAATTGGATGAGCAAGGTCAAGCTCGTCTTGGTATTATTTCCTACATGTGCAATCTTCATGTAAGCTTCTGACATAATCATCAGCTATAGCAGACAGTTGGTCTTTTATTTTATTACATGCTTATTATGCAACAGCTATGTAATGGATCTCTTGAGAACTATTAATTATCTCTTAAATCTTGATCTTAAATTGGATAAAAAATTTAAAATTAGCCATCCTAGATTTTTGTTGTTGAAAAAATTGTTTCAAAATAAATCAGTTGATATTGCTCAGTTGAGAACATGTAATTAGGTGATAATTGAACAATTAATGTTTTGCACTAAATATTATCCATAAATAAAATTTCATGTTCAAATCACAAGGCTTAATTTGCAATTATTATCTGTAATGTCGTTGGAAGCAGTCAAGGAGGACAGATTATGTGCACCATTTTCACTTCACCATGAGTAGGATTTTTTTGCTTACATATATTAATTAGATATTCGGTACAGTTTAATATTAATTCAGCCTATATAATATTTTATACGCATTTCTTTTGAAAAACGGTATTACAGAGGTCGTAAAAATCCTTGATGTAGTTTCTTTTTGCACATGAGAATGCGGATGAGTTTGAAATGAGTAGGGACAAGCAGAGCAATTATCCGTTATTACAAATTGCTTTCCTCCATTAAGTATCATCAGGGTAATTTATGGCCGGTTGCCTCCATTGTTCAACAGCAGTACTGCTAAAAGGGGGACTGATAGGAATCTTACAACGGTTCAGAATTCAATAAAAACTCGCAGGAGCTGCTGGCCTGAAGAAAAAAGAAAATAAAAATACTGATTCAGAGAACGGGAAGTTGTAAATGACAGTATTCCAATATCTGATGTTCCAGCGGGCAATTAAAAATCCATCTCCAGTTGGTTGGATACAAAGTTGCCTATCTTCCAACTGCCTGTTATAAATTGACTGTGGGTTTTTCCCCCTCATAGATATCTGTCCTTTTTGGAGGTTTAGATTATTATTGAATAAGAATTTTTTTTGTTCTCAGTATGTTTTTAAACTTTCACAGAAGTATGATGAGTTTTTAATTAATTGAATATATTTTATGACTTAACTTGCAAGTCATGGAGTATATCTAATTTGAAAAGTTCATCACTATCTGAGAGACAGAGAGAGAGCAATTAGAGAATGAGAGAGGGAGGAAGAGATGAATGAGAGATCGAGAGTGGGAGAGAAAGATAGAGATATATATGCAACCCATGCATTAGAATTCAGACAATTGGACAGAGACATTAAAAACTTCTGTGAAATATTACATGTATTTGCAACTATCTTAAAACATATGAGTTATTTACTGTTATTTGATAATCTGCAGTTTATACCTGTATGATTTCCTTTGATTTATTTTTTTTGTTATACACTGTATGATAATCAGTTCATACTTGTATAATTTTCTTGGATAATTAGATTATACCTGTATATTTTCACAGGTGACCAGATCAAGATCTTGGACTCCCTGGTAGACCAGACAGTTGGCAAAGGTCACACGGTCTCGTTCACCTGCTCCGTCGGATTCACTGGCAACAAGGCAGAGGAGCAGGATCTACGCATCCGGTGGAAGCACGAGGGTGAGGCGCTGGACCAGAAGTCGGACCGGTACACACTGACGGACAACGGCCAGAAGCTGATACTGAGGGATGTGGACTACAGGGATGAGGGACAGTACACTTGTGTGGCCAGCATACGGGGACAGGCTGAGCGGGAGAAGTCATCTGCCAGACTCATACTCAGAGGTACGTGTACAAGTCAGGGATACTCACAGAAATCGTCTGGTCTTCAGCCAGATTCATTGTCAGAGTACCACGCGTACAAGTCAGAGGTCCCTGTACAGGTCAGAGATCTATGTACAAGTCAGAGGTCTATGTTCAAGTCAGAGGTTACTGTACAAGTCAGAGCTCCATGTACAAGTCAGAGGTCCGTGTACAAGTTAGAGGTCTGTTTACAAGTCAGAGGTCTATGAACAAGTCAGAGGTCTGTGTACAGGTCAGAGGTTCATGTGTAAGTCGGATGTCCATTTACAAGTCAGAGGTCTGTTTACAAGTCAGAGGTCCATGTACAAGTCAGAGATCTGTATATAAAATGGAGGTCTGTGTACAATTCTGAGGTCAATGAACTGTACAATTCTGAGGTCAATGAACAAGTCAGTGATCTGTTTACAAGTTTGAGGTCCATGTAAATAAGTCCGAGGTCTTGGAGACTCAAAGTGAAAGTCACACACATTGTATCACAGGGATTTTTAGCTGTGAAACAGAGCTGATTGTCCATTTCCCTCATAATTTTTCAGATTATTTAAATGTGATACCTGTGTTATTACTTTAAAGAAATTTTATATCAAGAGGAGTGATGATTTACTACCCTTTAATATGGGAGGGTCTTATGTCCCTCAGCACCTATGTTGTTAATAAACAATGTTTAATCAAACCATTTAACTTTAATTGTACAATATTCAAAATAATGTAACTGTAAGTGGATCGATACGTTTCTGATATCAGTTTTAATAGGACATTACTTTAAACAAAGATTTTTTTTTAAGCCAATCAAGTAGTGCGTTACAACCAACATTAAATTATTTCTGCAATAATGGAAAGGTGTATGATATTTGATTCTAGTATTAATAATCATCCTGTATTCAATTCGTTCATCAGCTTAATTGACACCAAGAATAGTCATAATTATCACTGTGACCTTGACCTTGATTGAGACCAAGGTCACAAGTGACAATGTCATCAGGTCTATGTTTATATCTGTTCAAAATAGCAATTGTTATAAACACAAATTAAGTCAGTATATCTTTTAAAACCAGCAATTAGTATCAACATCAATTAAGTCCTATTCATGTGAATTTCGATGTGAATTGGAGAAATAAATCTTCCAAGTAGGATATTGACAGCTTACATATCTTCCCTGACATATACTTGGGAAAGGTCCATTTTATTGTAAGCCCATTTCCATGCATCTAATGGTGTCAAAATCCGGAGATTTGCCGACTATTTTACTGTTATCAAGTAAAGAGTGTAAACTTTGCTTTCATGTCTATATATTGCAGACAGGAAATGAAGGCTTTCCAGTAAAAGATTTCATTTTGCGTGCCAAATAGAAAAACGGAGATTGCTCTGTAATGATGCAATTTGATTTCTCTCAGAAATAATGAAGATTTACTTACAAGCTGTCTGTCCCTTAAAACGCACACACATACATCAGGTTAATTGGTAAAATAGATTTTACTGTAATTCAATGGGGACATTCTGAAACCTTATCACTCTACAAGTGTTATAAGACCAATAAAAATGTAAAATAACATAGAACAAATTAATAGAAAAAAAATGACTATCAAAGAATAATTTAAATCCGTGGGTTATGTGCAAATGTCAGAGTAAAAAAAAAACAGATAAATTTTAATTCCTTAAAGTTTAAATTGTCTTCATAGGTTGATTCATAAATGAATTTCACACTCGGCTCTTATGGATAAAATTTCACACTCAGCACGTTAAGCTATTATTAAATTTCTCCGACATAGTAATAATATTAAGGTTTCCAATACCACCTTTATTTGTTCTTTAGTTTACAGCGATTCAGCTATAACTGAACAAATTGTTAAAGGCAACACTGTTAATTAAGCCAAGAATTTCAAAACTCTTGTGTGCTTTTAAAAATACTGTTTTAGGGAAAAATTGAATTAAAATCCAATCCAAATGATGAGTGTTCTCCGTTGCCTTATGATTTAATTTACTTATTACCATAAAGCAAAATGGGAATTCTAAATGTCTCTTCTTCACTTTTGAAGGGTCCCATTTATCGGCCTCAAAGCAGGGATTTTATTCATTGTAAACCCTTTATACAGTAAAGGTGATACAGTCCATGAATGTTGTTGATGTGTTATGTGTTTTGTATTTTGTATAAAAATTCATCTTTTCCTAAAAAAAAAAATTTTTTAAGTTGTTTGAATTTATTTTCATTATATCATTAGATTTTGATGGCTATTGAAGATATTTTTGATTGCATGTCCTTCCTATCTATAGGTACACCACAACTCCCTCAGGACCTAGAATATTTTTTGTATCTTCATTTATTAGAATTTAACGATTAATCTAAATTCATTTATAATGAAAAAAAAAGAATTAAATGATTATTGAGTATATTTTTCATTGCATGTCCTTACTATTTATAGATCGACCAGAACCCCCACAGGAAGTGGAGATAAGTTCCTGTGGACCCAAGCGAGTGGAGTTGATTTGGCGTGACGGTTGGGATGGCGGGGAACCAATCAAAGAGTACCTGATTCAGTACAACACCTCCGACAATGCGTTCTACTGGAACTCTGCGGACGAGGAAGTCGAGTACATGGACATGTCGTCCAAGACCGCCTACGTAAGCCTGTCCCCATGGGGGTGGTACTCGTTCAGAGTGTTGGCCAAGAACAGTCTAGGGTACAGCGATCCGAGTAAACCCACCAAGAAGGAGTGTAACACGCCGCCTGAGAGGCCGACGTCTAACCCTGTCAATGTGAGGACAAGGACTGACAAGGAGGGCAAGCTGATCATCACGTGGGATGTGAGTCTGTTGGGGGGAGGGGGGTGTTAACTTCCTAGAATGTCCCCAATGGTTGCTGAAAGTGTCTTATGTTGTTCTTTTGGGGCAGAAATAAAGTTCCTGGAATGTCACCATTGGTTGTAGAAAGTTTTGTGAGGGAGGAAGTAAAGTTCCTGGAATGTCCCCATTGATTGCTAAAGGTGTCCATTTTTGTGGATTTAATGTTTAAAAGAGCTGGGTGGTCATAGACTTTTTTAGACTATTCAAACCTCCTGGATAGAAGAGCTCTGTATGGAAATGTAGAAAAACAGGCAAATTAGATTTAAATTAAAAGCTGTAACATGTTGATTTTTTTTTTCATAGAGCACTAAAAATCATATTCAAAATATTAGAGTGAATCAGATTATCTTCATTGGTTCTCTAAAATCTTTAAGTTCAGTTCCCATCTATTGTAGTATATTAGAAGACAGTAAATTTTGCCACAGACAAATAAATCTAACCTGAATGCCATAAAGCAAGGGTTTACTGTAAAACCGGCAAAAGCCAATTTCAGATTTATTCCGAGAGTAGCAATAAATTGTTATTGAACTCTGATGTCAAGGAATTTAATAGGCGCCAAGTCCTCAATTAATCGAGACCTTTTCACAATCTCTGCCAGTAAGACATAGAAGTTTTATAATATTTCGGAAATAAGGCCTTGATTTCCTTATCATTTTCGGTATAAAATAGCTATCAGTCGCCGACGTATTGATCTGGGTGAGATGGTAAAGCTTCTCTGAGGCCTCGCTGCCAGATAATTGAATTCTTCTGACCGTCAGAGGCAGATTTATGCGGATCAGTTTCAAACAAGATGAAATCTAGTTGGGAACGGAACTTGTCACCAATTATCATAATGATTTCCTGACTATGGTATAGATACTTCCCAAAAGATCTGGAAAGAAATAGCGTCCATGCATTCAGATTATAAAAATGTACCTGTTATTGAAGATATTGGGATACACAAACTTGTTGGGTGACAAACGTATTTTTACACAGTAATTGAGTCAGTTCACTAATGTTCTCTGAGTTCTAAAACACTGCAGCCCTTTCAACAATATTCAAAAATTTGATGGAGTTTTATATAATTACTGAAGTATTTTAATTACTGTGATCATAATGGTGAACATGTATTGGAAAACCTAAATTCCATTTTATTTTGATCAATGTAGTTATTGTTTTACCAACTTTAATAATGTTGTTTGTACTAATGTTTTCCCATTTTTATGATGTCATTAATTTCAATATGGTTAGTACATGTCAAATACAGAATAAAATGGAAACTAAATGACTCAAACCATCAGACAGGGAAATGTACAAATATTTTATTATTTATTTTATTACTGTTACTATAGAAAGGTACTTGGTACTAGTATTCAGCAATTGTAACTATAGTAAGAACTATATACAATATTGCAGCCAATGCCACGGATGCAACACAATGCTCCGAGTTTTGGATACCTGGTCCGATGGCGGAAGCATGGCAGCACCTTTTGGAATAAAAACGAAATCCGAAGTCCGAACGAGAACCAGTTTGAGGTGGATGTGGACGATGTTTACGGATTGTACGACGTACAAGTACAGGCCACCAACAGCCTGGGAGACTCGTTCCAGCCAGTGTTTACCTTCAGGGGTCACTCCGGGGAGGGAGGTGAGATTGATAGGGCAGAAGGTTTGTCTAGTTGATAGGGATAGACAGTGGTCATTGTTGCATGCATGTAGTATCAATCCTTGATAGAAATTTATTGGAATATAAAGTTAATATATAGCTTTGATTGAAGTGCACTGAAAACTCTTGACTTGCTTTTTTTTTTAAGAGTTTGGGGTTGATAGATAGAATTCAGAATCAGTCATGAATTGTTAGAATTATTAAGGAAATATAATGATTGTTATGAATTGTGAAGTTAGTGTAGTACAAGTTTGGATACCACAAAGGCTTTTTTATCCCAGTTCTTTTTATGAAATGTTAGAGAGCAGTAGATGTATGTGTGCAATAAAAAGACAAGAAAAATGATTGATATATTGAGCCTGGTATTGTATCATTGTTCTTATCAGGGATATTGTAATTATTTATCATCCCTATAATCACTGTGTCTATTTCAGACCCTCTGATAAAGCCCCGTGATTTTCGAGTCGACCCTACCCAGGGGAATCGGCCCCATGAAGCCCATTTTATCTGGGAGTCTATTGATCCATTGGATGAAATGATCAGGGGAAAGTTTAGAGGTTATAAGGTAAGGTCAAGGGCTGAAGGTCAAGATCTGAGAAAATCGTGCCATGAGTCAATCTTGTTATAAGTTAGTCATGTAGCTAAAAATCTCAGTATTTTAAAACCGTAATATGTAAAATAATCAGGCTTTTTAATTTCTAATGCTAATATCCATTTTAAAAAAAGCAACCTTATTTATTTCATTGATGCAATTTTTTCAGCTAAAGTGCAGTAAACATATGTAGATATGCATAATTGAAAACTTATTAAACAAAATTAATAATCACAAAAATACGGAGACAGCATGCCTTGTTTATAAGATTATGTCTGCTATAGTTACAGTACTGGAAGTCCAGTGAAGGTCGCCGGAACAAGATAGAGGTTCCCATTGTGATCGACTCAGACACAGCCAACCTGCGACATGACATCAGAGCCTCCATCTTTGATCTGCCTGCCAACACGGCGTTCCGTGCTCAGGTGTCTGTGATGAATGGTCACCATGCGGGGCCCCCCAGCGACACCATCGACTTCAAGACATCAGAAGGGGGTGGGTTCTTTTTGTAGAACTTCATGTTCTTGAGACCTGGTTTTCCACTAAATATAATATACATGTATTTATCTATATGTGTATGTGTATTCAGGATTATACTTTCAATCATTTCGGATGCTATCTTGTTAGTTAAAATATTGAAAAGTTAAGCAGTAGTGATTCGCTGATAAAAATAGAGTACTGTAAACTAACTTTTATTCACATGCAATAAATTTTCGCGAAGTTCGCGAGAACCTGATTGTCGCAAATATTTCTCACTGTGAACCAGTATTTGCCATAACGTTGTATTTAAAAAACAGGGGTGGATAAGGTTTTGTTGCAAAAATTAGTCGCGGCGAACCAGTCTATCTCAGGTAAATCGCTAAATAAAGTAGTTGCAAATAATAGTTGGTTTATACTATTTATAATATTAATACATACAGTCAATGTAAGAGAAACTGCATGTTTATTTTTATGTGACTTGACTCTCACCATTGAATCATTACTAGATCATTCAAATGACATTCAAATGAGATGAATGTGTAAAACTAAATAGCTCTTCGTTTAAATTTACCTCTCAAAAACATGTTCATATGTTTGGAAGTCAATTCTTGACCTGGGATTGAATTTTCCAAAATGTTTTGCAGTTCCTGGTCCAGTTCGTAACCTACAGTCGGATGAAGTGGACAGTCACCATGCGGTGCTGAAATGGGACCCACCTGATGAGCCCAATGGGCTACTCCAAGGTTATGACCTTGGTTATCAGAAAGGTAAGAAATGCCCATGACCTGACATACAAACATCTAAAAAGGAAACTGTTGGGATATATGAATTCTGTTCATGACATTCAATGAAAATATGATTTTAAGAAAGCATATAATCTTGCTTATGTGACAGGTCATGTGTATTATGTTATGGGCTAAAATACTATACTGAATACCGCTGTTCTTCTATTGTGATAAATGAAACTTGATTGGTGAAAAACAATCTTTACATGCATCTAACTAATGCCAATTCAGATAGCAATTTTTTTATTTATGAAACCACAATATTTTTGTGCTATAGTTAGAAAAGGGGAAAAATATATGAAAAATTCCTCAATATGTTTTTAAACGTCATTTATTTCTGGTATGATTTTTGCAGTGAATGGGGAGACCCAGGGGGAGATCCGAGCTTTAGAACCAAAGATCAACAACCCCTCCCATACGTCGGCCAGGATCACTGGTCTACAACCAAACAACGAGTACCGATTCTTTGTGTGGGCAAGAACCAGCTCAGGGCAGGGCAAAAAGCAGTCAGTGGAGGTGTTAACAAAGGGTAGGTCAATACATACACAGGGCAGGGCAATAAACAGTCAGTGAAGGTGTTAACAAAGGGTAGGTCAATACATACACAGGGAAGGGCAATAAACAGTCAGTGAAGGTGTTAAGAAAGAGAAGGTCAATACATACACAGGGTAAGGCAATAAACAGTCAGTGAAGGTGTTAGCAAAGGGTAGGTCAATACATACACGGGGGAGGGCAATAAACAGTCAGTGAAGGTATTAACAAAGGGTAGGTCAATACATACACAGGGCAAGGCAATAATCAGTCAGTGATGGTGGCAATAAAAAGAATATAAAAGTGTTTTAAATTAAATAAAGGCCAGATCAAGACAATAAGCCATCATTAATGTACCAATATTATGGTTTCATCTAATTTGACAGACATTGAGAACACCAATTTTTATGAATTTGGTTATTGAGTTGATCCAGAAAATCAGAAGTAAGATATGTGACAACATTGATAAGACATTGTTCTTGAATTACCTCTCCTTGAAACTGTCAGTTTTGCTTAATCAACAAAGACTGACACCAAATAATATTGTTGAAACTACAGTAGTAAAAATCCAAGATAAATAAATTCATTTTTATTATGTTATCAAGATTAAGATAACCTGATTCATGTCCACGAATTTTGTTTACATTTAGATAAATACAGTCCATCACTAAATTCCTCATCACTAAATTCACGATTCCCCAATACATTATCTTTGATGTTGATTGGATGTCTTGGCTCATTGCATACATTCCCATTACTTTCATAGTTTTTTTTAAATCACTAGAAGCAATGCCCTTTTTAAACATTAAACGTGTTGCCATGGCGATACTGCCGAGCTCAGGACGTGAGCTTTCTAGGGAGGTGACGAGATTGATATTTTATCGTTGGTAATACTTATCTTCTCTAATGGAGTCGCGCTAAAATCCCAGCACAGAAATTGTGTTCATTAACTTTTTTTACAAGATTAATGGTTGCATGGGTCGCGATTAAAATGCGTTCACCGTACAGAGAGGCTATAATTGTTTTCTTTACGTTAATGTCCGTATTGATTGTGGTATCTTCAGAGAAAGAGAGAGATACTTCTGATTTAATGACGCTTCAATAGATTCAATTTTTTTCTCTTTCAATTAAGTTTCTGTTATCTCGGCACGGTGGTTAGATTTATTTTTTTCCAAATCAAAACAAATTTCAAAGTTTGATGTATGTTACATTTTAATAGGTATAAGTTAAAAGTCTATGATGTAATGAGCTTAAATCATTGAAAGTAATGTAAAAATGCTGTTACCTGCAGATCAAACATGCAGTCCTTTTCTTTGATATTTTGTCTAACATCCTTATTAAGTATTAAATATTGGGGATCCATTCTTTGTTTTTCAAAATATGTTAAAAACTTTTATTGGCAGCTTAATTATAGTTTCTGTATATTGCAACTACATTTTATGTACTATATGCCTTAAACATGTGCTCATTGCCTACTATGGTTAGTTGAGAACTTGACAAGCTGGGTTTGCATTTTTGGCATTGTTAATTGGTCAAAGAGCAAATTCATGAGGTCCAGTATATATATGGCTGTACCTTAGGTAGCAAGGGACAGTTTATGATAAAGTACCCATTAGTATTTTTGTAAAATTGAGAGTTGCTGTACTAGAAGGCTTATGAGTGTTGCTAAAATTCTTGAAATGGTTTTTAATGATTATCATTAGCTAGAGGGGATGTCTCTTGTTAAAATTGGTATGCAATATGTAGGCCCCTAATGTTAAGTACATGAGAATCAGAAGTAAATGCGAAACTTGGAGCTATGACTGTTGTGTTGACTTTACACAGTGAAATTGCAAGTTACAGACTGGAGGTAAAATAACATGAAAAGTAGGTGGATGGGACATTGTAAACTTCTGTTAAGTTTCTGACATGTGATGGTGCAACATGCACATGGTACGTAATGTCAACCCTCTGCAGGGAATAAGCTGGGGGATATCTAAAAAGCAGAAAAATCATGAAAAATGGGCGAAATATGAAAGGGTCGAAATCTCAGAAAAACCAGTATATGTGTAATTGTATGATATTAACTAATATATTGTCCTTCTGTTAATCATTTTAGGCCATGCCAACAGTCAAATGGCCAGTATCCACCATTCAGGAATCAATTTAGCATCACATGACATTGGTCTCAACTTCCGAGTTCTAGTGATCCTTGGTGTGATATGGACATTTGTAAATCTCGTCTTCCACTGACATCCGATAGAGAGAGAACAGCGAGGGGAAATGTTGTCTTCGGTGTTTATAGCACTATCTTGTTGTTGGATCCAAAGTCAGACAGACCAGGGAAGATGTCCCCTGCTAGCGTCAAACTTTGGACAAAGATGTCTGTGTACTGTGTGTTGGATGAAGTCCAGTGGTCGCGGGCTGAAATATGACTGAAATTTGATAACCAACTATAAATGAACAAGAAATGGTTTACAGATCCAAATGGATAATTTATTACATACTACAGTTTATTGATTACATAAACGATTATGAAGCCATGTTATGGCAAAACATACTGAACTAGAATCTATATTGTGATATCACCATGATGTGATTATTTTCTCAGCAATAAGTTTTCACTTAATCAGCACTTGATGTTATTTCCAAGGAAGGACTTTCTGGACTTAAAGACAGTACTATGAAAGTTTCTGTGAAGTTTCGGTGGTATATATAAAGATGTGAATGAATGCACTTGGACATCGTGATGTAACAAGGTTTTTGGGTGTAAAAAAGGTTGATGTGAAGATAGTGCTTTTGATTTTCAAAAATGAAACCACAGACCAATGAAAAAATTCCCCTTAACTGTTTACATCCTCTCCAAAGTTTTCAGTGTGTGGTGAAACGGTCTAGTCTTCTGGTGTATATGTAAGATGTGTGATCTCCACATCAGTGGAGACGGCTTTGTCTTGGAGACGATCACCAATCTACTACCTACAATCATTCCCAATTGTATGAATTCCATAAACATTCCAAATGATATGAAGAAGATTGTCTGCATGCATTATTCAAGATGGCGTGGAATGTGTCATTAGTGTGACTCGAGGGCTTCTGTTCCCTCTAGGAATTGTGTCGTTTCTTTCGCAGCCAAAACTCATTTTGTTTGTGTTTTGTTCTGTTCCGTCTCTTAGTGCTTGCAATTTGAGAGAACTCGGAGAAAAATGAAGAGGCCATGGAATGTAAAGTGCTGTCTCCAGGATGTATCTCCTGATTTCTGTGCCATAAGTACATGTATAAGCCCTTTCAAGGCTTAATTAGCACCTCAAACATAGATAGTTGCACACTGTGGCTGAAATTGTTCTAATAATAGTAATTGTGAATTCTTTTTTTGTCTGGTGTTCTGTGCAAAAGCAATGTATTGTCAGATTTGTTTATCTGTCACAAAAGACAGCAGTATTTGTGAAGAATTGGTTTCTATTTTTAACTCTTTGTCATTGAATGATTGACACTGTGCATGCCTGATTGTACAGGTGCAATATCTGAGAGAGGTTTCATCATGTCTATATATAGTAACAAGTGATTATTTATATACATGTATACAATGTAAATGACATTGAAAAGTTCTAGTCAAACTATGAAGAAAAATGTTCTGATGAAAAATGTGAATGGAATGACTTTAATATTTAACCAATTATTATAAAATTGGAAATATTCAATGCACATTGTACATGAGTGTGTGGGATTTCATAACTCTATATAAACTTTATTGTTATATAAAATATTGATCAATTATTTGATGAAATATGAAGGTTTCATTCAAGAAAACCAGTTCCATTATATTTTCTTTTGCATTTTCATTCACTTGAATTTGCTGTGAATAATATAGTTAAAATACTAATAATTATTGAAAAAAGAGAACCCATTAATTATAGAATTGTTTCTGAAGAGCAAATATGGAGCCATTGTTTGTTGACTATTTTTTCAATGATAATTTGTCAATATCTATATTTCTGCTTTGATATTTTTATTCAAATTGATGAAATATGGGAGAATGTTTCTACCAATCAATCCTCATATTCAAAAGGTTGTGAACTTTTGTAAGTTTCTGTGGTTAAGGCTTTTCCATCTCTGTTTGTTCTGTAGATAAAATGAATCATCATCCAACATTATCCTCATCTGTAACATTCAAAGAAAGATAACTCTATATTGTTCATGAAAAACCATTTTTCACGAAAAAGCATTTTTCTCAGTGTTTACTCCCTTAGTTAAGTAAGAATGATGAAATATGCTTCACATGATCAAATTCCCTTAAAAAACTGCAAAGGCATTGTTTTATTTCAACAAAAATTCATGTTCATTGCTTCATTTTCTACTACACAAACGAACATTTCATTCTTGCCAAATGCACATGGATTGCATTCTGGGTAATTTCATGATCGACAAGGTTGTGCTAAATGTTGTGAATGTTCGGTTTATTTTGCCAATAACAGAAAAAAACCATATCAGTGAATGTTGTGTAGATGACAGTTCTAGGACTATAGAATCAAATCATTTAAGTATACAACCCTGCAAATGAAGCCAAGTTTTAAAAAAAAATGTGACATTAAAAATCTAAAATTTATCAATTCAAACTTATCTATAACCAGTTTATAAATCAGTAAAATATAAGTTTGATCTTACAAATTTAAGGATTTTCAGTTACAATTACATAATTCATGGGGTATTGCATGTATAATAGACGTATAACATTGTAAGGTACTTATAAGAGATTGTTTAGGCTATAGACTACATGGACTCGCTTTATGTCAGGATTTCCTGATTTTTCGTGATTAGAAACGCTTAGTTGATGAAACTGTGCTGTGATGAAATTTATCAAAAGAAATTAGTAAAACATTTTCTCTACAATTGAAAGAAATTGGGTCAATAGGTTGAATAAAAGATAATCATGATAATTATTTATATATATTATTTTTAATTTGTTCCCATTGCGCTTTGAACAAGAGTATTTTGGAATTGAATTTGAAGGCACTCTAGACATGACAAACAATTCATGGCATGAGACAATAGAAGTCCAACTGAACATAACGCCTGGCGTTCATATTAAGCACAGACACTGGGACATATACATATAAATTTACGTTAAGCATTGTTAAAATATGTGAAGGTTGAAGAAGCTATTTTCAAACCAATATTTTTTTTTTTCAGGGGGATTGAATTCAAGCTTTATATGTAAGTTTCAGATTTAACATAATGGATGCACAATTATCAGCTATTGGAAGTAATGTTAAGTCCAAGCAATTTTGATATGTTTTACCTATGAATGTAATATTATTATATTTGCTTGATAACAAATCATTAGGAATACAGATTTACATTTTCAAAACTAGATATGTGATTTTTTTTTCTGCTTTCTGTTTGTTACTTTTTAATGGAGCATTGATTTGTGCCAAATAATATTGCGTTAACTTTTCTCTTGTGTTCCCTGTATGAATGTGTATTTTGTTCATGTCCATATCTTTTTTTATTAATTTGTAATGTACACAACCCTTTTTTCCTCACAGTTTAACTTTAGCTTATGATACATGTATATGTATATCTGTGAAAGTACACCGAAGTTATTATTTTCATGATGTGGTCATTTAAAACAACGCTTTATTTAGCTTTCAAAGATCTCTTGACCAGTACTTTGAATTTTTACTTTGTGACGTAATAAGAAACTGGATGCGATTGAGTTATTATAACGTGGCAGTTTAAGTAATGTTTTAAGAGAAGTGTAAGCCATCAATTCAACTTTATACTTATTCAATCTTTATAAGAAAAAAATTAAAGCTGCGTATAGATAAAATATAGGTATCTTAATCCTTTGTTTATGTATTGAATTGTATTAGATATTGAAAAAATCGGTACACCCATTTTGTTACATATAATATTATGAACATTAATGGTATTTTGCAAAAAAAAAAATTGTTTTTTGAAACAGTGAAACTTTGCAGTGTCATAAGAATACTCAATACTTGTTCATTGTGTGTTGGGGTATATGTGCAATTAGATAATTCGTTGGGGGAAATGTAGATGACTGCTTTTCTTGTCCATTCATGTTGTATAAAGTTAATTATATCTTGTTGATCATTAATATTATTAAAATCATTTTTATTTCTAAGGTTGAAAAATCTTGGTTTGTTTTTTTTTAAAAAAATACTTATACCAGTATTATTATTCGAACACCTCCAATTCTCAGCAATGTTCGATAACAGAGATTATTTCATTCATATCGTAGAATTGGGTTTATAATATAAGTTATCTCGTAGTGTTAATAGATAATATTCCAAACTCATATTCAAAAAAATAATTGATTATGTAGTATCATGGAGACCAACAATTAAGAATTCTAGTCGACAGATATATCTTCTCCATTTTTCCAGATGGCAATTTTTCGCACAATCAAAATATCTGCATACTGGGTTACTCCGTTCCCTGGGTGTTTACATGGAGAAGAGGTGGAATTCGTTACATTTATTATTTCTAAAGTATCCAACAATTGGCCGTACGGGTATGCTTTCTGTACATATTATTAAAAAAACCCACAGGTATATTTAAGGAATGAATTCAATATTTATTTGTTTTATATGATATAAAATGGTTTGGGGCAGTTTACGCTTTAAAAACCGCGAAATTTATATGGAAGCATCCTCAGGGAGGGTAGATTCAGGTTTGATCAAGTCATGATCCCCGAGAGTAGGGTGTGACCACAACGGGGGTCGAATTTTTACAAAGGAATATAGAGAGAAAAATCTTTTAAAATCTTCCTCTCAAAAACCATTTTTGCCAGAAAAGCTGAAATTTTGTGGAAGCATTCTTAGGTAGTGAAGATTCAAGTTTGTTTAAATCACGATCCCCAGGGGTAGGGTTGGGGCAACAATGGCGGGGGGGGGGGGGGGTGTCGAATTTTTACATACGAATATAGAGAGAAAAATCTTTAAAAATCTTCATCTCAAAAACCAATTGGCCAGAAAAGCTGTAACTTGTGTTGAACCATCCTCTGGTAGCGTAGATTCATATTTGTTCAAATCATGATCCTTGGGGGTAGGATGGGGCCACAATGGGAGTTCCAATTTTACATAGGAAAATATAGAGAAAAAACTTTAAAAATCTTGTCAAAAACCATTTTTGCCAGAAAAGCTGAAATTTGTGCGGAAGCATTCTCGGGTAGTGTTAATTCAAGTTTGTTTAAATCATGATCCCCAGGGGTAGGATTAGGCTACAATTGGGGGTCGAATTTTTTACAGAGGAAAATATAGGGAGAATCGCAAAAACAAAATACCAATTGGTCAGAAAAGCTGTGTGGAAGCATCCTCAGGTAGTGTTTAAAATTGAATTGAAGTTTGTTCAAATCATGACCCCCGGGGGAAAGGTGGGGCCACAATAGAGGGGGTCAAATTTTACATTGGAATAGATTAAATTATCCTAAAAAAAAAACTCAAGTGTAACACACATAATGTATGCAAACTTTTTGACACATTGTTGATTCTAAATTGTCTAATTGGCTCCTGGACAATTGTTGGGCCCACGAGGGGTTCAAAGTCTGATGTATGTTTATATATTCATGAGCAATTATTTAAGATCTTCTTAAGAGCTGTAATATGGATATAAATGATAACCAAAATGGTTGACTTAATTTAAAGTGTCGGATTAAATATATAGATACTAAGCCAGTAAACTGAAGCACTAAAAATGGCTAACGACACGAACAATTGGTATTGTCAAATTTTTATAATTTCTTAATTTTAATTTCTTAATTATTTTTTTTCTCTTTTTAATCACACTCTTACCCATTACAAACTTAACTAAATAATTCGGATCTAAATCATAAGCGCCGTACGAGTTAACAACGGGGGTTCAGATTTTCCTTTATTAACTCGGACGTCAAATTAATTAGCTAATTAACTCAATCAGGCGTGAAGTTGGCAGTCGATTGATTACTCTATAGCGATCGGCTGATTGCCATCACCTTTTCTAAGATTGTGATCTAAAAATGTTTAAAATGTAGTTATTGTTCTGTATATAGTTTCTTAAGTAGTGTTAGTTGTAGGGCTAGACTTTATTTTCTTTGTTTTTACCCATGTAATTTATTTCTTTTGTCCTGAAGAAGGGACTGGTTGTCCCGAAAATTTGACAATACCAATTGTTCGTGTCGTTAGCCATTTTTAGTGCTTTATATATATATATATATATATATATATATATATATATATATATATATATATATATATATATATATATATATATATATATATATTCTGCTAAAAAAAAACCTTTTTCTGAAGTTAATAGAGAAGGTTAATAATATTAAGAGCAATTAAACCACTTGGCATTTCAAGAAATTCATATTAATCCTTATATTTTTTAAATTATCTATTTGACTATAATTTAAAACGTACACTCATTGATTGTTTAACAATTGTAAATTAACATAGATCTGCATAAATTTTATTTAGGTATTTTTATTTTTTATAACCACGCCTAGTTTATCGAAATATTTTTTTCAGAATCTGTTTGTCATGATCAAAACATATACGTGACACTGGTAAAAATGCAATTTAAAATTTAAAAAAAATGTGCATTACTCCCAAACGTCAATAAATAGAATTTTGAAATGTATACTCAAAACAAGCCACCAAAATACAATAGTTGTGGTATAATATTTTAATATAAATAAAAAAAAATAACGAAGAAAATATGGATGGAATGAAAAAAATGACAATAACAAACCGTCAACAATCTCAAAAATCCATAAAACGAAATACAAATTCAAAGCAGAGCAACACGGATCTCCAAAAAGATGGAGGTAGGATCAGGTGCCTAGGAGGAGTGAGCATCCTCTGCTGACCGGTCACACCCACCGTGTGCTCTTTGTCGTAATCGGGAAAAACAGAAAAGTCCGTAGACAATTAGGTGATAAATTATGGTCTAACAATTATTATGAAAAACGTCAGTCAGCATGCGACCCAGTGGATGATTGTATTTGCTGACAAGGTCGTTGTATCGACCATAGAACTTACGAAAACATGACTTCAAACGAGACTGTTGATAATCCTGTTTTATCAACTTGTTTGTCAGTAGCTTGCCTCGCCTTAGAAACTGTTCATACGAAGGGCATACCCTTGTGTATCGAATTAACTGAGAGACAAAACACCATATGCAGGTGATGAAGGTATATTGCTACATAAGTAAGGAAATTTGACTATGGAAAAATTGAAGTCATTGCGTTTATCATTAAGTTTCGTTGTTAGATTACCATCAATGTCCATTTCCGGTAAAATATCCAAATATGAAACAGATGACGCAGACTCTGTGGTATCTTTTATTTCAAGTTATCAAAGTTAAACTCACTATGTATTTATCTATTGCGTAACATTTTAAAGTGTCATGACAAATTACAGGTGTTAAGATCAATTCTATGTAAAAATCAAAATTGTATATAGAGATTCCGGCACACATAGTCAACAATTTTCTTTATATTGCATACAATGTCACATATTGATGTAATAAGTAGCAAGATACCATAAATTTGTTGCTAAGGGCTACCGTTGCCATGGTAAAGGTGACCAAAGATAGAAAAATGGCAAATCTTAGCAACTTCAAAGCAACATAAAAAGTAATTGCAGCTTATCTATGTTATGAAATATAAAATATTGTATTGACTATATGGTCAATTTTTAAATTTTAGAAAAACATTGGTGGGCAAATCAATATCTTAAGAATATTACCATGGAAACCGAAAAATATTTTCAAAACATGATTTTTTCATATTTTTCCAATATCATGGAAGTTATCATTGAACCAATCTCATAGATTTATAGGTGCTTCTAAAATATACGTTATCAAAAATAATTATAGTTGTTGCTGTGGTAACAAGGTCAAAAATAAGAAGAAAAAAAATGAAGAAAACCATAGTGAATATGTCAAGCGAAAATGCTTGATTCAAACACAATTTAGAACCATTTATTGCTGCTAATCGTGGGAAAGATGCATTATTTTTATATCAGATATATTCAAGCATAATTCAGCATCTTAAAACTGCCGTTGCTAAGGAAATATTTGGACTTAAAAGGATCATACAGAAATTCCTAACTGTTCAAAACGTCATAGCAACGGTCATTCCTTTTTCTTTTTATAAAATTTCATTTTCCATGTACATATAATGTACGATGATTACAAAGCTTAATGAGAATATTTCCAAAATCATTTATGTGCCAGACAGAGAGATATTAGCGTGATTTTAATTCTTTTGTAAACATCTGCTCGAAGGAAAAAGTATTCGTTATTGAACCAACGTTAAAAATAAAACATTGCAAGAGTTTTTCGTATATTCTACAATTAAATCAAAAAGATTGTTCATAATATTGTATTAGATAAGTTTAGATAATGAGAGGCGTTTTTTTAGTTTTTCAAAAAGAGTAAATTGGTATACAATAAGCTTTTTATCACGAGCTTGGTAATATTATCTAGGACATTATGTAATATGATATTCATAAATTTGTATTCCAATCAAATAAAGCAGAAAAACCGGAATTAAACAATTGATATTTAAATTCATTTACGATGATTCCTCTCAATAAACCATTTTGAAAAGTTGAATTGAAACCTATCTCTTTTAGGTCTGTCACGACTTTTTCATCACATAATGTATATCAGGGTTCTTAAGATAATAAAAAAAAATTGTTTTTAAGATATTATGGTCGAAGAAATTATAAACATAAGTGACCTCATCAAAAGTTTATTACACTTACATATAAATTAAACCGTCATTAATGGGAATCCATCTGGCATTATAAGTAAGCAAACAAATATATGTGCAAATTTTTTATCATCACTTTTATCCATGATTAAATAAAGAATTAACAAGTATTGGTGGTCCATTCACAGGTTCTTGAATAAGACGATTGTTTACAAGCCACATTGTCATGGTAACAATAAGCGTTGGCGTATGGAGTAAGACAGCCTTCTCCTTGTTCACACTGATTATGTGGACATTTCCGGATCAAAGTGCAGTAAACAGTGATAATGTTTTTAAAAACAACATTATTTGGAGGTCTTTTAGTTGTTGAAATAAAGATTTCTGAAGTTTTTATATCAGATAAAACGTTATTGTACATATGTATTTCAAAATCGTATAATGCATTGTGCTGAAATTTTTTTTTTTTACATAAAGATAAATTTTGTTTTATTTTGTTCATTGTAAAGTGTTCCTAAAACCATGTACATTTAAAAACATATTTGTATGTTGAGTAGACACTAAGCTAAGAACAAAGGCGAATGCAAATGATGCAAAACAGTATTTTCATTTATGTAACTAAGTATTTCAAACTTTGCTGATATAAATAATTTTAAAAAAAACATTAGTAAGAATGAACAGGTTAATACATTGCGCATTTATACCCTTACACACCTTGCAATCGCAATTGTTTTGTAATATCCGTTTCTTAGGGCATTTCTTTGGAAACTTGTCAACGCTGATACTTCGACATTCCAGGAACAAATGTTAGCTCTAAGTTTATTATCTCTTTTCGAACCTAACAATACAAAAAGGGTAATGCAATAATTTAAAACAAAATTAAATTCAAATGCAGTAAAATACGATTCAATTATCTGTTTGAATTTTAAGTTTTTTTGCTATTCATTTATACCAATCAATCTTCCCATAACTTTTTAAAATAAGATACATTAATGCTGTTTATACATCTAAATGGTATGCTAAACATTGTTTTATTTTTTATAGAGCTCATCTTTGTTCAAGATATACGTCTAAATCTAGCATAATGACTTGAATGTGTGTGAAGTATTCTACAAGGAAGGACGCCGCTATTGTGTTTTGACCATACCGCTAGTTAATGGAAAAGTTTGGCTAATTAACGTACAAAACAATATATGTAATCTACAGACCAATCAGTTGGACATACATGTTATAAATTACTTCATATTTTTGTTACGAAAGCTAAGTTGTAGAAAGCGACACTTCATCTAAAACAATTTTTGTAAGTAAAAGTCACTGATATTTTATCCATTACAAATATCATCACAAACATTTGCATAAGATATCCACGTGTAAATAATTAAAACAATGTATGTAGGTATGATAAAAATCCACATTAATCCACATCATTAAATTAAGGTGTGTGTATACAATTACTATGAATAAGTATTATTACCTGTGATTATATATGTGTTTCCTATTTCAAGCTGTACTCCACAGGAAGATGAACGCATGAAGTACCGGTATATCCATACCTCGGATAATTTCAAGGGAATTCTGTACTCACTCTATGTAAATAAAAATATTAAAAAAAAATTACTACAAATAATTCTGGTACTTAGGTGATAATAAGAAAGTGATTGAAATATATCAGTGGTTTCAAATTTAAAAAAAAATATTTTTTTCAGTCGATATTTGCTTTGCAGGTATTGCAAAGAAGAATATATTCTATTAAAGTACATACATGTACATTTGTTTTCCCTCGGACTGAAATGTCACACTTTCATTGGTTTAAACATGGCACGTGACTGCCTCATATAGCTCTATGTTGGTTCGTTGAGAATTAATATTAGGCAATATGGACGTCATTGGCCGCCGCTTCGCCTACGATCTCGATATTTCATATTATTTAACACATAAATCGTGTTCCGTAAGAGTAGTTGCCCTTTGTAATTATTTTAGAATTAGAGTAGTTGCCCTTTGAATTGACGTCACATTGTGTCTTTAACAGAACAAAATGGCAGCATCGAGATTTGCTCAAATCTCTGCAGAGGGAAGGGGGACGTTTAAAATTGAATAGCAACAAAATATTGTAAGCAACCATGGGTGTAGCGAAGAATTTCAAAGAGTATTTAAAAGGTGAGATTGATAATTTTGAAGAGTTTAAATTGGTTAAATTGGACGAGATGTTTGTTAGGTAAATTGTACATGGGTTTGTGTAGATCATCGCTTTTTGTGAATAAATGTGTCACTTGATAGTCCTCGGGAAAACAAAACACTTATTAGGTTTGTTACAGACTGACTACAGAAATATATGGGGTTGATCAATTTCATATATTTCTTCGCATCGCATTCTATGAGATTGATCAACCCCATATATTTCTGTTGTCAGTCAGTAACAAACCTAATAAGTAATAATAGTGATTACATGAATTTTCGCTGTTTAAGTTATACATTACTTTGTAAATCTAAAGTTGTTACAATGTACTGAGAATAATGATTAATAAAAGTTTTGAAAATTTGCTGTTTGTTGTCTTTTAATTGAATTTTTGTTGAACATTAAATCGCATTTTTTAGAAGTGTTATATATAAAAATGTTATTGCATAATGAAAGAAGGTGGTCGTCAATGAGTTAATGATGGGCCTTGTAGCTTTCTAACACTTTTACTCTGTATCTTTTCTCAGACGAACCAGTGCTTTCCACACTGAGAACCTTTGCCTTGATCACTTAGAAAAGAAAAAAAAATATCATATACATTATATAGATTTTACATTGCAAAAACCTACACCGATAGGTTTTATCTTACTTCGTTCGATAAACATTTCTCGTTAAGATCATTTCTGGTATATTTAATATAGAAGATTAGAAATATATAGACATAATTATATGACATTACCATACCATAACCTGCCTTGCAAAAATTGGTTTGAGGGTGATCAACAAAGCATTTACAAGCTTCAGAGATGGCAAAAACAGCGACGAAAACACAAATAAACAACGCAACGCACTTCATTCTTCCCTGTACAGATAGACAGTGTCGCACTATATACTAATAATTATATTAATGTAAATGAATATATTACAGTCATATTAAAACAAACGATACGATATGACCACCGATTCATTAATTCTAAATAGATATCGTTTGAATTGGAATAATGCTGTCTGATTTTGAAATGTATTTTTAATACCATATAATTAATATATATTATGTAAATTTCGAAAATATTTTTGTCTCCATTGTATTCCATACATTATACCCCACATTATACCCCACGCAACTAAGCTGCGAGAATTATGTTTATAACCCGTCAGTCAGTCAGTTTGTCCATTAGTCCGTCCATCAGTATTGTTTTTATACCCTACACAGCGAACTTTCAAGGGGTATAATCACAGAGACCGAGCCCGTTTTAACATTAATTTCAATGTAACCATAAATGAATTTCTGATCATGACCTTTTTGGTCAAATCAGAATCTCTTTCTCGAAGACGTAAAAATGGCCGGCCTTGTCAGAAGTCGATGTGGTTGCAGAATAAAAGTTCAGTTTGGAAATTATTTAAGGAATTTTATCGGAGTTTGAGGATGTAAGTAGCGTGCGTTTGGTGTGAATTTTTAAAAGATTAGTGCGAATGCTTCTCCACTTGTCGAAATGCTGTTGTTGTCATATACAAAAACCCACCGATAGCCCTGGACCGGTTAATGTCCGAATAAAAATAAATTGGTGACTTCGAGAGAATAATGATGTATTTCTCTGCTATTTTAAGACACAGCAACTTAAAATTCGGCAAGTATGTATTTCAGACATCACTTTTCTCCAAACTACATGCATATTGCGAATGTTGTAACAATTAATTGATTTATTAGGCTTTTAAAGCGAACTGGTAGTTTTCTATCTGGGTCAGAGTTCGACCCCTTTCTTTATTTATGGTTACATTGAAATAATGTTAAAATGGGCTTGGTCCCTGTGGGTATAATGTTTTTACATCCGTCAGTCTTGTTTTTATACCCTACACAGCGAAGTTTCAAGGGGTATAATGTTTTTACATCCGTCAGTCTTGTTTTTATTTTGAAAGCGCAACTCCTCTTAAACTGTTGCATGGAATTTAGTAAAACTTTGTAGGTATTTAGAGCATAATGTGTAGATGTGCATACTATCTGGAAATTCCAGTTTCTTTATTTTTCTGGGAAATTTTCGTGTTTTTTTTACCTTTGAATTGTGGCCATATATTGAAAGGTTTGTGAAACCGCTTCATGAAGTTTAGTGATACTTTGTAGGTATCTAGGACACAATGTATAGATCAACATATTCCAAAATATTCCCAATCCATCATATTTCTGAGAATTTCGGCCCTTTTGATTTAAGATTTTTTTTGTTTACAGAATAGAGGTGCAAATTTGCATAAAGTTGAAGCTGCTGTTAATATTTTGCGAGTTACGCCATTTATCATTTTATTGTTCATTTACATGTAATGCATACCCCACCATTCATTATGTGTAATAATGTCAAGTAATTGGGGAGCGTGGGTTATGTGAGCTTGCTAACTTTTCTTTCACATGCAAATGTCATGAAAAATAAAAACAAAACTAGACACGATCTAGTTGCGAGCAACGAGTAGGTCCTCCGTCCGAGTTCTAGAAGGGTATATGCTTTGACTTTGATAGACGACAACGAACTATGATCTGGAAAAGGGCGCATGGTCTTAATTTCTCCTATATCACTTTTCTCTTTTTGAAATATAAATGATCTCAGTTTTGGACTTCTAGCCCCTTAAAATCCCCAATTCCTTAACAAATGAGAAAACATATTTTATAGGTTGATAAATGTAAGATGAACATTTTTGCTTTTGTAACATATTGCAAACTATGTTGTAGTAAAGAGTCATTGATAATATACATCCTTCCCCTTTTGATTCCTAATCTGAAGGGCCAGTCCCTTTTGCTTGATATCAAATGAAAGGTCTTTTGATTTTAAACACATTTTGTTCAACAAGTGTGGTAGAACAGATTTATTATTATTTATTCTATATATATTTATTCGTTTTTGGATTTTTCTTTTTTCGTTTTTGTGAAGTATATTCTTATATATTATTCATCTAAAGTTTTAATGTGCGCGTATGGTTTTTTAATTTCATTGGTTCAAATTATTTATCCAATAAATTTGATTCTCCATTAGTATAAGTAACCGTTCAAACTGAATGAAATTGGGCAGTACTTCATTTTCAACGTCGTCGGACAATTCAGCGTATATCAGCTGCATCTTGTGGTATGTTAATATTATATTTACTTATATATTTCTTTACTACCATGATAATGATTAGGGCATCTTATTTTAATTGCAAAGTTTATACTTTATCGTATTTTTTGCAGTTAAACTTGCCATAGTAATTTCTAAAACTTGTTTGTAAGTTCAAATATTAAATTGCTATCAAACATGTTCTTATATTATAAATGAATACTGGAGTAACGGTTGCTTATTATTGTCTACGAAATTTAGAAACAAAACATATAAAACGTACATGTAAGATTGTATTTTGTCTAATGTATTTTTCTTTGTTAACAGGTCAATACTTTAAAACCTTTAATAAATTTGTTAAACAAAACGGCTGTCTTGTGGATTTCCTTACTGCTCGGTTACACAAGTATTAAGACTTTTTTTAAGGTTATCTAAATATATGAAAAAGAATGTTTTAGGGCCGATCCTTTGTGTCTTTATTGGGGCCATTTAACAAAATTTATATGGTGGCATATCGATAAAAACATCATCATGAACATTTTTTCTTCTATGTTGCTTTTCAAAATATTTCTCCTTTTTGAGATATTAAAGATAAAAAATTTGGTTTGTTGGCCCCTTTAAACCTCTAGTTACGTATTTTAAGAGAAAAATAATTTGATACTAAGAAAAGTAACTGTTTTATGAACATGTTGCATTTATAACATTTGCTCTGCTACTGTTTTGTAATTTCCCTTTGGACTGTTGGGTTTGAGCACTGTTCGTTATCACCACATGTTATATAACAAAATATTCCTCGGTAAAGAGCTATAAATGAAAGATTTTTGACTCATTTGGGTATCTAATTTGAAGAACTCGATGTCAAACTACAGTTCTTGTAAATCTAAATTTTTCGCTTCCTATATGTGTTTTAAAATATTTATGACAAAAAAGATATTTGAGATCAAAAGCCAATTTTGTAAAAACTAAGTAGAAAAATTGATATCAACATTTTCAGATCTAGCAGGAATTTTTTTTTGATAAAATCAAAAAGCAATAGGCTCATCTATAATAATGGCTCTATATAGCGAAAAGGATTCTAGTCTCTAGCTGTTACGATGTTTTAGATAACGTGTGAACAAAACCATGTTCGAAAAATGTACAATAAGAATTTCTAGGATATGAAGCCTTTTCTGACAAGATATACCAAGACATAATACGTGATAATCTAATGAAAAAGAAGGTCTAGATACTTGGGGGTGGGGGATTGAATGGAGTGGTCGGTCCTGTCTTCAAGCACCTGTGAGACAAATAGGCTGTTCATTTCTAATTATGAGTCCAAAACAAACGATGTATGATATGACAAGTCAGAGATGTATTCTCTTTTGAGCATAGCCTCATCCATTTTTCTTCGCAAACCATCATATTTTGATTCTGACTCAGTGAACAAAAAATAATTTTGCCGCATTATTGGCGTCGCCCTCCAAACGGTCACATCGAATATCATATTAGTGTTTGTTGCCTGACGGCGTGATCTAAGGTTTGGAAGTTGCCTTCTCCAAAACAGTGCATTTAAATTCGCATATCAATGAAAATGTAATATGTGATACAATAAGCAACAGTGAGCAAGAGTTTTCAAGTAAAAAGGAGGTTTACCATGCACGTGTGTAATCCTGATTTAACGAGGCCGAATACAGTTCTAGTACTCATGCTTACTCAAATTACAAAACAGGAGCAGAGCAAACACAGACCTCTACAAAAAATAGAGGTAGGATCAGGTGCCATGCAGGAGTGAGCATCCTCTGCTGACCGGTCACACCCGTCGTGTGCTCTTTGTCGTAATCGGGAAAATACGGTAAAGTCCGTAGACAATAAGGTGATTTATAATGGTCTAACAATTAGTATAAAAAATCAGTTAGCATGCGATCAAGTGAAAGATTGCATTTGCTGACAAGGTCGTTGTATCGACCATAGAACTTACGAAAACATGACTTCAAACGAGACAGCTGATAGTCCTGTTTAATCAGCTTGTTTGTCAATAGCTTGCCTCGTGTCAATGAAGTTGTATCTTTGAAATATATGGAGATACCTTGCACTTCTTTCACATGTATGCGTCGTATTTTGTTAAAATCGGCCAAATGTGCTGCTAAATATCTTGGGAAAGACTATAGGCGCGAATACCATAGCGTTTTGTACGCTGTGTTCCCTCAGCGTCCGTAGGATTGTACGTCCTGCGCCGCGTTCGTCATCGTTTTATGACCCCTTATTGGGTAAGCATAAAAAATTCACAAGTTCTTTCCTTACCTAACGGTGTGTCTTTACCTGCACGGCCATTGCTTCGAATCGGGTATCGTTATTTTCAATGATATCACCGCAGCCGTAATCCTTTGTGTTTTTATCTGCCATCAGTATGTCGTCTGCTTGTGGTCGTCCACCCGTTTTGTCTCAGTATGCTGTATCGTTAGAAAAGACCAGTCTATCCCGCTTGACCATTCGGAAAGTTGCTGGGGATTTCTTCTCCTACAATTCGTACACGGCCTTCACTATAGCTTCTTAATGTGTGGGGTCCGACAATGGACAATATTGGTTTGGGTGACTTCCGTTTATCTTGGAATTGGCTATTCGATAGTACCTTGATATTCTTATCTTTAGTCAACACCGGGGAAAATAATGTTGGAACTCATTAATTTCATTAAGAGCTCATCTATCTTTTCATCTTGAGAATTCATTTTCTGTTCTATTTTGATGATGTAGTCGCGCATTCGCTCCATATATCGGTGCATTTTGCGTTGATTGTATGATAATTCAGTTACGTCGTACGAAACGTCATTAGCCAGCTATTGTACCAATTGCAAACGATTTTCATTTCTATTTGACCATGTATATCTTGTTTCAAAGAATCTAGCTCATTACCTTGGTGATTGAGACGAATCACAAAATGTGCTAAAGTCTGTTGATTGTTCATAATGCCGACTAGTAATTTCTTCATTTCATATCTTTCGACCTATGCAAATTGATCTTCCTGTCCGTTTTGATTGTCTTTATTTTGAACATGATTATCTGCATAAATGTCCATTTCCTCTGCCCCACGTTTACTCCCGACAACAACACCGTCCTGTTTTTTGTTTGAAGCTATAGTCATTGTCAACAATGAAAAGTTAGTGAACAAGCACTCACGGGTAACACAAGGGTAACTCAAATTGATATAAATACAGGAAAAACTTAGAGAATTAGATTCCGATTTCAACGAATTCCCTTTTCTGACTATATGTACAACAAATTGTTCTATATTAAATCATTAAATCAGCTGTAAATACTCCTAGTACAACACTTAAGGTATCACACCGGTAATCGACCAATCAAAATGAACTTAATCAATTGTAGTTCCATATATACTTCAGAATTTTTTTTTTCCTTGACTGCATTTCTACATTTTCCTTTACTCAGTTTTAAAAATTTTTTGTACCACTGAGAAGGATATTTCATGTATTTTGGTAAATGATGATCTTTTTTCACAGGCACTACTTCTTTCAGGGCACATGCAGCAGCTTCCTTTGGAGTGTGCAGTCTGTTTACATACAAACAGAAAACACGTGGCTTTGAGGGTAGACCTGTTTGAAGCTAGATACTTTGAGAAAATGCCGTATCGTGTGCCATTTTTTGGTGTTAGCTGATGAGATAGGTAACAAATAACATTTCCTCCGAATATTTTGTCATGAGAAATACAAACTGATTTTTAAGAATTTTTTTCCCTTCTATAGTGTTATATAGTGAAAACAATTACCGGTGTGATACCTTGAAGGCCCTCCTTAGCTGTCGGCCATCTTTTTCCCATATCAGAATACCGACTTGAAAAAGAAATTATATCCGGAGTATGTGAATAGGTGAGGAAAGATGTAGTAAAAAGAGACAAAAAAGAAATCACACCGTTTATATATTCTCTAAAGTTTTGACGGTATCGCGAAAGTACGTTACAGAAAGTCTCTGAGAATGACTTACATGTAACTAGTAAATGTCAAAACACAGAAGGAACAACAACAAACTAAATACATTGCCTTAGATCTATCGCTTTAGCTAAATAAACAATTGTTAAAAACATCTACAATATACTTATGTCACCTTGAGTTTTGTTTCTGTACATTATCTTCTACCCCCATCTTATATCAATGGTACTCAGCACCTGTATCTATATATAAACAAGATATAAACATATGAATATAAATTTATTATCAATATGCTAAAACGCGATAGAAGAAATGAGCAATTTGTTTACTCATTAACATGAATATGACTTAGCTAAGATGTTGCTTAGTTTTCTTTACGTTATGATATAAGACATACATAAGTAGGACATAGGCATGTCCTATGAGTCCGCCTAAGTCCTACTTATGACCCTACTTATAATTAAGTCAAAATCTTAGCATTCTTTATGTTACGCGACCCTAGCACACATATTTCAGAAATCCTCGATCAATGCAGAACGATTCCCTGTGCCCCAATGTTTTAGCATCACACAAGCGCTAATAATAATTGTAGTATATCGTGGAATGACAGCATGGACTTCTGGAGAGGGTTGTTTTGTAGATACTGATTAAAACGACAACAGGTTGTTATTTTCATGGATTTACCATTGCTTATTTCCTATGTTGGATGTAGTGCGACCGGGATCTACAATATGATGCAGACGTTATGCACTCTGTATGAATGACACACGTGTTCGATGTGCACGCGAAGTAAGGAAACTCTATCTGTGCAATATATTGCGGATACCTTGGCAGTTCTTTCCAAAAATTAACCCTCTTTTATTTTGTCTTCATTGTTGTTTCTTATTTTTTTTCAAACATATTACTACAGAGTTAAGTTCATGCATTTAGAAGTCCGTGCAACCTGAATATCTCGATCGGAAAGCAATCGACTGCTACTTTCTTCACCGGTATAAATACCCCAGTAGCAGTGGAGGAGCTATCATAAATCATATGGCGACCAAAAACTTTTATGAATTCATATCAGCTTTAATACTTGATATTAAACAATATCAGGTCATCATGCATATAGAAAAAAAATACTGATACAATTTCGAAGAATTACTGTACAATACAAATAAACATGACCGACAATATTCAATGCTCACACACATGTCCGATATGCTTGAACTGAATTCAATGACAAGCAGGCATGACGCAACAGTTCCTTGGGTCAAGACCAACACTGACACAATTGACAGAGGCACATATGATACCCGATATGATAGTGTAGCTGTTGGGTTTAGGGATGTTTATGGCGACAATAAATGATTGTAAAACGTCATTATAAGCTAGAACACATTCGGCGTGAACAATAAATCCTTAAAAAAAGATTTATTACAACAATGACTGAAAATAGAGACAACCAATCCTCACATAATATTTGATCGGGTATTAAGGGATATTTCTGGAAGAAATTTATCAATCAGCATGAATAGCTTAGATTGTTGAATATCATGCTATGCATGTGCTCAGATTAAGAAAAAACAAAGACAGAATTGAGGAATCGTTGATGACCCAACCCAACACAATTTAGTTGAATTAATATCAATTAAGCTTTACAAAAACACAGTTTGCATTTGAACTGAGTTGAATATCTTCCCCGGTAGTCTAATGCTTCACCCCAAATTACGATATAAGACACACACTTGTTGACGGGCCATAAGTTACGCTATCTGACAATGTGATGAGTGATAACGATATAAAAAAAACCCTTTTAATATTAATGTTTGAATATACAAAACAGACCCGTCATTACCGTTTACTACATCACAAACGATAAAGTAAGATATAATAGTTTTAATGGGCAAACAGATTGAAAAACTAAGGTATTTCTTTCCTTATCATTTTTTTTGTTTCCGTAAATGTACGACGATCTCTCGATAACTAGTTTTCACATATGTTCAGGTATGACTTTAATTTAATTTTTATTTAACTTTCAATTTAAAAAGAAACCCACCACTTTCCATCCTGATATATCGGCGATTGTTGGTGATTCTTAAATTTTAAGTTTTGTGCCGATATTTCTTTCAGGTACTATTCATAATATAATTATGAGATTTTATCCTAAAGGTAGAACATCTTGTTCTTTTTATCGTTGGACGAAATCAGGACGGACATTTCATTCGTTATATTGAAAATCGACATTTGCAGCGTCCATGGGGTTTATGTGTCGATAACAGAGACAACCTATATGCAGCTGAGCACAGCACAGGTAAAATAAGGAAATTTCAGTGTTATTTATAAACAAACTATGCAGTTAGAACTTGTAAAAATGTATTGCACGCAAACACACGTACATGTAAACTATTGTGTGTTTATATAATACATTGTTGTAGATCAAGGAGTGACACCATGGACCACTGAAAATGTAGTGGGTTTTTGTTTGGTTGAAACTGATAAAAACGACAACAGATTGTTATGTTCTTGGATTTATTATCGCATATCTTACTATGTTGAATGTAGTGCGCCGGGGTTTACCATATGATGAAGACGTTATGCAATCGTACTGGTACAATATCTGCAAAATAGAAATAAACAGAAAGGACAGTTTTTAATTTTTGCACGAATTCCATATCAGTTTGAATTAAATTCGGAGACAGTCTGTATAATGACAAGCAGACATGACGTAACAGTTCCTTGGGTCAAGATTAACATAGACCAATTGACAAAGGCACATCTAGTATCCAATTTGATATTGCAGCTATATTGTTAAGGGATGTTAATGGCGGCAATAAATAATTTTAAACAGGGATTTAAGCAATAACATATTCGGCGTGCACATTAAAACCTTTAAAATTCAAATTATTACATCATTGACTTAACACAGAGACAGCTAATCCTTACATAACAATCCCCACAGAAACACAGACTATTCGAACTGAACATTTAACTGGAAATTAAGGGATGTTTCTGGAAGAAATGTATCAAACAGCATGAATTGGTAAGATCTTTGAATATGATTCTCTACATATGCTAAAATATGAAAATCAATGGCTGAGTTTAGGACACTTTTAATGACCCAACCTAACACAATTTGTTTAAATTAATATGAATTAATGTTTACAAAAACTATTTATCGCATTTGAACTGAGTCGAACGTCTGTCCTGGTCAAATGCTTTATCCATTATCTAAAAAATACAATATAAGACGTACTCTTGTTGACGGGTAAAAAAACACAAATCAATGTTTATGCTGTCTGACACTGTCCTAAAATGTAATGCGTGATAACGACGTACAAAAACGTTTAATTTGGTGTTTGAATTTATAAAACAGACCTGGCATTTGTTTTTACTAAATCAAAAATTGAAAGTAAAATGAGAAAGAAGGGAATTCATAGGAGTTTCTCCTAATCCAAAACAGGTGCCTTTTGTAGAGACAATCAAGTATTTGTACATTTCTTTAAAATTCAAAACATGACTGGGGCTTGACGATTGAAATATTTTTTTTAATCGAAAGCTTGTTTGCTTGCAACAGACCTAACTGTACAATCAGATATCATAACCCCAAGAATGAATATTTTTGACTACAATGCCAAGCTAGGAAAATTGTTTTTGGAGACGGTTAGACGATCATAGCTTGATTTTAACTTGTAACTTTGATGTGAACAAAGTCATTTTGCAAAATAAAATATTTAAAGGAAGAGGTTTTATTTTTACTTTTTGACTGCTGAAATCTATGATCTTTCCAAAGATATACTTTTTGCATCTTCGATTTGTAAAATTTGGCAAGAATTTATATTAAATTTTTGAATGAGGTTTCTCGTAATGTCACAAATGAAATAATTTTATTCTTATGCCCTGAACATTTGTAAATCACATCGGAAATATTTATATTGCCCTCTCGGAAACAGTTTTATTTCACAGGAAATATAGTTATATTGCCCTCCCGAAACTGTTATATCACTCTAACGTGCAATATTTCTGCATATCAATTACGTCGGGTTCGAAATTTAGCTAAGCAAACGTAAACAGTTTCTGGCAAATGTCTGGACAACATCTGTTATCCAGAACAACTTACTTTGATTGTTTAATTAAAAAAAATATTATCTACTTATTGAAAGCACCGATCGACAATATACAAAACATTGATTTGTAAGATATGAAAATGCATTAATAATTAAAATAAACTTGTTAATGAGGTATATATGTTCTCAAACTGATTTTGAATTTTTTGAAAAATGTTAAATAACATATATTACATGTCTTCTCGGGCAACAAGACCAGAATATTTGTCCCTCGGTAACAGGAAAACCCTGGAGAACTCCAGGGCTTTCCTGTCACCTTGGGGCAAATATTCTGGTATGTCGTCTAGAATCCATGTAATATATGTATGGTATTTAATGAAATTTCATACTCATTAAACTGAATAACAATTCAGTGTAAAACAATAGTAAATAGAGAAAAAAAAATATTGCACAGTTGTGTAACGGGATCTATAGCTAGCATGAAAAAGTCCTTTGAAAACGATAAATTTAACGAAATTTTGAGTTTCAATTGCATGAGAAAAGACTTAAAAGTAAAATGTCCCTATTCTGTCCTAATACCACGAATGGATGTTTGCGTTTCATATAAAATCTAACATAAATAAATATCATCAGTTTGCCATTTTTTGCTTCATCTGATCATACACAAATGAGTCAGAATAAATGAATTGACATGACTATTTGAACGGTTGTTTTCTTACAGGATCAGCGATACACCAATTTGTTAGGATAAGCGACATTTGATTTTCATAACATTCGATATGTTTACGGAGTCTTTTTTCATGCTTTTCTTTATATCAATAATCTTAAGAATTACAATTGTAAGTCATATTTAAAGTATTACAAACAGCTTATATATAAGCATTGTCGTGAGTGAAACACTACGTACTCTACTGATGTGTGCAACCAATTATTATAAAGTTATCAGACATCGGCAATATGCTTGATTTGTCAAGTTAGACATAATTTGAGAATTGTTCCTTTCTATTAAGGTGAATTAAAATTTTGTTGATATAATTTAGTAACATAATTTTTCAGATGTTTTGCCCATGAAGCATAACTATAGTAGAGGTAGAAATTAACAATGAACCCCGAGTACAGTCTCCAAGATGTCGTTCGATGTCATCTCTGCGAGACAATTGACGTCCCTTTGTACTGTAAAGTTTGTCATGAATATTTGTGCCTAGACTGTAAGGGAAAACATCTTTTAGAGAAATCTAGAGAACAAAACGTTGTATCATTTAAAAAGCATGCAACTGACCCTGACTACAGCTTCCAGGATGTAGCGCGATGTCATCTTTGTGATTCCCTTGCCGCCTTTTTTTATTGTAACGTTTGTCATGAGTATCTGTGTAAAGATTGTGAGAGAAAACATCTCTCCAGTGTGTCCAAAAAGCACAAATTGGTACCACTAGAAGACCGTAGAGTTATTCACACTGTGTATGGTCCCTCTCTCGAACTATTAAGTGTGTCCTATCGAAATCATGAATGCATATGGACATGTGGTAAAGACACCATTATGAGATTATACAGTCTTCATGGAGAACTATTGAAATCAGTCCAAACTAAGTCAGGGAACATGCCATACGACATAGCAGTCACAAGGAGTGGGGATCTAGTTTATACTGATAGAGTTGATAGAACTGTGAACACAGTAAATGATACAAATATACAGACAATGATCAGTCTACAAGGATGGGAACCTCGCAACATCTGTAGTACCTCCTCTAGCGATCTTCTAGTTATCATGGTCAGTGATGATAAGATCCAAACAAAAGTGGTGCGATATTCTGGCCCTACGGAAAAACAAAGTATTCAATTCAACGACGATAAAAAGCCTCTATTTACAGTCGGACCACATCGTTTTCCCAAATACATCTGCGAGAACAAAAACTTAGATATATGTGTAGCTGACAGTTGGGGTGGAGCAGTTATTGTGATAAATGAGGTCGGTAAACTCCGGTTTAAATTCAATAATCCTCCAATGACTAGTGTAGGGTCATTCAGACCACGCGGCATTACCACAGACAGCCAGAGCAGGATCATAACTGCAGACAATAACAGTATTCTCATTCTTAATCAGGACGGGCATTTCATTCGTTATATTGAAAATCGACATTTGCAGCGTCCATGGGGTTTATGTGTCGATAACAGAGACAACCTATATGCAGCTGAGCACAGCACAGGTAAAATAAGGAAATTTCAGTGTTATTTATAAACAAACTATGCAGTTAGAACTTGTAAAATACATTGCATGTAAACACATTTACATGTAAACTCTCTGTATTTATATAATAAATATATAACACATAATCGAATCGTGTGAACGATCTTTGCTACAGTCATGATAACATGCACGTGTGAAACAGTTTGTGTTCAATTTTTATAGCAAATCAATAAATAAGATTGATGAGAAGGGTTGATGAGAAGGGTTTATTCGGTACTTCATTAGTTATTGAAGCTAAAACCAAATAAAGAAAATTAGGAACATAATAACTATTATCTTCAATGATACAGGAGTGGCATTAAACTCTATGTATAATGCCAAGAAAAATGCACAATGCATTCAGGAAATATATTTGATTACTTCGATCCTGAACCCATGAAAGTGTTGATATTTTAATACAGTGATGTTTAATTCCCAATCGTAAAGCGAAGGAAACATCTAATGTTGTCAAAAAGTCAAACCTGTTGGATGGGATAGTGTAATACCATTGATGATTATAATTACGAATCTTAAATATATAAGTAAATCTAAAAACAATTTAGTATATAAGCTGGCCTATGACTGAATGCTTATCCATATTAGTTTTAGATTTCTATTTTTACGCTCATCGCCCCCCCCCCCCCCCCCCGGCTATAAAAGGCTGAAAGCACCACGCATTCAGGTATATCATTCACCAGAAAATGTTACATTGGACAGACAGATCTGTTGAAAGCGTGAGAACACTGCATTGGTAAGGACTATCCAATGAACGAAACAAAACAGACTGAAATCCAGGGGCTCGTAACAAAAAGGGTACTTAAGTCTAAGACAGGAGACTTAAGTGCATTCTTAGAGTTAAGTCCCTATCTAGAAGAATGCTTAGCGAGGACAATGTACTTAAAACTGCCGATAGCGGTGACTTAAATATGTTTTAAAAGTATTGTTTACACATATTCAGAAGTTTTATTGTTAATTATTTCAATTCAGCATTAGAAAACAGTATATTCATCATATAATTTACACAAAATTAATATATTAATACTTACCAATATAAAAGCGCTGGTTTAATTGATAGACATATTAACATAGCCAAAAAGGTTAAACAGGTAGTGGTCAATTTCCAAGAATTTAAATAATAGAAAATTACTTGGTGATTTTTAAACGGCAAATGCCTAATTCCAGGATACATGCTTTATTTACGAGCCCCTGGCATACATATTCAGGAAAAACCTCGATCATTGCAGAACGTTTCCCTGTGTCCCACTTTTATATCATTATATCATTGCGCCGGGGTTTACAATATGATGAAGACGTTATGCAATCGTACTGGTACAATATCTGCAAAATAGAAATAAACAGAAAGGACAGTTTTTAATTTTTGCACGAATTCCATATCAGTTTGAATTAAATTCGGAGACAGTCTGTATAATGACAAGCAGACATGACGTAACAGTTCCTTGGGTCAAGATTAACATAGACCAATTGACAAAGGCACATCTAGTATCCAATTTGATATTGCAGCTATATTGTTAAGGGATGTTTATGGCGGCAATTAATAATTTTAAACAGGGATTTAAGCAATAACATATTCGGCGTGCACATTAAAACCTTTAAAATTCAAATTATTACATCATTGACTTAAAACAGAGACAGCTAATCCTTACATAACAATCCCCACAGTAACAGACTATTCGAACTGAACATTTAACTGGAAATTAAGGGATGTTTCTGGAAGAAATGTATCAAACAGCATGAATTGGTAAGATCTTTGAATATGATGCTCTACATATGCTAAAATATGAAAATCAATGGCTGAGTTTAGGAAACTTTTAATGATCCAACCTAACGCAATTTGTTTAAATTATTATTATTAAATTATTAATTGAATTAATGTTTACAAAAACTAATTATCGCATTTGAACTGAGTCGAACGTCTGTCCTGGTCAAATGCTTTATCCATTATCTAAAAAATACAATATAAGACGTACTCTTGTTGACGGGTAAAAAAACACAAATCAATGTTTATGCTGTCTGACACTGTCCTAAAATGTAATGCGTGATAACGACGTACAAAAACGTTTAATTTGGTGTTTGAATTTATAAAACAGACCTGGCATTTGTTTTTACTAAATCAAAAATTGAAAGTAAAATGTTACAGTTTTAAAGGGCAACAGATTGACAAACTAAGGGGTTTCTTTCCTTTATTATCATTTTTGTTCTTGTAAATGTACGACTATCTATCAAACACTAGTTTTCACATATGTTCAGGTATCACATTAATAACTTTCACATTTTTGAAAATGAGATTTTTCAGGATAGATTATCAATGGAATGAGGTTAAACATTTGTACTTTCTTATCCTAAGACGAAAAGCTGCAGAGCTTCATAAAACCCGATAACTGGGGAAGATTACATCGAAAAAAATATTTTTCAGTCAAAAAAGGAAACTTATGGTTATTAAAAATAAATATCTAAAACAAGCTGTTGTCTTGAATTAATCAAAATGTTAATTGACCTGTTTGTTTAGTCCTGAGGACGACTTGTCTTTGGGAAAACTTTTGCGACATATGGGTATAGTCCACTAATACATTCTCCATAGCCGATAATGTTAACAAAATGTCACACAGCATTCTCCCTAATTTTCGTTCAGCAACGAGTGATCCCTCAAACTGAAGCTACACAAGTTGTCCATCTTTGGTCCGAGTTTCGTGGTTTGATGTCAGATTCGTTTTCCCGCAAAATCCGTCTGTTTACGTCAACCCCTGAAAAAGAAAGTGAAAGTACAAAACTCCTGCCTATCAGTGAAGCATCACATAACACAAAATAATTCCATACACTTTCAGGTTAAATCACATTTTGCTCAATATACTTACAGGAAAAATGCTCCTCACTTACAAGTATGATGTTCATAATAGTACATAGCTTCATAGATTTTATATGTAGTCTGTTAATAAAGGAACTTTTATTTTTAATGGCACTACTTTGTTGTCCTACCGATTCTAAAAATAGTTGAAGGGATAATCCCATATTGTTGACAATAACAATAAACACAATTAGTCACCAAGGGTATGTATGAAGATTTATTCCACATCAGAAATAAAATCATAATACCGAATTTTGAGAAAGAAGGGAATTCATAGGAGTTTCTCCTAATCCAAAACAGGTGCCTTTTGTAGAGACAATCAAGTATTTGTACATTTCTTTAAAATTCAAAACATGACTGGGGCTTGACGATTGAAATATTTTTTTTTTAATCGAAAGCTTGTTTGCTTGCAACAGACCTAACTGTACAATCAGATATCATAACCCCAAGAATGAATATTTTTGACTACAATGCCAAGCTAGGAAAATTGTTTTTGGAGACGGTTAGACGATCATAGCTTGATTTTAACTTGTAACTTTGATGTGAACAAAGTCATTTTGCAAAATAAAATATTTAAAGGAAGAGGTTTTATTTTTACTTTTTGACTGCTGAAATCTATAATCTTTCCAAAGATATACTTTTTGCATCTTCGATTTGTAAAATTTGGCAAGAATTTATATTAAATTTTTGAATGAGGTTTCTCGTAATGTCACAAATGAAATAATTTTATTCTTATGCCCTGAACATTTGTAAATCACATCGGAAATATTTATATTACCCTCTCGGAAACAGTTTTATTTCACAGGAAATATAGTTATATTGCCCTCCCGAAACTGTTATATCACTCTAACGTGCAATAATTCTGCATATCAATTACGTCGGGTTCGAAATTTAGCTAAGCAAACGTAAACAGTTTCTGCAAATGTCTGGACAACATCTGCTATCCAGAACAACTTACTTTGATTGTTTAATTTAAAAAAAAATTATCTACTTATTGAAAGCACCGATCGACATTATACAAAACATTGATTTGTAAGATATGAAAATGCATTAATAATTAAAATAAACTTGTTAATGAGGTATATATGTTCTCAAACTGATTTTGAATTTTTTGAAAAATGTTAAATAACATATATTACATGTCTTCTCGGGCAACAATACCAGAATATTTGTCCCTCGGTGACAGGAAAACCCTGGAGAACTCCAGGGCTTTCCTGTCACCTTGGGGCAAATATTCTGGTATGTCGTGTAGAATCCATGTAATATATGTATGGTATTTAATGAAATTTCATACTCATTAAACTGAATAACAATTCAGTGTAAATAGTAAATAGAGAAAAAAAAATATATTGCACAGTTGTGTAACGGGATCTATAGCTAGCATGAAAAAGTCCTTTGAAAACGATAAATTTAACGAAATTTTGAGTTTCAATTGCATGAGAAAAGACTTGAAAGTAAAATGTCCCTATTCTGTCCTAATACCACGAATGGATGTTTGCGTTTCATATAAAATCTAACATAAATAAATATCATCAGTTTGCCATTTTTTTCTTAATCTGATCATACACAAATGAGTCAGAAGAAATGAATTGACATGACTATTTGAACGGTTGTTTTCTTACAGGATCAGCGATACACCAATTTGTTAGGATAAGCGACATTTGATTTTCATAACATTCGATATGTTTACGGAGTCTTTTTCATGCTTTTCTTTATATCAATAATCTTAAGAATTACAATTGTAAGTCATATTTAAAGTATTACAAACAGCTTATATATAAGCATTGTCGTGAGTAAAACACTATGTACTCTACTGATGTGTGCAACCAATCATTATAAAGTTATCAGACATCGGCAATATGCTTTATTTGTCAGGTTAGACATAATTTGAAAATTGTTCCTTTCTATTAAGGTGAATTAAAATTTTGTTGATATAATTTAGTAACATAATTTTTCAGATGTTTTGCCCATGAAGCATAACTATAGTAGAGGTAGAAATTAACAATGGACCCCGAGTACAGTCTCCAAGATGTCGTTCGATGTCATCTCTGCGAGACAATTGACGTCCCTTTGTACTGTAAAGTTTGTCACGAATATTTGTGCCTAGACTGTAAGGGAAAACATCTTTTAGAGAAATCTAGAGAACATAACGTTGTATCATTTAAAAAGCATGCAACTGACCCTGACTACAGCTTCCAGGATGTAGCGCGATGTCATCTTTGTGATTCCCTTGCCGCCTTTTTTTATTGTAACGTTTGTCATGAGTATCTGTGTAAAGACTGTGAGAGAAAACATCTCTCCAGTGTGTCCAAAAAGCACAAATTGGTACCACTAGAAGACCGTAGAGTTATTCACACTGTGTATGGTCCCTCTCTCGAACTATTAAGTGTGTCCTATCGAAATCATGAATGCATATGGACATGTGGTAAAGACACCATTATGAGATTATACAGTCTTCATGGAGAACTATTGAAATCAGTCCAAACTAAGTCAGGGAACATGCCATACGACATAGCAGTCACAAGGAGTGGGGATCTAGTTTATACTGATAGAGTTGATAGAACTGTGAACACAGTAAATGATACAAATATACAGACAATGATCAGTCTACAAGGATGGGAACCTCGCAACATCTGTAGTACCTCCTCTAGCGATCTTCTAGTTATCATGGTCAGTGATGATAAGATCCAAACAAAAGTGGTGCGATATTCTGGCCCTACGGAAAAACAAAGTATTCAATTCAACGACGATAAAAAGCCTCTATTTACAGTCGGACCACATCGTTTTCCCAAATACATCTGCGAGAACAAAAACTTAGATATATGTGTAGCTGACAGTTGGGGTGGAGCAGTTATTGTGATAAATGATATCGGTAAACTCCGGTTTAAATTCAATAATCCTCCAATGACTAGTGTAGGGTCATTCAGACCACGCGGCATTACCACAGACAGCCAGAGCAGGATCATAACTGCAGACAATAACAGTATTCTCATTCTTAATCAGGACGGGCATTTCATTCGTTATATTGAAAATCGACATTTGCAGCGTCCATGGGGTTTATGTGTCGATAACAGAGACAACCTATATGCAGCTGAGCACAGCACAGGTAAAATAAGGAAATTTCAGTGTTATTTATAAACAAACTATGCAGTTAGAATTTGTAAAAATGTATTGCACGCAAACACACGTACATGTAAACTATTGTGTGTTTATATAATGTATGTATAACATAATCGAAGCGTGTGAATGTTTCTTGTGCACAAAAACAAATGTATACATTA
The DNA here is from genome assembly GCA_033439105.1 of Magallana nippona. NCBI lineage: Eukaryota > Metazoa > Mollusca > Bivalvia > Ostreida > Ostreidae > Magallana > Magallana nippona. Next base: position 44,231,651 of record CM065921.1, read on the forward strand.
GCTGTAAACATTAAGAGTGCATATGACAGTTGAATGTTAACGATCTTTGTCACAGTTATTATAACACGCAGGTGTAAAAACAGTTTGTTTTCACATTTATATGCCGGGTAAGTCAATAATTGTATTAAAAAGGGTTTGTTCGGTACTTCATAAATTATTAAAGCTAAAACCAAATAAAGAAAATTCGAAACATAATCACTATTATTTTCATTAAAATAGTAGTTACAGGGGGCATTAAACTCTATGTATAATGCAAAGAGAAAAACACAATGCATTCAGGAAATATTATTGATTACTTCGATCTTTAACCCATTTTATCTGAAAGTGTTTTTATTTTAATATAGTGCTTTTTATTTTCCATATTTAATATACAATCTTAAAGCGAAGAAAACATCTAATGTTGTCAAAAAATAGTAATATTTTCCCATTCTGAAAAATATATGAAAAATTGAGATTAAAGTTAAAATTCATTTAAAGAAGTCAGACCTATTGAACCGGTTAGTGTTATACCATTGATGATTATAATCACGTATTTTAAAATATGTAAGTAAATCTAAAATTTTCTATTTATTATAAGTCACTTGATAAAAGATTTAATTTTATTTTCAAATTTTAATCTTAAACATCTTAAAGCAGATTATTTTTAAATATCAAAAATGTAAAAAAAACCAAAAAAAAAAACCAAAATAACCCCCAATAGTTTGAATGTGACAAAATATTTTTCACTTTTTTACGGTAAAATTCTTTCCAGCTGTCTTTTTAAACAGTGTAAAATGTATTAAACCTCACACATTTCGTTATTGGGGTGTTGTTGCCTAGAGTGCTTTGTTTTGTTGTTTAATAAGTGTACATTATTTGACTTTTTTGTACATGTCTAGGGATAGCGGTTACACTACTGGCTCTGAAAAGTACTGAAAGTGCCATTTTTTACTGATAATTTCTGATATTTGCTGATATTGTACTGTTATTGTTGAGAATTGCTGATATTTACTGATAGTTTTACTGTTGTTACTGATAATTGCTGTTGGGTATGATATTTACTGATGATTTTGCTGTGAGTTCTGATAATTACTGATATTTACTGAGATTTGCTGTTGGTACTCAGAATTGCTGATAATTACTGAGAATATTCATTAAGAGTCAGGGAATTTTCAAGAGATTTAATTACATGCAAATTGTTCAGATATTATTTCAATTTAACAAAAAACAAATACCGGGCATTTTCTTAATAGAAAAAAAAAAAATGAAAGATCTAAGTTTACGCTGATTTTATCAACAGTGATTTCTCTTTTACAACCTCCAAAAATTAAGTTGGATTATTTTTTTATTTATTATCTGCTTATTTGTTTAATGTATATTTTTTTCTTTTTGTTCCTTTTTTTTAGCTGATTAACACAATTCAGCACATAAATAAAATGCATATAGAAATTATAGAATGGCTCCCCCCCCCCCCCCCATCCCCGTGCGCGAATCCACTCGATACTACAGTGTTATGTCAAGATCAATACAGTCATGCTTAATAATCTTTTTATGAAAAATTTAATCTCTTTATGTTATTGATTGATACATCTAATAATGATTCCCAATTTTGAGCGATCACTTCAAGTATTGGACCATGTTAAATAATCATAAACTTAAGATGTTTTTATCCTGGCCATAATCACTAATTTTGTTTCCAAAATAAAATCACTTTTGTTTCACGGTGTATTTTCCGACCATTTACATCTGTTTATTCTGAGGCTACAAGACATATACACAGGTGGCCAGGTTCCAGAACCGTTAGTTCTGAATGTTTTCTTGATCCCAGGCATACATTCTGCATGTATTTTAGCGCGGACTCTAACTATATAATCGTTGATTTATCAAGGAAAATCAATTAAATTGTGTCCTTTTTTCAAAATTAGAACCGAATGTACATAAAGCCGGTGACCATATTACCTCATACTAGTGCATGAAAAATTAAAAGTATTTGTACGAGAGAGAGAGAGAGAGAGAGAGAGAGAGAGAGAGAGAGAGAGAGAGAGAGAGAGAGAGAGAGAGAGAGAGGAGAGAGAGAGTTTGAGAGAGTTTGCTAGCGGGTCAAAACGCTATTATGATAGAACATGTGAAAAAACCACCGATCTTTATAAATTGACGTCTTTGGTGAATTTTATTGTTAATCGCGCAGAGGTTTAAACTCCGTGTAAAACCTGGATGTAACGAGCTAAATGTAAAAAGTATTCATGTTAACGCCTATTGTAGTATGTATTATGAAATTTGGATATAAAATATTTATCAGTGAATCTAAGGTTTACAAATCAAGGGAGGTTGTATTAAATTAAGCAATTTTCTTAATCTTTGATTTTTGGATCTATTTTTTACTTCTAAATGTTTTTAGAAATAAGATTATAATTGAAATGAAATAAACGCTATGAGAGAGAGAGAGAGAGAGAGAGAGAGAGAGAGAGAGAGAGAGAGAGAGAGAGAGAGAGAGAGAGAGAGAGAGACTGAGTTGTAGGAAAGTCCACGATCAAATCTCAGTTAGAACTGGCGGTTGTGATGCTGTATTGGGACTTGATCGTGATTATGCCATTCTGCCTTGTCGCCTCAAAATACCTTTTAGTATATTATCTGAGAGAGAGAGAGAGAGAGAGAGAGAGAGAGAGAGAGAGAGAGAGAGAGATTATAAACCGTAACAGTTTTTCACTATATTGAGTTAACTTGGTGTCATTTGTAGTCTTAGAAAAGTTTACATTCAAATCTGTGTTTGAAATGGCGGTTGTGATGCTGTAATGGGACTTTATCGTGCTTATGCCATTATGCCATTTTGACTCAAAAACTCAAATTTTAGGACTAGAAAATATATATGAGAGAGAGAGAGAGAGAGAGAGAGAGAGAGAGAGAGAGAGAGAGAGAGAGAGAGAGAGAGCTGATTTAAAATAATATAACTAGATCATGACAACATACTTAGCCGTGCAAGAGAAGATATATTATCAAAAGAGAAAAAGGTCTGTTAAATAATCTTCGTTACTTATTTTGATTTTAGCAAATGGTAGGAGAGAGAGAGAGAGAGAGAGAGAGAGAGAGAGAGAGAGAGAGAGAGAGAGAGAGAGAGAGAGGAGAGAGAGAGAGAGAGAATAAATATATTTATATTAAAATTATATTATAAAAAATATTATTAAAATTATTAGGTTATTCATATTGATGTCAATTAAATACTTTTCATTTTGATTAAATATTCTTAAGATCATGGATACCTCTATACGGATATTACGTAATGTCTTACACAAGGTGTCAGACTGACATTTAACAAGGTTGATGATTGTGACATTCCCACGTCTTGATCTGCTGAAAGTATGTATACTATACATAGATACTGCCTCGCTGATCTTTCTGTGAAGTAAAACTTCAAAGACATTTTGAAGTCCTGACCAGGTAGCTTTTCTATTTTGAAAAAAATCATGTTCAGAAATGGGGGTTTTATTGCTGAATAAAAATTGTCCACCACATTTAGAAATTAAATATTCTTGTGGAGTCTGCCTTTAGTTATCAATTTTTGCCCGGCTTTCAAACATTTAGTCTAAAATGTGATCTGTGTGCTTCAAAAAAATAAAAAATATATATATATATAAATAAAACTCTAAGTTAAATGCATAACTACCGAATACACACTCGAAAATAAATTGCGTTTAATCTGAATTATGTGTTTTTTAATAATTAAAAGACAATATTTTGGGCTTTAAAAATATTATCAGTAATTATCAGCAATTCTCAGTACCAACAGTTAATATCAGTAATTATCAGAACTCACAGCAAAAACGTCAGTAAGTATCAGTAAATATCAGAACCAGCAGGAATTATCAGTAACAACAGTAAAATTATCAGTAAATATCAGCAATGCTCAGCAATAACAGTACAATATCAGTAAATATAAGAAATTATCAGTAAAAAATGGCACTTTCAGTACTTTTTAAAGCCAGTAGTGATTGCTCTTTATATGTTCACAATGAAAAAATGACAATAACTACAATAATAATTTTGAGTCAATAATTAAAATTGTTACTTGAATGTACATCAAGTAGTATGTTTTGCTGTAATCGTCAATTTCGCGAGTAAACTTTATGCCAAACGTAAAATCATCAAAACATTATTGTATTTTCTTTTAAGCTATGTTTATTTATTTATTATTATTTTTTTATTTATTTTAATTTAAAAGTATTTTAAAATGTGTTTGTGTAGCTACGAACTTGCTTTGAATAAATTCTTGAGAAGTATGTATATCCTGACAATACTTTATTTGAGGTTTCAATATTATTTGGTTTTAAGCCCAACCTATAGAGATATTTCTTTCGACTTTGTGTGTTTTATTGTTGACAAAACACAAAGTTTGACCGTGCACCCTCACCTTTTTTTTGCAGGATTAAATTTTAAATAATTCTTAGAAATAAAGAAATATATTAATTTTTTTTAATTTCAAATTGTTTGAAACTGTTGCTAAATTGTGTATACCAAATTTAGTAATGATCCGACGTTAAGTGAAATAGCTCTGGCAGAAGTGGATTTTTTTATTGGCACTCGTATAAGTGTAAATGGTTAATTGTTGAATAACAGAGACAACACACGTCATAGAACGCAACTGTATTATAGTATTATCAGGGGAATTCTACCTTCTAGACTGCTTACAATATCACAATTTTAGCTGATAATGTTAAACCACATATTTTGAAAAATTAATAGAACTATATGCATCATTCTAGATGAAAAGAGTTATGTACTTTATAAACCTCTGATACGCAATATGCTTACTATTATAAAATATCAAAGATAAAATACCGAAAGGAAAATGCCGTTTAAAATCTGTGTAAAATGCTTCCAAAGCAATGCGCTTCAACTTATCACAATATTATCACAAAATATTGTCTGTATATTAATTTATTCAAATAGAGTATATCCTAAAAGATTTAAAAACATCCACAGATTTTTTTTCTTTTTCAAAATTCTGTGTGATACAAACGATTCACTTCTAACTGTCTATAAGTATATAGCTATGAATTAGCATTGAATAGAAAAAGTATCACACAAAATATTTTTCTTACATTTTATGCCAAAGGCAAACTTTGAATTTATATATTTTGTCGAAGGAAAATTATTAATATCAGACAGATCTGCCTTTAAAGAGCTTTAAGACAGACCATATTGAACAAATAATAAAACAGAATATGATTCTGTTGAATTGTATACTCTTTCAGGATAACTCGTAAGAAGTCAATGAAAACGAACGAATATTTTTTATTAATTTTAAATATTTTAGATAACTATCTCTCCAGCTGGCTACATTAATTTTATAATGTATATAATTTGACGGAATTGTGTTAATCACCATCAAAATGGATTTTTTTAAATCGCGAACCTTGATATGTATAGCTGTCGAAATCATTTGAATTATAAGGAAGTCAATGGTGAACAAAATATGAAATTTTTAAATCTTAAAAATCAAGCAAGAAAAGATTTATAGGAAGTTTTTTTATCATGTTTAAAACTTGAATGTTTTTGAAGGTTATATATTGAAAAAAAAGGAAGCATATGGTTAAATTAATTTACATTGAATGTTTTATACAGATATTTAAAGATCTTTGGATCCTTTAGTATCTTGGTTCAAATATAAAGGTTTTGTCAAATAAATATGATTCAACCAGGTTGTTTACAAAAGATAAAGGAAAACATCCCTTTTTTCGGTAAAAAAAAAAAAAAAAAAAACTAAACAGGCGTTCTATTTATCAGCTAAAATGTAAAATAAATAAGAAAAATTCTCATGTACACCTAAAGATAATTCATAAAGATTAAACGAAGAGATAACTTTCTTTAAAAATACTTAAGTGTAAAAGTAAAGGATTTTTTGACATCAAAAAGTCTGCTAATTTGATTTCTTTCATACTATATTAGAGTATTGTAAGATTACTGTTTAAGATTATTCTTCTATCATAATTATTCATCTTTATATTGTTTTTGTTTTGTTGGGAGGAATTTTACATACATATGAAAGACATATCATAAAATTTAATTGCGGCTTTTGCCTGACAAGTAAAACGTTGTTTAACAAGTTTGAATGTACCTGATAACATTAAAAAAGTTTTGATGATACTGACCAAAAAAGTACATTTTATAGGGGCATGGTCACGATTTTTCTCAAAAGTTATATTTCCGTTTTTAAGGTAAGGTTTTGCGGCTTGCATTTTCTAGGAATTGTACCAAAGTTACATACCATTTTATTCTCTTAGTATACTAAAGTCTTTTTTCTCATGAAATTCAAATGATTTTGCCTGTCCCGTTTTATAACTACAAAAGGTCAAAGTTCATGATTTCAAATTTTCATGTTGATGAAATGTAAATAAGATCGTGGAAATATGTACATTTTACATGTATATGTGACTATTATGGGGGTTACATGTATTTATGCTTAAAATGTTCGAAAATAATGTCACTATTTATATCATGATTCATTTTTTTAATTTCGAGTGAACTTTTTAAGAATAGAATAGAGTGCAACAAAAGTCTTAATTTTGGACTATATTATGTAAACGAAGACATCTTATTTGAAACCTTTCTAAATCCACCGACTTCAGGAAAAACGTATTTCAGTATATGTGTAATCTGATGTTTCTAAAACACTGTTCAAAACTATATGATGCATACTTAGTTTTTGTGGAAGTTAAATGAATGCTTGTGTCCTCTCTTTTTTAAATGAAACTACAAAGTCCCGCACCCCCCCTCCCCCCGAAATCAATTATGAAGTCATAAATTTTGATGTCATAGCTGAAATAAAGGGTAGTTGTTTTACGTGACAATGAAAATCTGTGAGTTATCTCCCTGTAGCCGCAAACCTTACCTTAATGTTTACAATGCTCCAATAAGGCATTTCTAATAGTCAACCAAAATTTGAGTGTCATTTGTCGTGTTATAAGCGAGATACAGAGCTCACAATTCTCTGTTATGAGAAAGCTTTTGTTTACGTTTTGAAAGTTGAAGTAAAAATTTCAGTTTTAGACCTAAAATGAATATGATAAACGCTAGAACCCTTTTATTCATGCTTAAAACGAATTAGAAGAGAGAAAACTCAGCTTGAAAAATAAACTTGTTCCGCATGTAAACAAAAACAGGGCACCAGCCTTGTTTACATGGTATAGAATTGTGAGTGTTATATCTTGCTTATAACTTTACGACTGATACTCAAATTTTGAATGACCATTAGAAAATGCATTTCTAAAGCATTGTAAGCAATAAAAATAGAAAAATAAAATTTGACTAAAATTGTGACCATGCCCCTTTAAAATAATCATTAAATTTTCATGAGGAGTAGTGAAATAGATTTTTTCATACAAACTTTAATATCACTTGCCTCAGGTATCAAATGATACTTCTTTGTGCCACTGGAGGATGAAAAAGCTTGACTAAAGAAATGATAGAAATAAAGCGATAGGATTCCTATAGACTGAAGTATTTGTTCGTCAATCATTATTACTGTGACAAATATACCCCTTACTAGATTTTTCAATCGTATTTAGCTACATGTATAACACTGTATGTATTTTCACATTGAAAAGAACAACTCAGTGTTCAGAATGTTGGAGTTTTCTTTATTTAGTGTGTTTGATAGTGATTAGTTCTATACAGGCTTGAACAGATGTCTGTGTCACAATTGCCAATGCGATTATTAAGTGTTGGAATATAATGCTAAGGTCAACCATGCAAAATTTATCCAATGGTTGTACTTGCACCAAAACTGTTCTACTCTAGATAACATTTTCAAGGAGTCGCACATATACGTAACTGCTGTACATATACATAAGATTGTTGATGTACAATAGCTCTTTATAATAATTCTGTACAACGTACCATCTGATTGATCTTGACATGTATGTGAAAGGGTAAATAAAACGTCATGTCTTCAGGGGATTAACATATTCCACCCCTTCGGAGATTTCGGGATTTTTCATTCTGTTGGAATGAAAAAGCCGATATGAGTATATGACGGGAAAAAAGTGATTCATTCCTAAATGGTCAAAAGTTAGTCTTCTAATATCAAAAAACAAATTCAGCTATATATGATTCAAAATTATAAAAGAAAAGAGAAATTAATAGAGAAAGTCAAACAAACATTTACGACGGTTTTGCTTTTTCAAGGTTGAATAACTATTACAACTCGCTGTATGTTGTAATTATGTATGTCGTAAATATAGTATATACTATATTTATATTATATAAATATAGTACAAATGTTTTAAATATATGTATATTTAACCCCCCCCCCCCCCCGAAAAATTAAAAAGCTGCTTGGTCCCATTTTATATCAAATTTTGTGCACGCTTTTAAACGATGGTTATGCTAAGAATTTGTATATTATTAGGCATTCCAATAGTTTTCCTGGTCAATTAAGCCATTTTTCAATGAAAAAATAATATCAAAATTTGGTAAAAAAAAAAAAAAAAATCGACATAAAAGGGTATCGCGTTATTTCGCCTCATATTAAATTCGCCCCTGACGTCGAGACGGGTATGATTGTATTATGACTTTGACATCGCTATAAATAAAGGTCAATGGTTTGACAAATCAAAATATAAACCTGTCTATATTTTGTTCACTAATACTTATGAAGTTACCTTTGTTAACAATCGATGCCTAACATGCAGGTTGAATAAACCTAATCAGTTGGGGGACGAAACCAAACGGTTCCCTTTATAAACATTCCCATGATGCGTTTTGGTTTGGTTTTTTTTTTTTGTTATCTTTAATTACTTTGAAAATTTCTAACTTTGAAAGGAGAACGGTTCTGCTAATGTAAATATGCGAAAGTTTATTACTTTCTAAGATAATTGGTTTATATGGAAAATTATTTGATACTGTTATAGCCAAAAAATCGGACCATGTAGCTTTAAAAAAATATACAAAATCATTTCAGATCGCATATTTTAAAATCTTTATCATTGACGTTACAGCACACAGCGGGTGTGACCGGTCAGCAGAAGATGATCACTCCTCCTAGGCACCTGATCCTACCTCTATCTTTTTGGAGGTCCGTGTTGATCTGCTTTGAATTTTATTGCGTTTTATGGATTTTTGAGATGGTTGACGGTTTGTTTTTGTCATTTTTACATTTCAACACCAACAGAAAACAGACAATAAAAGGAACTAGATGCTGTCATTAGACAGCAATACCCGCACCAAGTGTTTGCCTCTAAATAACACTCTATTCTACCAGTTTTAGTAAAAAAGAAGGCCACATGCAATTTCCGGTACTTTTTAAAATTTATAATTTTCATAAAGGATGAGATCCCATCCCATAATACACATATTGCCTTTATGTACAATTTAGAGTTGAACTGTTTGCCTGTGGACTTTAAATTAATAATCTAAACATTTCATGTCATAGAAAGTATGGTCTATATAATTATTACTAACAAAATTAAATTATGCACCCCCCCCTCTCGCCGGTTGCCTGCTTTAGATATGCTTTTGTGTGCCAAAATCATCGTGTGTGTGGATTAAGAGAAGGGGTGGGGGTGAGGGGTCCAGACCCTCCTACCCCCCTCCCCCTCCAAATTCATTTATGTTATTAAAATTAAAATTACCAAAAATAAACATCAGACCAACCCTCCCCCCCCCCCTGCAAACACAATTATTACTCCCACCCCCTCCCCCCCCCCCCCCCACCAGTGTTAGGCACTGTAATAGTTTTCAGACTTTGTTGACAAACAGTCGTCGTTTGATGGTCTAAAGAAGGTTGTGTGTCGTCTGAGATAAAACACTTGATTTCGAAATTGTTAACGCGATGTCCCTCAGTTTAAGATAATTTTCGTTGATAAATTATTTCTTCTTTATTTGCATTTAAACATGTTCATATCCAAAAATTCAGGATGCATTACCAGGCTTTTGTTTTGAGCTAGAATATTTTGAATTTTTCTTTTGACAGCATGCAAAATGCAATTGAATGGTTATTAAGAAAGTCAAAATATATATTTTCAACTGAAATTATTTATCTAAATAAAATAGAAAAATATCATATAACATAAAAATATAATTTTGGAATTAGATTATAATAGAAGATAGGTCGGGTCTAATATGAAGAGAGCAATTTCTTTCCTATAAACAACTTCGTCAAGTTCTTTCATTGGAATTTGGTAACTTTTTCTGTCAAATTCACAGCATAAAAATCCATACTGTTTGGCATTGTTCGAAAAAGTTCATCCATTTAATCACTTCATTTTTACTACCCTTTTCCTTCAAATTTTCTAATATCCAATCTCTATCATCCATAATTTAAACGTTAATTCACATTAAATAAAGCGTGCTATTATTCTAAATACACAACAGTTCCGTTGGTTACCTCATCTTGCTTAGAATCATTTATTACTGTTTGGCGCTAATTTTGAATTATTATTTTTTAATTATCAGCATTAAATTTAAATATTCCGAGGCACTATATGAAGCTACATTTTTTGGGGTATTCAATCGTTATTAAACTTGTCTTCATAAAAACACGTAATTGGGAATTTACGATTTTAAATTTTAAAATTTGAGATCAAAACAGCCCTGAGGCATAGAGACATCAGCCCTGATAGGATCAAGCTCTAGCTCCCGGTTCCTGTCCTACGTAGGCCTTAGCTGATACACTACTAGGTATATGATATAAATAAGTTACAGGTTTCGTAAACAACATAAGTTATTCATATGCAATTTATTACATATAAAGAGCACACGGCGGGTGTGACTGGTCAGCAGAGGATGCTCACTCCTCCTAGGCATCTGATCCTACCTCTATCTTTTTGGAGGTTCGTGTTGCTCTGCTTTGAATTTGTATTTCGTTTTATGGATCTTTGAGATGGTTGACGGTTTGTTATTGTCATTTTTTCATATAATTAAATTAAAAACATAATAAAGGGATGATGTATGTTTTAATCTCAATAATCTCAATCTCAATAAAAAAGTGATGATATATATCTAATCCAAAAAAAACCCCCAAAAACATTGATATAGACATATATCACAACAAGTAATGAATAACGACATCGTTAACAAAGTTAGGAGTAATAAATTTATGCATTATGAGACTATGAGGGTAACTACAGTACGAAAAGCCTACAGAAATAACAGGATACATTTATGTGTCAGTTCAAAATTTGTTAGCTTTTTAAACACAATATGATTTGATGTTAAATAAATATGTACATACATATACCTTAAATAATGTTAAATCATCTCGGTATTATGGTATACATATTTACACGGAGTTTAAATCATCCTAGAATATTGTAGAGTGCTCCTTCTGTACATTACACCTGGAGATAATTATACACCCCATACACATCACAACCTCATTTTGAATAATGAGTTCACAGCTTAATTGACATATATCGCAATCAGTTTTTTAAACAAACTTTTATCGCAAATCACAAGCGATTCTTCACATCTTTTATATTATGCTCTGATAGGTAATAGAGATGACAATTCATTAATATCATTAAAAAGGAAAAAAAATATATGATTTTTGTTTTAACTACATTTGTTTGCCACATAAAAGTGTGAATGCTGCTTTGATATCAAACACTGAGTATTTTGTTTTGTTTTTGTTTGTTTGTTTGTTTGGTTTGGTTTGTTTGTTTGTTTGGTTTGTTTGTTTGTTTGGTTTTTTTTTTTTTTTTTTTTTTACAAAACTTTCAAGTAAACAAGCATCATTAGAAAAAAAATCTTAATTTAGTTAACACAAATCATGTTGTCATGACATTATAATTGTATGCTTCTTCACATCGAGAAAAACGCGTTAAAAAGTATATTGTTCAGAATGTAGGAGTTATCTTTGTTTTGTTTGTTTTATTGTGATAATTACACGAAGACTAATATTATTGACACACGGAGACTAATGTCTTTGCTTTAATGTCACAAAGGTCAAACCATTGTCTATGCTTAGACAGTTAGGATTTTATATAAAGTACATGCATTAGTCATCAAAATAGTGCAGATTGTTTCAAAAAAGAGATAAAAACATGACGAACAATATGAAAAAACGTGTACGTGCATGTAACAATATTTTATTGTTTTGAAATAAACTTTCATCGAATTAAATAAGCAAATACAATTATATAAAAATAAATTAACATGAGACTTTATTCAAACAACACGTTTTGTTATATAAAACATAGAGATTATAGAATGAATAAGATGCATTCATAAAGTATAAGCTTTGAAGGAAGTCAATCTAGGTTCATGCATAAACATCCACATCCGGGTTAAATCAATAGATTTAACACACATTGTATTCTCAAGTGAGTGTGTTCCTATTCCTACTGTTTAAGTTAAATTTAATACATTTGCCTAAGATCCACTAAACATGTCTACCATCATTTTTTAGACAAAGTTTTATTTATTGAAGGATTAGTTCCTCCTCTAAAGGAGCTATTGAATGTGTATTATATATTAAAGTTGAAAATGTGCTTGTTAAACGATTCATCCAAAAACAAAAATAGCCAAGAATGGAGTAACTTTTTAGTATTTGTATATAATAATACAAAGACCTGTAATGAAGAATATCGATGTTTTTCTTTGTACGAAAATTTCTATTTAAGCGAAAGCTTACATTTGGCATGCAGGGAAAGCATAACGTCGGTGAAATTCAGCTCAAGTGCAAATTTATAGCTCAGATCTCTTACAGATGCGTTTTTTGTCAATAAGGACATGTACATTTACATTATAAATAGCAGAATAAAAAAACCACATATCCACAACATCTTATGAATAACAGAATGAATTGTACCCGAACCAATTATGATGATACATTGGTAAACATTTCATGAATTTGCCAATCCAATTTTACACTTTCTGTTGCCCTTTTTGAATATGAAAAGTAAGACACAAATAATAGGCTTTTAATGAAGAAAAAATCTATTTTTGTGTGGCCTCATATCAAATTCGTAATCTATATCTACATTTGATGCTGGAGGAGAGTTTCCTGGAGAAAAAGCAAAGTTTTGAAATAAAAAAAACAAATATTGCATATATACAGTCATGTATGTTTTGTATATAAACAATTTCTATTTTAAGCCTTAATAATACGTTGGCTTAAAGTCAATATACAAGTGTAAGAAGTGTTATATATATATATATATATATATATATATATATATATATATATATATATATATATATATATATATATATATATATATATATATATATATATATTTATGTTTTAAATATTATTATAGTTTGATAACAACAGTAATTTTGATTATGATCAATTATCAATACAAGAAATATTCGACATACTTGATATGGTTTTTTTTTCAGACTGATTCTGCTTAGTATGAAAAAATCATAACTTCAATAAGTATCTACAATCCTTTTTTGGATTAATGATTAAAGAAAAATCAAATTGAAAGCTACATACATGCATTTTTTCTCTTGAAGCCACTTTCAAAATGCAATTAAGACAAAGCGTCTTCAATTAATTTTGGTCTATGGGAAATCATTTTGTTTTTGACGACGAAAATAAACCTAGGTTTTACATATCTATTTCGCATTATTTCAAAATAAAATTACTGTTTCTTTCTTATCATTTTTAAAGTAAAAACTTAATATACTTTTTTATATTGTTAAATTTATTACTTCATTTCATTTTTTTATTTAAAAAATGAAAAATCCAAAAAGTTTATAACAAAAACGTCATTAATTTTAATATTTGTTTATATCATATATCAAATGATAACACAGTTTCATAGCGCATAACGACTCAACCCAGTTATTAATCGTTTAAATGATAGCTAATTGATTATGATGTAACGTTTTAGTAATTTAGATAAGGTATAATGCTATGCTTTTATTCACTAGTCCAATACAAGGAATAGGTTTTGAATATGAACATGTTCATAACCAACAAACGTAACTGAAAGGACAGACGAAAAATTGATTTACACATGTAATGCACGAAAATTATATGTTATATCTTTTGTGTTTTTTGTCTACGTTTACAGTATGTGTTATTAACTTATTGCTGTGCTCTTCCTGATGATTTTGTGTCTTCCTGCTACATTTCTGAATAATGCATATATTGTATAGCAAACTACACACAACCACTATTTTATTATCGCAGTCGCTACTTCAACGTTCTTGTCAGTTTCCGTAACGTAACGTAAACAGGAAAAGTCTGTTTGATTGCCAGTTTCCCTATAAAAACCAACGATTTCCTGTTCTGATAAAACATTGAGGTCTAGTTTTCTTGATTAAGAAAGCGATATATACGAGATCGCTATGTTGAAAAAAGCTTCACTGTGAGTTTTTTACTCGTTTTTATAGTTTCTGGACGAGTGTAACCAGATAGCCATGCTATGACCGTGAATTGTATTACAAATTGGTCACTATGATACTTATGTATATCTAGATACTGCGCAATGAATTGTGGTAATGATAACTAACAGAATGAACTCTGTGACTCTGTAGCACTGCGCAGTATTCCTAAATGATGTCATGCAACCAGGTGTAGAATGAAGGCACAAATATCCAAATTGGGAGTTTTTAACAAGTTTTCAAATGTGCCTGCATCGATAGCTGTGGTACTCTATACTGAGTCATGTATTGCATATTCTATATAACCTTTATAACCTTTTAAACCATGAACTCATGTATACTTTTATATATGACATTTTAATATTGCACGCAAGCGATGCATCGTACTAAGGCGGGAGACTCAAAGCCTGCATCCCAATAATCTTAGTCCTAAATGAAGTTAATTAATCAGGTACGGAATTCGGGCACAGTAAAATCCAAACTGAAAATATATAAATAAGTTATCAACAAATTGTCATATTTGGCGATCCTGTGTCTGCAATGAAGACCGTGATACTGCAAGCTAGGCATGTAATGCTTGTTCCATCTATTTAACCTTTGTAACCATAAACCCATGTATGAATGAATGTATTATGAGTAAGCGATGCATCATACCCAGGTGGGAGACTCAGAGACTCGGGACTCGGAGACTCAAAACCTGCATCCATACTCTTTGATATACAGTTCCGACAGTTTTGTTGCTTTATTTAGAAATAAAATATAACTGTGGAATTTAAACATTAAATGTTCACTCATGATCATCGTAGATGGGCCGAACTAGTCGGAACTGTCAAACATAAGTAAAATGTTATATAATCCCATGTAAAATGATGTTAATGGAGATCTTATATTTTTTGGCTGATGATTTTTAGTTTGGATTTTGATATTTGATGTTGTAACTTTGACAATACTATACGATCACGCTTTTTAATAAACTGATTGTGAAACAACAATTGGACTTGGTGATTCCTAAGTTTGAGTTGAACCTCTAGTAGCTCAAGAAGACGTAATGCTTTCATGTTTAGTAAAACAGTCATTAATTGTCAATTTCTAATGAAGAAAAATCAAAGTTTGGTGGAACATCCGGGGGGTATTTTGAGTGTTGCTGCCTTAAAATGAGACTTAATAGAATGGTATTTGAGTGGAAAAGGTAAAGTACTATATAGCTGGAGTGACTCGTGTGTATTGGGTTTTTCGTTTTTGTTTATTTTGCATACACAGAGCGATCACTTCAAGTTAATAACCGAATAAATTACGTGGAAATACGTATGTTGCTACCATTATTTAAGAACAACCACTTTGAAATAAAATATTTCAATAGTGGTTGGGAGTGTATTTCATTATAAAGATCACTTTACTACCATTACGACCACTATTAAAATTGTCATTTCAATAGTAGTTGGGAATAAATTGCATATTGATATTACTTTGTAACCATTTTATAAACAACGTGGAGAGAAAGAAGATGTATATCGCTTTTTGTTTTCAAACGATTTTTAGAATGCCAGGAATACTTTATTTAACGCATTTTTTTTTCAAATACACGATTTAGGTACTATACACTTGCATTTTATACTATAAGGTAATGAAATTTTGATTATGAAACTAATTTTGATTTTTCACTGCTGTGCATAAATCAACCGGTATAATCTATTCTCGCAGATTTACGTACATATAGTATGTGTTTTCATATTTTTTTCTCTACCTGTTTTGTTCTATAGATGTATCATGTTTTATGACAAATGAAATTTAGTTGTAGGGTGAGAACCTAGTAAGTAGCAAGAATTTGACAATGTATACTCTTTATGCAATAAAACCATATAAACACAAATACTATTGAAATAAAAATTTCAGGATATAAGAATATTGAATTGGGTCTGTCAGTCCGTCTGACTGTCTGTCAGTCTATCATTATGTGTGTGTGTGTGTGTGTGTGTGTGTGTGTGTGTGTGTGTGTAACACTTTTGTTTACCAATATTAAAATAATTTATTTCAAGTTAGTAGTTAGCAGTGCATTTCATTATAAAAATAACTGTAGAGCCTTTATGGAAATACAACTACTATCAAAGTAAATAATTTCAATAGTGGTTGAGAATGTCACTATTAGAAATAATTTGCAACCACTATTGAAATATAACCACTATTGCAATTTTCAATAGTATTGGGGAATGAATTTCTTTTTAAATATCAAATTGTAACCACTATTAAAACACAACCAGTATTGAAATAAATATTGTCCCATGCTTTCACTGAATGTTATTTCAATAGAGGTTGGGAATGAATTTCATGATTAATGTAACTTTGTAATACGCTCTTTTGAAACACAACCACTATTGAAAGAAATTTTGCCCCCCCCCCCCCCTTCACTGAAAGTGGGGAATTTTGATTTGGTTCTGTGGTTCAATAGTGGTTGTGTTTCAAAAACAAAAGAGCGTATTACAAAGTTACATTAATCATGAAATTCATACCCAACCACTATTGAAATAATTTATTTCAATAGTGGTTGAGTTTCCATCATGGTTACAGAGTGATATTTATGATGAAGTTCATTCCTAACTAATATTGAAATAATTACTTCTGTCTGTGAAATAATTTAGTTCAAAAGTGATTGTATTTCAAAAGTGGTTGCAACATACGTGTACCGCTGTATTATTTCAATATTGTTTAACTGTTACATAGTTATGTCTTTAATTAAATTTTCACCGTTTGCCAAATTGACAACAATGATAATATTAGTTTCCTGATTTCATATTGATAAAGTAGGCGACCATGGACCCTCGTCGCTGTGCACAGGGTGTATTACGGTGTCGTCTATGCAAAATACCGGCCCCTCCTATGTATTGTGACATTTGTCACATTCATCTTTGTAAAGGCTGTGTGGGGGAACATTTATCCGACCAACCCTTACAACACAAAGTTGTTCCATTTAACGAGCGGGGATCGACTATTATATGCCAAAAACATTCTCCTAAATTGTGCGAACTTTACTGTGAACAGTGTGACATTCCTATTTGTACGCTGTGTGCATCATCTGAGGAGCATCAGTGTCATAAGTTTGTTGACGTGACGTAAGCACTTGAAAGCCAAAAACAAATTTTCCAAAAGTATTTACATTAATTGGAAAATGTTATTTATCCGAAATATCAAGAAATTACATCTTTCTTTCCGTTTAAGAGGGCTGATCTAAATTACAACTCAAAGAAACTGACTTGAAGAAATATATTTCAAATATATTACTTTCTTAAATGAACAGGAAGACGAAATTACTCGTAAGGTTTCTGAAATCACTCAGACCATTGCTGACTTAAAGAAATTACTGAACACAAATGATTTCAGCCAGGTCTCTGCGTACAAATCCATGAATGGTGAATTTAGAAAATTGCCTCCTCAAAGTTCAGTTTCCTTGCCAAGTTTTACTCCACAAAAAATAAACAAAGAACAAATTCATCAACAGCTTGGCTTCCTGTCAGAGTTATCTATCATAACATAAGAAACAGGTCTCGCAATGCAAGAGAGACTGCTAATTGATGAACCAAAAGTGATATCAATCTTAGAAACCGAGTACGGAGAAAGTAAAAAATTACATAGTGTGTCCTGTCTGAATCAGGTAGAAATATGGGCGTGTGGTCAGGACAGTATGATCAGACTATACAATCTCCAGGGAGAACTAGTAAAAGCAATCCATACCTAGTCAGGAAATAATCCAGAAAATATTACAGTTACAAGAAATGGAGATTTGATATATACTGATTTAGATAAAAGAACTGTAAACATAGTGAAAAATTCACACATACAAAAAATATTCAAATGTTAAGGATGGAGACCCTTTGGTGTCACTAGTACCTACTCCGGCAACCTTCTAGTTGCTATGGACAGTGATGATTATAAACACACTAGAATTGTGCGTTACTCTGGTTCTACTCTGCGGAATTGTATTGAGATTGATGATAATGGAAAACCTCCTTTTTCATCTGGCCGTTACATTAGATACATTAGCGAGAATAAAAACCACGATATCTGTGTGTCCGACTGGTACGCTGGAGCAGTAGTGGTGGTCAATCAGGCCGGGAAACTCCGGTTTACTTACAATGGTCCCCCATCTGCTACCAAGGGATCGTTTTCTCCATACGGCATCACAACAGACAGCCGGATCCTATAGCCGATGATAAAAACGGCTGTATTCACATCATTTATCAAGACGGAAATATTTTTCGCTTCATTGACAAATGTAATTTACACAGTCCATGGGTGTTATGTGTAGACACATACGATAACCTCTTTGTGGCAGAAAAGGAAGGTGAAATAAAGAAAATTCATTATTATATGTAACTGTCTATATATTATGTGAAATGTTGTATAATAAATAACCTGTTTTTTTAAATAATATATTACATTTTTTTTATGATCAGCAAACAAGTGTTAGTCCGATGGTCTCGCCAATGTCTTATGGTTGTGCTAAAGTTCCTTTGTCTGCCCAATGTTTAGACAACGCCTAATGCTTAGACGAAACTCAGATAATACGTCTGTTTAAGGCATTTCACGCAAACGTGCAATGATAGAGTACGCTAAATTAAAGAGTTGTTCTCTGTTAATAGGCTCCTATGACAAAGTCCGATGGATTCGAATATCAACAGTAATTACTCCAAGTTATGTCGACTTCTTTTGAAAATCTTAAATGGTATACAACTATTGTTATACACCAATTATAATAAAGTTGAATGAATAGACAGCAAAGCTTTGTCACCTTATTCTTGCCAATCTGAGGTGTCGAGTACCATGAAATTCTCATGGGTGCTGAGTTGCCAAGAAATTCTACCCGCTCCTTTTGTTCATCTTCACTTCACAACTGAAGGTAACATGCTGACGTCCTATTTGAAAGACTTAAATGCAGATTTGAATAATCAGAAGCAGAGATATGCTGATGACAAGATCATGCCTCTAGAAATTGGCTACTGGCGATTCCTTGTTGTAGGTTTCCTTTGTTCGACTCTGTGTGCATACCAGGAGTTTCCTTTCCTGAAGGTGTCATCAGTATTTCACCGAAAGTTCACGTCAAAACATGGCTGAGGCA
This sequence comes from Magallana nippona, assembly GCA_033439105.1. Lineage (NCBI taxonomy): Eukaryota > Metazoa > Mollusca > Bivalvia > Ostreida > Ostreidae > Magallana > Magallana nippona. The sequence continues at coordinate 44,251,074 of CM065921.1, forward strand.
AAAAATTTCCCGAGTTCCCCTTTGATTTGGGGCGTTTTCGCCCGTGACAGGGGCTGATTTTTTATGAGATGAAAACAATGTGTAAGATATCTGACTATCCCAGTTTTGTAATAATGCGAGGTCATTTGAATTTTTGATGCGTGTTTTGTCCGGAGGGGATGAAAAAGCCCGGACTTGATTTACAATCACATGTGTAACTTCAACGTAAACAAAGTCTCACGCCTTGCTGGATTCACGTGTGTTTTTTGCTAGAAAATTGTAAATGAAGCGTTGTTTAAAAAGATGTCTAGAGGATTTTCCCCAGAAGTTCGTTTTGAAATTTTAATCTGTATCTAAAGTTCCTCAATTTTGGTAAAAATATATAGTAAAATTTAATATGTAGTGACACCTGCACGGCTTGGCAGTGTCTCGCCTTGCTACATTAGTGGTATGTTGCCGGCCTCCGGGTGTGTACATGCGGCTGTGAGGGTCAAGGAACTCATCATAGTTTCTCCAATTCTTCTTCTATTGGGATGTCAAGGACGACATCTTCTGCTCTTACCTATCTGGCTGGTCTGTGACGTTGCATGCACTGGTAGTACATAATTATGTCAATGTTCTCCTATATTAACGCACGATGTCATAGATCGAGAGTCGCATCGGGTTTAAAGCTTGATTCACTCCGTATGAAACGTTATTATAACAACTTTTTTGGGCCCAGTTTTTCGAAAGGTCGTTAAATTTAACACTGTGCTAAGATTAATGACGTGTTAAATCCTAATCAAGTGATTAGCTAACGCTGTGGTTAAATTCTGCTGATCAAAAGCAATTTAACGCATTGGTTAGCTAACACTGTGTTAACTGAGATAACCACTTGGTAATCACTCTGTTACCCATAATTCATTTCTACTTCCTATATAAGAAGAAAAAAGAAAATTTTGGTTTTCAAAAAAAGCGGTGGTTTGAAATCTTTCATCTAAAATTATGAAACTTGTGGCAATTTCCTAGAGTCAATTCTTGCACATAGATAAAAAAACCAATTATCAATGACACTAAATATTGACATATTTTGATAAATTGGATGATTTGTAACATTTTTTACAAAAACAGCACATTGTTTTGAAATCAATTAATTAATCTTATATCACACACAATTAAGTATCAAAGTATCAAAGAATATCAAAGAATCATTTGTATTAAAAAATGCTCTCTATGATGTACATAGTTTTATATGTAAAATATGTACAGTGTCTTTTGTTTAGCAACAAATCAGGTTTTGAGGCGTGAAAATGTGGTCAAAAAATAAGACAAATCAATTCTTCACTATTTAAGTATTAAAGAAAACATGTCAACATTACGTGTTCATTGTAATATGTTATTTATATCATTGATGCTTTTAGTATTCGTTGGAGCTGTTAAATATGCAAATGTGACAGAATTAGAGTTACGTCAAATTTGAAAGTAAGTTTGTTGACTCTCTTTTGAAAATATCTATCATCTATCTATCTATCTATCTATCTATCTATCTCGATATATCTATCTAGAGTGAAAGATAATTTGACACAGATGAGATAAAAAATCCCGCAAAATACATACAGTTCCAAAATGTATTCACAAGCGCTTTCTGTATTTAATCATCCGAATTCAGGTGAATACATACTTCCAGTATGTACTTAAGTCCAAGTGCATCTTATTTCCACTTTACTTTCACGAGTTACACTACTTTGTGACTAAGATTTCTCAAAAAAAAAATTATATTAATATATGTGACGACATTTAACCACCTTTCAATATGGTTCAAATCTGACCTCGTACCAGGTGTTATATCATAAAAGAAATTGAGACATATTCAGACTATCTTTCATATAATCGTTTTTTCGGCGCACTAGAATTTTTAGCACTTTTGACAAGCTGTCTCAGAGCATTAAACCCAAAAGTGCACCAACGATTTTCCACATGTATTCTATAGCATTGAATGATTTATTTTTGACGTCGTCGTGTCAATAAATGCCGTCAGGTGAGCAGACAAATTGAATAACGCGCTAACGCGCGTTATTCAATTTGTCTGCTCACCTGACGGCATTTATTGACACGACGACGTCAAAAATAAATCATTCAATGCTAATATTTACATTCCCTTACTGATGAAATCAATTATTTACTTAAATAAATCGATACAAATTGCAGATCACGGAGGGAGTAAATTAGTAACAGCAAAAACAGCTGTTTTATAAAACTGGTTTAAACATAGACTGTTGAGTTGGGATCGATGAGCATGAAAATATACTCCATGAAAAATAACTCTTGAAATTTTGTTTATAACAATAAAATCAACTTTTTTGTTGAATATTTGTAAAACATGGTGTTTTGACAACATGTATGAAATATATTTTTTAACCGATAACATAGAAATCACTGCTTGGGAACTACTTATGTAAATTACATCTAAATTCATACGCAGTGATTAGTTGTTGCATTTAGAGGCATTTAAAGATCACAGAATTGAATGGAAAAACACAGTAGAATGTAAATATCATATTTTTATGCTTCAAAACACGTACTGTCTCTTTTTTAATATATGTGCTTACCTAATATCAGATAGGGAATTATATCTATCTATCTATCTATCTATCTATCTATCTATCTATCTATCTATCTAGCTATCTATCTATCTATCTATCTATCTATCTATCTATCTATCTATCTATCTATCTATCTATCTATCTATCTATCTACTTTTCATATTCAGGGACAGATTGGTCACCCTTGAAAAACACTGACAGTGTTTGGATATGGATCTTTAAAGTCATGTGGACTCACCTCTCTGAAATTAAACAAAAAATATATATTAACCGGCAAGTATTCTTATAAGTTAACACTTTGACGACATCTTGAACTTAGAATTGTTAACTATTTAAGATTGAAAAAGTAAATTGGACATAGGGTCTCATAATAAAAAAAATCAAACGAAAACAAAACAAATAACGCAAAACCTAAAATGAGCATATTTACAGTAGAAGTTGATTCTAGTTTTTAATTCAGTAAGCAAGTACGGTTCGTCAGAAAGACCGGAGTTAGGTACATCTTATGAACCAACAGCAGCCAATCTGAACAGATTTAAGAAATATGACTGTTCATGTAAGGTTAGATATACACTCGTTTAAAAGTACAGAATACAAACGTTAACTAATAGTAGTAACTGTCACGATATTATCGTTTTGTTTTGATTTAGAATTGTGAGACAATCTGAAGAAAGATGTAAAAGTATGGCATTGTGAAAATAGCAAACATTCATGAATGGACAAATGTTGATTTAGGTAAACTCAAATTTTGATTGACCATTAGAACTGCCTTATTGAAGCATCGCTTTCTGCAGCATTTTAAACATTAAAAATAAAAAAAAATAACCAAAATGGTTCACATGCTTTTAAAGTAAATATTGAAATATACATTCAAAACATAAAAGAAATATCTGCACAAAGCATTCTTTCTGTAAAATACTGTTTGCGGTGGCGTAGACAGACATGATAAGTGTTGGGATCGTATTTTGCGCGGAAAAATACGTGGTCACAAAAATGTGCATACGAACACATGAAACGACGACCGACAGTTGAAGAAAAAGAACACAGATTATAGTTTGGTCATTTAGCCGACTGGGGGAACACACTTTCTTTAATGATATCCGCCTAAAAAATCTACCCGAAAAATATTTTATAGAAAATGGGTGGTAAAAAAGGGCATGGTTTCGGCAATATTTTAACTCCTTTCTAAAAATGTTGTTCATGCACAAGTTAATGTAGATTAGTATTTAGTAATTTTTAAAAATTATATTAACAATCGCTGAAACTGTTTCAGGTGGAAGTGAATCTTCCGGAACAGCCTTTCTTTGGAGAATCAGACCCCATTGGAGACAAATGTGTGATCACGGAACGTGAATACAACTGTCATTTTAATGAGAGCTACCGCACCCGACGACCCTCTAACAGCTATGGACCGAGGTCACCGTGTCAGTGGACTGTTCCTACCCCACCATGTCATCAATAATCATACTTATGTTGATAAAGATATTAGACATGTAAACGATTTAAACGAATAACATAATAACAGGTTGTTCAACATATATAATCTCTAAACATTCAGATCCGAATTGATATTTCACAGATAAAACAATAATAACGCAAGTAAAAAACAGTGTGCTTCCTTTCTTATTGTTGTAAAGTTATGATTATTTAAAATTAAATTCCGTAATTTGTGCATTTTTTGAAAATTTGGTACTCTTGCAACTGAGATCATGTTCGATTTAATGTTTTTTTTCAAAGCTGAAGATAGTTTCTCAATGATTTATCGCATTCTTTATCGAGAGTTGCCGTTCCCGCTACGTTCCAACATTCACCGGGCCAACGCGCAGTGTACTTAATTTTGTACACATATGATTAAAAATCATTCAATTTACATATTTTTAAACATTTGATATTTTTATTACAAAATTAGTGAAATGACCACATGATACTTAATTAGGAGTTGTTTGAAAGTTTTGAAAAAGCAGTTTCTGGTCGATCCCGATACATCATTATTCATAATTTTTGGTCGATCCCGATACATCTTTATTCATATGGTTGAATCAGGCAGATGGCGTTCCTACTTCTTGCCCTGGTTCAAGGGTTAATCTTTTAACTCGATCGGTGGAGGGCTGGATTTATATGACTGATAATTTCTCTGCTACAATTGGCGCCCACGTTGGAACCTAGGTATTATCTGGCGAGTAAGAGAGTTTGTCTACAGTACTTACCCCACAGGTATTTGAACTCCGAATAAATCGAGGACGATTTATTTTAGGCGACAACATTGTGGAAGGGTTATGTATATGGTATTCCTACTAGTTCTGGCCAATAGGTTAACAATTTAACTTGCTCAGTATAGAGAACTGGATTTGTATGCCAAAGGGCATGGGTTTAAACCCCAGCAAAGGCAATATTTGTATTACAATGTTGGTATTCTGATGAGTTGTACAACTTAAGGAAACAAATTGAATCGAATTTAAAATTGTCTCTGATACATACAGATCATTAGCAAAGTCATATCATAGGTCTTTCTTCATTCGCCAACGAAGTCTCCCTCTGCTAATGCCCTCTCTAAAAAATGAGTCGTCGGGAGAAATGATAAGACGTATCAGGGTTGGCGTGGAAATACCGGTGCTAGAAATTACCAGTGGAAAATAAAAGTATTTTCCCGTCACGGGAAATTTCGTTAAAATAAGAAATACTGGGAAATACAAATTTGAATACTTTTTTTTTATTGATTTATTCAATATGAAACATCATATTTATTTAGTTAAATCATAATCAGTATAAAGAATATTAAATTCACGAGAGCCTCTATTTCCCATATCATCCTATACCAGAATATAAGTTCTAGTTAAACTTTGTCCACCTAAAGTTTTTTATTTTGCAGATTCATAATTTTTCAAAGCACAAAATAGATTTAAATCCTTTAACAATCACTTTGGATGGATTAAGCAACAATCAAATAATCACACATTTTGTTTTAACCCATTGACTTTTGACGACTATTAGCTCCTGTTTATGTGGGTGAGGGTATTTTCTTTGAATAAAGCTAATTGGCATTTCTAAAGTGTGTTACATACTAAGTTAGTGACACAGCCACACTTCATTTTTCACAATTTTCTTGGCCCATGTTTTACATATGTTAAGGAAACCCGAAACTGAAACCTTTAGATTCATATTTGTGATAACTGTATGGATTGCGCCTAACCTTGACTCAATTCTTAAAACAAATAATAATGGTGAATGAATGAACCGTATTTAGTAGACGACTGATGTTCATTGCATTACTAGGTAGCGAGAACTCATTAAATCAAAGACAATGATTAAGTGTGATAGCTAACAAAGTGCATTTCTACTGTCTACATCCCATAAGAAATGATTAAAAATATGACGTACGTCGTTGTATTTTATTTCCCAGTATTTTACAACGTCCTAACAAATATGAGTATCCCCCCCCCCCCCCCGTTTTTTGCAGACTTTGTTATGTGCTCGCCATGCTTTTTTATTATGCACGTGAACTAGAACTACTTATCTCGCGTTGACAGAGGGATAAGCAAGGCTTGCGTAGTACGATCACTGGTTAGTAAATGGGTTTATAATAAAAAAAAAATCATAATTCATGCATAAATGCAATAAAAACAGTGGTGATTTGTTTATTTCTAATCTAAGTATGAAAGGGTGATATTTCCATTGTAAAATCATAATTATTTTTAACAAGGCCCGATGGTCGTCGCCTTTTTCATACTCTAACGATCTCATTGAGAAAGGATCTCAGTGTAAATATTGTCATAAATTGGCAAATTTATGTTTATGTTTATCAGAGAACTTGTTGGTCTGAGTGAACCGTTAAACGTCATCCGCCTGCGCAACTGGTGGGTCTCTGATGTCTTATCAGACCTGTGGGAATAGGGGTATCATTGGTTTAATTGTTTATTTTCACTCTAGCCAGGGAGTGCTATGATGTGTGATTTATGGCTGGGAAATCCAGGGAGGGGGAGAGTAAAATTGATACCGAGAGTGAGAGAGAGGGGAGTTCGAGAGTAAGACTTGAAGATGATAGATCTTTAAGTTCATCATAAGTGATGTTTTTGCTCTTGTGGTGTATATGTGTAAATATGTAAATAAACTGTAAATAGAACTATTGTTTTAATTTCATTGGCAAGTCCGTCACGTTTCAATATAATATATAATTGATTATTAGCTCAGTGTCTTACATAAGTATGTCTTTTTATAAATATAAGATTAAATTGTTATCATCTGAATAAGTTAAATAACTTTTATTTATGAAAACATTGATAAATGTTTAATTTAAAATCACACTGGATAAATATTATTTACTTCTAGTTGGCAAATTGATAAGGGAAATAACTCTTGTATGTAAACTGGGATTCTCAAATCGAGAATTTTGGCTATTATACAAAATAATGATATGTTATATGTGATCAATTTTACTTTTATGATGACTTTGTTTTAAATGTTATTGAAGTTGGTTATTTCATCATATTATAACACCCAATCATAAAAGTATTAAAGCATTAAGTTTGTTCATAAAACCAATCGAGGCCGTTCTTTGAACGCTTGTCAAATTCTTAAATTACCATTATGATAGAAAAATAAATAAATAATGATAATAATCCCTACAAATATCTCCAGACAGATTGTTTGGAAACGTAATTTGATATTGTATAATATAGTGTAATATAAAATAAAGTTTGTTCAAATCAGGATCCCTAGAGTTAAGGTGGGCCACAATTGGTGGGGGTATCTTATTTTTAAAGGAACAGATTTAAAAAAAAATGTAAATTCTTTTCTCAAAAACCATTTGGCTAGAAAAGCTGAAACATGTGAGGAAGCATTCTCAGCTACTGCAGATTCACGTTTGTTCGGATGATAATCCCTTGGGGTAGGCTAAGGCAACACTGGGGGTCTAATTTTTACAAAAATAAAGAAATATCTTTTAAAAAATCTTCTTTCCAAAACAACTGAAATGAAGAACTTAATGTTTGCATGTGAAGAAATAATTCAAAATTCTTTTTACCAAGGCATACCTTTCTAAAATGTCCAGTATTTGGTATTTGTTAGCAAAAAGCAGATTTGATCACAGTTATGACTATTAATGCCCAGTTGAGACATTTGTCCCCTGGACATCCTGTGTCTTTGTCTATCTTTTTGTTCTTCATTTAAAAAGGTAATAGATTTTCAAACGTCAGATCATGTTAAGAATAGAAACTTTATCAACTTTTAATAAATGAGTATATCATATCAATTGATTGAAGCAATGATCTGCATTCTGCTTCCGGAAAAAGTAATTTTTGTAAGAAATATGGAATATATTTGTGCTACTACTTTAATTGTGCTCTCTAAAATGCATTCAAGCATTCAATGAATACTCTTTGCCTCTAGTACTAGTTCTATGTGTTAGAAACTTCTATAAGTAAAAGTGTACAATTTCCAAGTAACAAATTGTTTTCTGACAATAAAAAAAGTAAACCAGTATTTTGAACATTTTAAAACACGTTTTTTAACAGACCGGAGGCTGAAACATACATTAACATACAGTCACTTCGCTTTTTAACATTTTAAACATTTCTGGAAATTAAAGGTTAAAGTTGCGTCATAACACTTTCTTCAATAAAAACTTCCTTTTTTCAACCTTTTACATCAGTCACGACTTCAAGTTGGAACTGGTTAAACACGATGCAGAACTTTGTACCGTTGCTGGCGTTAGCCAATCTGATATGTGTGGTGTACGGCTGTGAACCATTTATTCAAAGTGACCAAACTGTGTACTGCGGAGCTTCCTTTGGTAAGTGTTTTATTCTTATATTGATCATTTGTTTATTTTTTGATATAATGTTTTAACAAAATAAAGCCTGAAAGAAAGTCAATGAACTACACACAAAAGACATGGACAATACCTATAAGATAGGTTTTAACACATATATCCAAAACACGATTGTTGAATAGGAGAATATACTGACTAAAAAATCGATAATAATCGATTAATGCAAGTAAAAACTCTAAATTGAAAAAAATACATTCAATTTACATGAACTGGTCAATAGCATTTAAACATTTAAACGTGTGTCATTTCATTTATTTTTAACTTGATATATAAAAAGAGGTACAATTTCAAAGTACGACCTAATATTTGACACATAAATGATAATCTTCTCTCTTTATGCACTAAAACAAACTTCGTAGATTAAAACATAAAATCAAAGACGTGATTTTCTGACTCAATATTTTGTTTTCATTACAATCTCCAGAAACGCTTAAACTGGAAATTGCATTTGAAAATAATTACATCATCATTAAAAACACATGTTTAAAAGTGACATAATTAAAAATACAGCATTTCAGTCATTATTAGTATAAATGCTTTTAAACGTTTATTACTCAGCATCAATATATTTAAAATGTTTTGTTTAAAGTCAAGTTGTACAATAACAACTCAAACAGCATCAAATGCGATGATTATGTCACCGTTGCTTTCAAGAGTAGGATAGGGGTTTGTTTCAATATCATATGATAACAAAAAAAACTAATGCAAAACAAAAACAAAAACCACGTAAATATAATGTGTGCTGAACATTATTAGCATTTATAGTTCTCGTTAGTTCTATCATATATGTAACTTAATCTCATACATAAATATCTTTATAATTAGTTCATTGTTATCTTTTTTTTTATTATTTACAGTATTCGTTGGAGTTGTTAACTGTGCCAAATTAGAAAGTAGGGACGCAACATTTCGCGTCAAAATTACTTCTAATATTAAAGTAAGTTTCATCGTTCTCTTCTGAAAACTTTTAATCTATCTATCTATCTATCTATCTATCTATCTATCTATCTATCTATCTATCTATCTATCTATCTATCTATCTATCTGTCTGTCTGTCTGCCTGTCTGTCTGTCCGTCCGTCCGTCCGTCCATCCATCCATCCATTCATCCATATGTTCTTCTGTTCAGGGACAGGTTGGCTACATAGGTAGAACAGTGACGGTCATTGGATATGGAACAGGTCATTCCTGTGGACCCACCGTTCTGGACGTCAACCGGAAATACATCTTTACCAGCAAGTTTTTTAATTTTCATAATTAATGACAATTAACATATATCATCAATCTTTTATAGTTTATAGACAAACACTTCATAAATTAAAGGGACCTAGCAACGATTTGATATTAAACCTTTTTTTTTTCTTTTTTTTTTAAATTTTTTAATGTTAAATTGTTTACTTGTGCATTTTGAGTTACAAGCGGGATGCAAAAGTTAGAAATCATTGTAATGTGAACAAAACTGGAGTCTTTTATTTGTTTACAAATAATGCAAATCAAAAAAATGATTATTTCTTTAAAAAATATAACTCGTGCCAAACAAGATAAACTGATCCAATGTGTTAATAAATAATATTTTAACCAAAACCCATACCAATACCATATATATGTAAACAATAACAAGACTACAAATCTTTTTTACATAACAAGGAGTTTCAAACTTTGTATCGTGCTTGTAACTCAAACTTCAAATTCTGATGAATCATTTAAAATACCCAAATTTCCATAAAAGATTCTAAGAATGGGAGAGATAAAATTTGAAAATTTTGAGCTAAAATCCCTAAGCCCCTCTAAGAATGTAAAATAAAAAGAATTCAAACAAACTAAAAAATAATAATGCAAATAACGCTAAATTTCCGTTGGGTCAGACCAATTTATTTTACTTTAGTTAGTGCTTACAGTTCGCCCAACAGACTTGAAATATATGAATATTTTGAAGCAACGCAAGAAAATCTAAACCGATTTAGTAAATTCGACTGCTCATGCAAGGTGAGTTAAATAAGTTTTATAATTTAATTTAAAAACACAGGAAATGTATGGAAGCCATCGGATGTTAAACATTTATAACAATTGTTAAAACTGTTCCAGGTCGAGGTTGATCTTCCGGAACAGCCACTTTATGGAGAACCTGCTCCCATAGGTGACAAATGTCTGATTACAGATCGTGAATACAACTGTCATTTTTACGAGGGCTACTGCGCCCGACAACCATCTGCCATGAACAGCTATAGACCGAGGTCACCTTGTCAATGGTTTGCTCCTAACACACCATGTCTTTAAAGAACTTGTCAACACTTAAACATCAGAGCTGTACGAAATTCAATTAAACAATTACATAACGAATCAAGTCTTGAGTTATATCCAGTTGCGAGCTCATTGCCCTAAAGATTCAAATTTGTCAATATGAGAAATGCGACAATTTCTGTTCTGTTTCGATCAGAAAATATATATTTTTTTATTTTTATGTTTTTTTATCCCATACTGTAATACAAAGCAGTGGGGTTCTTGCTATTTCTAGGAAATTAATACATACTCGTCACCTTTAAGGACTTATTTTTAATTTAATTATTAAGTATAATTAAACAAAAAAAATTGATGCCTAATCGACGAACTTTTACAAAGTTGACCATAGCCGTCTCGAATATGTAAGCTTATGATTAACAAAAATACATTGATTTTTAGAAACCGTCAATTTAATTATATTGTCAAGCGCACTTAATTTTCAAATTATATAAAAGATGATAAAAGTTATTTTCTTTCATAACGCGTACCTTGATTCATATGACCAAACTACCAATACTTCATGATCGCTGAAAAAACCGAAAAAGTACGTATAACGTTAATTGATAAATGCAGTACAAAACATTTGATTTTATCATTATTACGGAAACAGTCAACGCGACTTGTGAGAGTTGTAATTCTTTGTAAATGAGTAATATTATCTTTATAATTGTAAACATAACTTCTAACAAGTATATCTTTTTAAGTTCTTCAAGGCAAGTGAAAAGTGAAGCGAAGTCATTAATAGCAGTTTTGTATACACTGACGTTAAGATTTGTTAGACTCATTAATACAGATGCAAAAATCGAGATTGTGTTTATGATTGTGCATTAGTAACAAAGCAATATGAAAAGGTTTTGATATTTAAAACATAATATTGTATTTGCACAAGCATTGAAATATATTCATCCATTGTTCCTACTGTTTACAAAAATATATTAATATCATCACAAGGCTACATTTATCCATTGTAAAAAAAATATTTTTCAGAACAAAAACAAACACGTTTTCATTAAAATCGTTTGACACAACAATTATAAGAGACATTTTTGTTCCATGTTAAGTATGGTGGCATATTTCTGCCATCCACATAATTTTAGTCAACATAGCATATCACGTCAAGTCGAGAAAACTTTCTTGTTTCTCAACAAACCCAGACTTCTATTTTGTCTAGTCAACATAAGCTATTACATTTTGTTGCGATAACTATCGCGACAAGATGAAATAATTTATCTTGTATCTTGACTAAAATTTGTTGCATTTTCAAATGTTGCCATCCACAAAACGAGATAATACATGTACAACAATTGTATAATCGTATTTCGGGACACATTACTGAATCCCCTTACGTTTATAGAAAGGCAATTGTGCGTAATCAAAATGAAATATACCTAATGGCCTGCCAATTAGTGTCTGATTAATTATCTTTTAATATTTGACCTTCAGTTGGAAATTCATATCTGATTCTGTAATTAACATGAATATATAAATATGCTTATTTTAAATCAGCTTTAGTCACCTTGAATAAAAAATGGATGACGCAATGCTGATATTGAACTACATGTAAATTAAATTAATTCATACGATTAAAGATTAAAATAATACTTTTGATAAACAATATCAGAAAACCATTTATTATATTTTAATTAGGAATGAAAACAAACAAATATATTAAGATAAAATAGAACAAAATAGAACCAAAGGTAGAAACATGATTTTTTTAAATTCTCAGCAGAACATTTTCAATCTCATTTAGTTTAAAGTATTGAAGACAGGTCAACTTTATAAAAATGATGAAATGATTCAAAATAGAGTGTGTTTTAAAATACAAATCAGCATATTTATATATTTTGAGGACCTTATAATTTTCATTAATGATCTTCTATGCAGATCAAAAGAGTCCTGGATAATGAGTTCCAAAATTCTATCATCAAATACCTATTTATAACTTATCTTGTTTTGTGAATGGCAGTATCAGCAAATGTAACGAATTTTAGTCAAGATACAAGATAAATTATCGAGATAGCTATCCCAACAAACAGTCGGTCTTGATATAGAAACTAAAAAGTTATCTCTACTTGACAAGTTAGTTATCTTGACTTGACGTGATATGCTATGTTGACCAAAAAGTATGTGGATGGCAGAAATATGCCACCATAGTTAAGAGAGTATAAATGGGGTTCACATATTCTAGACATCGTAGAAAGAAATTAAGTTTTTTCCTTATTATTTTCGCTTTCCAAGTGTAACGGATATTAATCTAAAATTATAAAGATACGTTTTTATATATGTAAAATCATGTATTTGATTTCATTTTGGTATTTGGGGATTTTTTTTCTATCGAGTGTCTTTTTGTCAGCTCATAAAAAAAATTAAAACTGTAATGCGTTTCTCACATGATACTCAATTTGAGAAACAGATTGCATGAAAATTGTATTTAAAATTGCAACCAATGGCACTATGCTGAACACGCATTATGAAAAAGCGATATACAAATTATTGAATTGTGGTAATAGTTAAAACCAGTTATGGACTTATATAATTTTAGCTTTTAATAATATGTACAAGATATCATCCTTTTAATTTCGAAAGAAAAAACACCAACATTACTTCTATAAAACAAATGGCAAAGTAGGGACTCGCCTTTATTCATAATGATAATATTAAACAGTTACTGTATATACTTTTTTCTATTCATTTATGTAATTCGTTGCAAACGTACGTCAAACTCTAAAACAAAGAACTATATATGAATTGAGTCAAATTAAATCCCAATAATTCGCCATTGTAAGAGTTTTTCAGATACATTAAATTATGTTTTTATTAAAACTATTTGATATAATATATATTGTTCACCTATTTATTTGTTTTGTTTGCACTCACTGGCAGAAAAACTGCCTAAAACAAGTCGATTTATGCTAAAAATGCGAAGATGGCGGAAAAAGGTTACCTTTTTGATGTCATATTTCAAAATTGTAGGCATCGGGATCAAAATGAAAATTATAAAAAAAAACTTCACATATATATCCGTACAAAGGAAGCGAGGAATACAGTAAATTGATGATCTTCATCTAAGGCGGCTATATTATGCCCATATCATATATAGTCCTTTGGTATACATTTAGATTATCCAAATAGAATCAATTTAAAGAATTCTTAAACAATCTGCTAAAAATAACATTTCGAGTGATGCATTGTTGTTATAATGCATACAAATATATTGTGAACAGACATGTTTGTAGAAAAACAAATTACGAACTTGCTTACTTATTTGCAAACACATAAAAACTTAATGTTAAGCAGGACAAAGTTTAAAAATAAAATTTTGAACTCCTTTGATAAGGTGTGAAATTTTAAATGCTGGAACCAAATTGAATACCTTGCAGAGCGGTGATAGGACTGATGAACCTGAAAAAAGAAGGACACAGGTGAATTTCGTGGGCGCTGGTTTATACTTGAAAAAAAGTGTGATCGTGATCACATGGCAGAGTTGCATGGTAGAACGAGATCTGAAAACAAGTAAATGATTTGGTTGATGTGCGTCATATACACGTGAAAACTGCTACAAAAGAACAAGTGAAGTAACACTAAACAAGTGTAGTTGCACAGAAAAGTAAAGTCTTTTCATTAAGGAAGGAAAGATCAAATACACTGCCCAATCTTTGCTTTCAACGCACTTTTATAATTCCAAAGAAAAAATGTAATTTTTACAACAATATTATGAAAAAAGATTCTTAATTGGATTTGGTGGCCTAGTTTTTTGGTGTCTACCCACCTTTTTGTGGGCAGGTAGTTTGTTGATGCTTGTTTTTACTTATGTGTGTACAGTAGGGGGTCTGTCATGTATTTTTTGTACATGTGTTGCATAATATTTCTAGTCTTTTGGCCCCCTGTCTTGTGCTTTGTGTAGATATTTATTTTCCATATGTGTGTATAAAAGGGGGTCATGATTACATTCAGCACCACATGTTTTATTATTAGTAAAATGTTTTTGATTGACCCCTTGTTTTGGATATATCTTTCCGTCATTTACTAAATAAATGACAAGTTCCATTCTTACACATGTGTTCTGTTTAAGCCTTCTTGAGCAAAACACAAGCTCAGTCTCCTTGACTAGGTCTTATAAGCAAAGGAACATAAATTAGTGATTATTGTAAATAATAACTTTTATGTGACGTGCTGTGTTTATTTGATTGTTTATCTCACTTTACACTGTTCCTTACTTTGTTTATGTAATCATCCTGTCTACGTTTACCCTAACCCCTAAGTTGTACATCTAGTCCAACCAGAAGTGTTCAATTTGTCACGTGTCTCTTATTGATTTGTTTATTTTGGACGAGAAGCCACGCTTTTGCTGCTGGAGCGAAATCTGTCCACCCCTTCTACCTCCATAGATAGTAATTTATAGTTGTATATTTGGCCCGGCCTAACTTTTCCACCCTTTTTTGTGGGCAGGCAGTTTGCCTAGTTTGTTGGTGTCATGTTTTATTATTAGTAACATGTTTTTGATTGACCCCCTGTTTTGTTTTTATCTTTTCGTCATTTACTAAATAAATGACAATTTTCATTCTTACACATGTGTTCTGTTTTATGCCTTCTTGAACAAAACACTAGCTCAATCTCCTTGGATAGGTCTTATAAGCAAAGGAACATAAAAGAAATTACGTGGCTGCATTCAATCGACCTTGAATGAAAATGACAGTCAGAAAGCCAACGAAGAATTAAAATTCTATTACAAAAAAATCATAAGCGGTTTTAACGAATGCAATTGAATTATATTTGACTTATATTTCAATTATGTGAAACCCCTTTCCTACCAACGTTCTCAATTAATCATTTTCATAAGTACAGAAACATGCACAAAGAATCCCGAATTCTCATATCCAATGTGATATTGTGAGGAATCTGATGTCACAATCACGCTTACTGTTGAGTCTGAAGAAGAAAATTGTTACGAAAAATGTTTATCGTCAGAATTTTGTAGAATAAATTTTATTCGTGTATTTTTCGTTAATAACCGTACATTCGTGCACAATAATGGATAAAGAGGTTCAATTTAGGTATTCGTGTTAAACAGTATACATTATATGACATTTCACATTTTAAAGCTACAGTTCACCAGAGTATAAACTATTGAAAAGCTACAACACATTGTATAAACAAATTTCTCGTAAGAAATTTGTAAACTGAACACAATTTCAAGTTTTCATTTACAATAGAATTAAATCGTAAAGTTTATTTTTTAATAGGGGCTACATACGTTATCATGGGGAAGATTGAACTGACGTTTTCCGAGCATTATTAAATATGTTCTGACGTCATTTGTTGCACCGATAGTGTTTTGGTTTTACCTCAAGAAAATTATCATTTCCACTGCATTTTTAGATTCATAAAAGAAATTTTATCCTTGATGTGTGCATTTGTAATGCATAAATAAATGTAACTAAAGTTTGTTTTAAATGTCAACTTGTTTTTAGGACAGCATTGTTTTCTTCTTATAACTACGGGATTTGTTTTTAAAGTCTTTATATCGATAGTTAATCTAAAACGCCAAAAAAAAAAAAAAAAACCCGATAGGATATATCGTCAAGAACATATATATTAAAATGAAATGTTAATTTGATATTTTAAATCATCGACATCATTATAAAACTTTTTTATGAAATAAATTTAAAGGCTGTGTTTTTTATCGCATATGTGGGGCAGAGTAAATAAAACTATCTTTATTCCTTAGATCGTTTTAGATCGTTTTTTGTGCTATTGTTTATTATAAAAGTACATTTTACACTGAAGTTTAAGACAGTTGCTCAAACATTTATATGTTTGTCAGCATTTGATACATTCCAGTATGAAATATATGATTTTTCTTTTCTTAAAATCAAACTCATTCACTTTGTAATGATCATAATCATATCAAAGGTAATAGCATTCTGGCATTTTGCTTCAAATTCAATTTCATCAACATTCATCACACATTTTGCATTTTTAAGAAATCATCTATATCTTGGTAAATATAATTTCTTATCATCTTTAGAGCAGTATTTTGCATATAAAGCTTACTTTTTAACATCAATAAGAGGTTTTATCTTATATAGTTTCGTCATTTTTCTACTTTTAATCTCATCCTTATGAATTGTAACGGTAGAAATATTAAAATGGTAGTGCTATGCTCATGGGATGTTAATTGGTTGAAACTGTTATCATAAAAAGCGAGAAATTATACAAAGCCAACAGAGAACAAAATTCACTCCGCGGTAGGCACAGATAATCTCATTGTAACTTTATTCCAAGTTTGTTTTCAAGTAAAGTAAAAAAAAATTATCAGTATTCAATCTAGTTTTTATATTCTGAGTGTAATTTTTATTTTCATTTATTTTTTAAGATACTTTGATTATGATAAGTTAAATTTATTTGTTGCTAGGTTGTTATTCGGTTTTACAAAAACAATATTACGATTCTAAAAATTGTTGAATTTTGATTTTTTTCTGTATAAACGCTCGAGATAATTGCCCATACGATAGTATGTATTTAAGATGTTGTTAGAATGGGGCGGAGACTTATTAAGATTATTTAATCTTTTTCTTTTAAATGAAACTCTTGTAGATATGCACTTTTGTTTTTGGGTGTTTATAATTTTTTGTCCTTATACATCAATACTAAATTAGACTTTTCATTAAGTAACGACCGTTTTGATTAAATTAATGTATGATTAAACATGCTAACCAATAGCGATGCAAACGCCTATTCATTTTTTTGTTATTTGTTTTAAATTCTATAAAATATGTAATCATGCTAACCAATAGCGGTGCGAACGCTTATTATTTTCTGTTTTAAATTCGATAAAATATGTATGTTTTTGAGGTCATGAGAATAACTTGACACAAATGACAAATTAGGGCTCCGATTTTCAACCCACCTTGAAAAGGTCCTGAAAGATCACGAAGATTACCCACAATGTCGTAGAAAAAATTAAATTGTACATTAATTATTTACTTAAATATAAAGTATATTAAACTGCCTCTCTGTCATAAGGTTTTAAAATTATGTTTTATCATTCATTGGTTACATTTGGATGAAATTTCAGTTTAATTCCAATCAATATCAGTTTAAGTGAAAAAACAACAAAGTTTCTTGCGTTTATAATTTTGTTTCCTTTTCCTTTCATAATGTAATTTTGTTAAATTTCTTTTCTGATTTGGTCATGTTTTATATTCTATCATATAAAGATTAAGATATAAATCCTATTAACACACAGAAAACATTTTCATAAACATTTTTGTCAAAAGATCTATATGATTCTTTAAAAATTAATTAATAATTATTCTTTACAATCAAATGCATGTTTTTCTTATCAACACTAATCAATTTGTTTCATTCAGATAAAAGATAAGAATATAGTTTTAAATAGTCAAACCCCTACATCTGATTTAATATTAGCGACAGGTTCATGATATTACATTTGAAGGTTAAACAAACCTTTTAATGAATATACATTTTTTTTTTTAAGTGTATTTATGGGCATGAAAAGATTATTTTTAAAAAAGTTTAAGAGCGAATCCATTTAATTAATTAATAAAAATATAATTTGAAGAACTTGTTTTAAAACTTCATTGACCAAATGCGTTGATTTAGGATATATAATCTTATCAATAAGAAAAATGAGAAATGGACAAGAAACCTAATGCCTGCAGTAAACTATGTTTGAATTTTGATTATATGTAATCTTTTAATTAGGCTTTTTGAATTCTGACGTATCAAGATTTTAATTTATGTGTAAAGTAAACATATTTACCTAACTGTATTAAATGACATAATTTGTACTGCCTCAAAATGTAATCGAATAATGCATTTTGTCAATGCTAACTCTTTTCGAAACAAACGGCTTGACATTTGTATCAACAAATACCAATTATTAGTGCCATTCAACATGTGAATTAAATCTTCGCAGGTGATCACATTTGCGAATGACGCTGCTTTTTTACGAGCCATAAGTTAATTTCTGTGTCAATTTTGTTAGTCATTTTTATTTATTAATATTTGAAATGTAATTTTTCAAGTAGTGACATTGTTTAAGCAAAGGATTCATAGTGCACTTATGCCATATTCAAAGGACAGCAATATGTCAGCTCCTTAAAAAATGAACAAGATTTATACTTTAAACATTTCAATAGTATGCGCATATGTTATACACGTATATTTTTAAATGCATCATAAATATAATGAAACATATGGGTTATCTCTAATAAATGTTATCCACCAGTGATAGAGATTTGATTTTGATGATGGCGTTAATTAAAAGGTCGTCTAACAATTTGTAAAACACCTTCTTAAAAACCCATGACTTAATATGATTTTATGTTTTGTTAATGAGATAATGATAAAAACCCGTAGACTTGATCTTTATTAGAATCTACCAAAACGTGATATACAACATTTCAATTAATTCTAATGGCATAAAGAAGAAACAAATCTGAATATTCTCTCTGTAAAGATTTTAAACAAAGTATATATTCAATGAATCGATGTAATTTGTTATGAGTTTTTTTTTACATGACATTTAAATAAACTTAGTAGTAAGAATGAGCAAAGACGCCAAACCAAAATTGTGAAACTCATGCCCCCAGGGTCAGGGCTTTGATGTTGGGATGGGCTCTATTGATCGTATAGTAAACATAGATAATTCTTTTAAAATCTATTTTCTTCTACCTTGTACAAGAAGGAACCAAGAACAACACTTTGAGTAACAAAGCATTTCCAAGTATTAATATAAAAAATATGTATAAATGCTTAAACAAAAAGATTTTTCAAAATAACTTTATGAAATGCATGTATTCCAAATTTATGCTGAATATTACAAATCCACAGTATCTCTGTGTGATTAAATATGAGGAAAACATATGGGTTTTATTCTTAATTTATTGAATATATGTTACATAGAACTGTATCGTATGTTTCCGCCATTGGTAAATGATTGAAGACTTATTCAACATTTTCACAAGGAAAATTTGTCCTGGCATGTGGATGAATTAATGTTCTTCAACAAGTGACTACAGAGAAACTGATAGTAAAAGTAATATTTATTTTATTGTCTTGATCGGTTAAGATTTGAAGCTTACATGTATCAAATTACAGCACATGATTTTAAGTACTCTTCTAAGTCGAATTTAAGTATGGAATAATATTCATTTGATGTTGTTTTACTCTCTGTTTTCGAAGCAAGGTTTTAAGGATACAAATCATAGAAACCAAGATGACAAAAATATAATAAAATAAAATAACAAAAAAAAAAAAATGAAAAAAAAAACAAGAAAGAAAATAAATTGAAATCTTTTTACTGTATTTTAAGTATTCTAATATATTATCAAATCATTCTCTTTTCAGGGTTTATTAAATTTGAAAATATATTTAAAGTATTATTATCATTATTTATTCATTTTATTTTGTCATTACTAAAGTCTATAAAAATGTAAATAGCTAATCGGCAATCTATAGATCTATTTCAATATGTATCAGTTATAGTTCCCTCTCTTCGAAAACATCAATGTTACATGTAAATTGTTATTCCTATCAAATTCTGTTAAATGCTCTATAAAATAATTGATGTTTCAACAATACAATCAATGAAATTCTTTAAAAATGAAAATGGTGATTAAAATTTGCTAATTATTTGTAAGGATATTTTTTTGTATAAGCCGACAGCATTGATAAAACTCAAGAAACATTTTGAGAAGAAGAAAATTGTACAAGCCCCTAAAAATGCTGTTTGAAAATCCTATGCTGCACATTTTTGAAACTATTATTTCTCAAATTTCAATAATTACAGAGAACCTGATAGTCAAAACAAGCTATGCCATTTTAGTTTCCAATTATTCATCGGTATTTAAACATGATAACTAACGAAATCTAAACTTAACAATAACAGAAAGACATTCTATATTTCTAGTTAATATTCTAACTAAATTATAAGAAATGCAATTGTTTTGGTTTAAAAGGCATAAGGAGTAGACAATAGCTTAATACGATTAGAATATCTTATAAAAAGTAATGCAACATAAATGTATGATAATATTACGAATATTAAGTAAACAAAAAATCAATAGGATTAAATTTTCTTCTCGGTGAATCTTTCATTAAATGACTTGTTGTGGTTCAATAAAAAAATTAATCATAATATACAAAACAATCAAAACCATTTATTTAACAAACTTAACAAACATAACATGTTTTTGTTTTTTGTTTTTCTTTTGTTTTGTTTTTTGGAAGGGGGCGGGATGGTGGTCGAAGTTCATCTCCCTCAACCTCCCAACAACACCACAAGTCAACCTATGAAGGAATCACCGAGGAGAAAAGATAATCATATTGATTGTGCTATTGTATACTACTCATGCAATTTAAACAAATAAATTTTGCATTTCATTTTATTTAGTTAGACTATTTATAATTGGCCGGGGTCAAACAAAATTTATTTTTAAAAAATTAAACTTTACTATGAATTGGATATATATTGGGTCTTATTGCTCCTTGTTCTTCCTACTTTATCACAAGGTTGTGTTTGTGTGTAAATCAATTGATGTTTTCTGCTTGTGGTGAATTTGAGAATTGTGGCTAATTGCGGAAAAGTTAAAAATAGAAAGAACCGGTTAGTATTTCGTTTGATATTTTTTCAAAATTTTAGAAATTATCTGACAAATATTGAAAATACATGTAACGAAACAGTGCCTTTTATTATTGTTTGTTTCTAATATTGCTTGGTATCGCAACATTACTTATTATTATTGCCTGTAAGTTAGCGGTTTAATTGTTTTTCTAAATAAAAAATATATTTATCAAGCATCAATCATGTCTTTTCATGAAAACAACTTCAATGGCGATGACATTCTCAAAAATAAGTTTAATCTAGTTCTTTTAGTTTTATTTCTAGCGGTCTTAAGCGAGAATGTTAGAACTAGAAAAGCAAGTATTGAAATAGGCAATATATAAAGTACATATTAAAAAACCATTTTTTTTTCAATCATTAACCTGTAAATGTGTTTGCATTTCGTCAAATTTTATGTGTTTGGCATTAATCTGCGATGTTTGAAAGCAAATAGAAATTCCACTGCAATGAGACTCAAATAATAAGGTCAGTACATTTATTTATTTTATTTTTTTGTATGTAATAGGGCACGTCCTATTTAACCGCAATAAGATGGAGCAAATCAGTTCAGGTAGCATATAATTTTATTTTGCAGTTAGATGAGTAAATGCTTTATGAAAATTATATCAATTGTTTTAAGACTGCAAAACTGTATAACACGTTTAGAAATAGCAGGTTTTGCTTTTGAAATATTTTTTTTGAATATTGATTTAAATTCATAAACTGAAATTCATTTAAAAACCCATTTCCATAAAAGTGAAATAACTAACTATCAAGTCAAGCTGATTACAATGATTTACTGTTTGACAATGACCTTAAACGTATCATTTCTTAGACGTGTAGTTAAATCCAATAATTTAAATTTCAACGAAGTAAAGAGATGACAGTTTTCATTGTGTAGGAAGTGACAGGCCTTATATATAAGACTGATCACTCAAGTGCCTAGATCGTAGTTCGTTTGAAATCCGGAAGATGACACCGCTGCACTTTTTCATTTTACTTTTATTTTGCAGTGAAATTAATTCTTCCTGTACGGATCCAAGGCACGATCAACAATATTACTGTGGTGCTCAGAATGGCAAGTATTTAATCAATTGCACCTATGTTTACTACAATTATATAATTAAGACTCATAACGTATTTAAAATACTAACAAAAATAACGTTAAAATCTACAAATATAATAACATTAGGATTTTTCTGATCTGAATAGCTGATTGATAATTTTTATGAAATATATGACTTTTTTTTTTGCAGCAGAGATAAATAAGATAACAATTATGAAAAGAAATTTAGTTTTAACTTACGTTTACTTCCAATTTACTTCCAAAAGTCTCGCTTCGGCTTATGTGCTGTCATTAACAAATTCTTGTCTTGAACCGCGTAAAATGGCTTTTACACACTAGAAAGAATCTGACCACAGAGACTGATATTTCTAAATTATTTTAGCCACAATAAAACTGCGAGGTCACTGTGGTGGACCTATGCTGCATAATTAATACCTATTGCTTCATAAAATGTAGCTCATCATTGTTGGCATTTGAAGTATGTTAGATAACTCAATACCGCTATATATAATTGATGTTGTTAGTCCACCAACTGAACCTGTTATAAAGAATAGTGTTAATGTAATCGCAGATTAAAAATGAAATGAGACCAGTCCCCAGGATCATGAAGCAGTCTTAGACTTAAGTAAAAATTTATATACTGTCTTTTTGTCTTATGATTGAAAACATCGAAGAAATGAAATGCTATTAAACTGTATCTATTTACATTGAAAAAAAACACAACAAATTTAAGCGTGTCGTTTAATGAAAATTTAAGCGTTGTTTAATGAAAATTTAAGCGTCGTTTAATGATTTAATTTAATTTCATGAATGATTGAAATTTTGTATAAAAAAAAGGATCAATGGCCCCGAGGCCTGATATAAAATATATGTTAGGTGCAGGAGTAAAATCTAAATCAAAGTAGTTTTCACATGTAAAGAATGTTCACTCTATATTTATGTATCTTTGTATGTTCATTTAAACTAATAATTAAGTGGTTAAAGTTCATCAGTTCGAATGAATAAGACTGGAATAACTTCGTTTAATATGACAAATTGTATTGTGGAATTTTTACTGTGTTATGTTTTTTTTCGGATAATGCTCTTTATGGGGCAATTCATGCCTAATTTTATTTCAAAAGGTATGCATAGTTGACTCTCTTGTCACATATAATCGGCAAATATTCAGTGTAAAATGTCCAGAAATATTTTTCATGATTAAAAAAAATCAAAATGCAACGATGCATATATGCATGTGTCGTCAAAGTTATATGATTGCATTAGAAATTTTACGATCAAGTGTCAGAAAAATTAGAATTGAAATACAAATTTAAAGTGACAAGAATGTGTGTCGTGAGTAATGCTTAAAGCACGCTCGACTAAGTTCCCTTTTAGATGCACTTTTAAGCGTTCACAATGGATTATGATATTATTTTGTATCGATAGCGCAATTTAAATGATAATACAATCTCTTTAATTATGAATTCATTTAGACAGAAAGAATTTTATCAAGATAGATTCTGTAAACATTTGATTAACGTGAATATACCATCAAATATTCATGCATACAATGAAATATTAATCACTATTAACCACATCTTTTTTTTTATTAATGTTTTGCGTTCAAATGGTTTATTTTGTGAAAGAAATATTCAAATTTTGTGCATTGAACTATATATTAAAAAAAATTAATCTGAACAACAAGCTATTCAATATTATAAAAAAAATGTAACAAATTTTGATAACAAATAATTAAGAAATATTTTCTTTTTACAAAACATCTGTGTTATAAGCATAGAATCAGTAACTTGTAAAATGTCTATAAAATAAGTGAATAACATTTTTCTGTATAACCATTACTTATCATATACCCCTAATACATGGATTTTTTAAATAAATATAAAACAACTCAGCAATACTCAATTTTAATCTGGCGATGTTTGTTTTCATCAAAACTTATTCATTTAACCAGTTAGAAATACACAAATATAAAGCATGTATATGATTCTTTATAACTGTTTTTCCTCCTTATGTGAAGTTCACGTGCAAGGCATTTTGACCACAGTTTCACCTGTACACCTCTTTTTTTATTGTTCAATATGAAAAAAAAACATGACGATAGCATACTTCCTTTTTTACTTTCATCTTTTTTCCAGTTTTTACTGCAGTGGTCGATGCTGCCCGGGGTCCACTGGGCGATCCTTTTGATAGGAAGTATCGTGTGACCGTCAAACAAGTTTTTAAAGTAAGTGTTAACTTTAACACTACGTATTGCACTTTTTCTTTAGATGTCTAATGAAAAAAGCCATGCATTCATTCCTGACCAAAGCAACAAAATTACTTTGTTCATTCTGTTTCTGTAGGTTTTTTGTTTTAATATTTTAGATATTTTATAATAACTTGCCTTTTTTGTGCATTTTTAAGGGAGATGACGTTGCTCCAAATACAACAATAAGTATCTATGGCAGATCTCATTCTTGTGGCCCAACTATCTTGGATTTAAGTAGAGAATACAATATATATGGTAAGTGTACAATCTATTTTAATGGTGGTTAAATTATGAGTACACAAGGTAGAAAAATTTTAATATTCATGGAAAGTAAAAGATGTTTAGGTTCATTATATTTCGTTAATCGATTGGACTGATATATCTATTGAGAAATCCAGTTCCGTGAAAAAAAAACTTCTCCGGAAATGTCAGTAGGTTCTCCATTGTATTGATTTATTGATTAATTCCCTGATCATTTCCTTATGATTCAGCGAACAAAAACGGTCCCCGATTGGAAGTTGTCAGTCATGAAGAAGTTCCGCCAGCATACGTAGAGCGGTTGAAAATGTACGACTGTACCTGTCAGGTGGGAATATTTGTATTGAATTAAAAGACTTTTAAGGAATCTGGCCCTGATAAACGCAAACTGTTGTATGACTGTTTAGCAATGACAAAGTAAGAAAACGCACTCTGGAGAACCTTTTTTTCTAGTGTAATTAGATTCAAATATTTACATCCACGTTATAGGACAATATAAAGAAAAGGTCAAGGATTATTTAAAATAATACAACTGAATATTTCAAATGTAAAATTTAAACATATTCTTTCTTATGATCAAATCAAATTAAACTACAATTTCTACATTCTATCGATATTTTAAGGACGTAAAGTAACTTTTACAAAATATCTTTTCATTTCTGAGTGTTTAATTAAAGCATTCAAATATCTTACACGTGAGCAACGGTGAAACGATAGAAATAGTACAATGCTATGTATTTATAAGGCAAATTATTATGTAAACGGTTAAATCTGATTAATCAAATTACAATTAAAAGGTTCTTCTTGATAAAATCAATTCAATATTACTTATCATATCTTCGTTTATAACAGTATTTAAGCTTGTGGTAATATTAGCCTAAAATGCAGAAATTAAATACAACTAATTTATTTGATTTACTTGATGTACCATAAGTGTCCAACAATTACAATGCATTCCATGAAATAAAAATGATAAACCGTAACTTTTGATTTAGAACAAAATATATTTAAAGAAAATATTGGCGCTTTCATGTCAACGTTTAATAAATACTCTACTTTGAAATGATGTCTGCAATCTAGAAAAGTTTATGATCCATTTATTAATAAAACATGTATTACTTAAAGCAAACATGAATTCATAAAAGTATTTGGTCGCCAAATTTTTTTTTGATCGCTCCTCAACTTCTAATTACGATCGGTTGCTTTCCAGCCGAGGCATTCAGGTTGTAAATACTAAAATATCTGGATTATCTTGCGTAGTTAGTGCTGCTGTGCTTTTCTTGCAAATCAAACACGTTTCTCATTCATACAGAGTGCACACTAGAGTGCATCCACGTGTAATAGTTTCTACAAAACACACTCCGTTTTTTGAAGTTCATGTTATCACTGCACAATCAGTTACAGTGTATGGTTTGCCCATGTCCGATGATATAACAAAACGACACTGGGAAACATTCTACAGTAATCGAGGATATTTGAAATATATTTGTCTGAATTTCAGTCTGCTTAGTTTTGTCTTTTATTTGATATGCGCGTCTGCAAATCGTTCCAACCTATCTAACGTGCAACTAAGCTTAAAACATGATTTATAAATACTGTATTGTTAACATCAATGTAATCCTATTTTTTATATAACAAGCTAGTCAAGTGTAAAGAGAAACTGATCTGTATTGTACTATGGTATTATTCCTCGCATAAACTCGGTAAAAAATTTTGTATTCTTTTATAACAATGATTAAGTTTTCGTGAATCATATGATTTTTAAGTTAACATTACACTCTTCTGGTGGCCATAAACCAGTGCATGTACTTAATATTAATTGTTTAGAACACTTTCTTTTTATTTTCGTCATACACAGATTGACATACATAGGCCAAGTAATCCAAGTTCTGTGAATTACGAGGACGCCCCAGAGAAATGTGTCGTAGC
Source organism: Magallana nippona (assembly GCA_033439105.1). Lineage (NCBI taxonomy): Eukaryota > Metazoa > Mollusca > Bivalvia > Ostreida > Ostreidae > Magallana > Magallana nippona. The sequence goes on from CM065921.1 coordinate 44,277,875, forward strand.
AACGTATGGAAGAGATTGTCAATTTCGAAATGGATATTGCAAGAAAACAAATAACCTGTGTTCGTGGGAACTCTTGCCAAGTGCGTTACAGACTACAAACTGTGTTCAAATGTTATGAAACATTACCAATTCCTAGAACAATGAACAATAATACTCAAATTCGGTGACTGTAAATTGTATCATTGATCACATTTTGTGTCATTTGTTTTCTTGTGGTAATTAGTAATTATTTAACTACATTTAACATAAAAATATTAAATCTATAAACACATAATTCATATTGTGAAGATGATATTTTGTGATTATTATTTTATTGTGTAAAATAGCCTTGCTGTTGAAAAAAATGTCATAAAAAGAAGACACATCTAATTGTCAGCTTAATGTCTTTAATAACAAAAGGTCGCTGTGGCTAATAATTTTGTCTTTGCATAATAATTTAGAATTTTTGATGAAAATATTTTAAGTATTTGGACATGAGTAACCCTACTTTATTAATTATATTCATATCTCAGTATAATGACCACCAAGAAGTCTATACACATTTCATTCCAATATTATATTCCCCATGTCCCTCTTTAGTAAATTTAAAAGTGATTCAACAAGAAAAACATTAGCATGTGTAGTCGACGGAAACTGATTATTAGGTTTTATACTAAATGATCCCAGACATATAGAATTAATTGAGATTATTATAATATCAATTTACCATTTTATATTAAAATTTTCAACACACACTTTGTTATCAAATAAACAATAAATAATAGAGTGTGTTTTTTTAATGGAAGGTTTCATTTTATGATACAGTTTCTTCTTATAGTTTTATCCATGTCGTACAAAGAAATAAAAATGTTCCATGTTTCATACAAAAGAAACGATTGGACACGATTATAAATATAAAATAAGCACTGAAAATAATAGCCAGTGCCTGTATGACATGTGGTGATATCGAACACTTTTGTTTAAAATCAAAAGTCTAAAGGAAAATTACAAAACAGGAGCAGAGCAAACACGGACCTCTTAAAATACCTCTGCTGACCGGTCACACCCGCCGTGTGCTCTTTGTCGTAATCGGGAAAAACGGAAAAGTCCGTAGACAATCAGGTGATTAATTATGGTCTAACAATTAGTATGAAAAACGTCAGTCAGCATGCGACCCAGTGGAAGATTGTATTTGCTGACAAGGTCATTGTATCGACCATAGAGCTTACGAAAAGAGGACTTCAAACGACCCTGTTGATAGTCCTGTTATATCAACTTGTTTGTTAGTAGCTTGCCTCGCCTTAGAAACTGTTCATACGAAGATCATGCCCTTGCGTATCGAATTAACTGAGAGACAAAAACACTATATGCAGGTGATGAAGGTTTATTGCTACATAAGTGAGGAAAGTTGACTATAGAAAAATTGAAGTCATCACGTTTATCAGAAAGTTTTGTTGTTACCATTTCCAGTAAAATATCCAAATATGAAACAGATGACACATACTATGTGGTATCTTTCATTTCAAGTTCCCTGTATAAAATTGTAATAGCATTAATTGTTTATAAACAAAAAGTCATATTTGATACTATAACGTATATAATATTATCAAGGATTTGTTTAACATTATCTATTTTCCCAAAAATGAAACAGAAAACATTTTGCGTTGACAAATCGTTTTAATTTGATAAAAGTTTTGTTGTTTGAATATATATCGTCTTTAAAAAATGCTTGATAAAATATTATTAAGGTCATCATTTTCGGATATGTTCTTATTAAGTGTGAAACAATAGGTTTCTTTTACCCAGTTATACGCAAATAACACTCGATTAATTTTATGCAGATCGACATGTGTATTGGACTTTACACTAAACTAAACTTTAATTCTTCCTAAAAGGAAATTTAGCACTGTAAAAGTGCAGCTATTGGGACATGCTAGATATATTAATGCAAAAAGATGAATAAATTTACTAATTCTGACCACGTTTGTACCACCATCATACAATATTTTTAGCCCATTCAATTCATTTCTGTCTGTCTCAATAAAATCAACGAAATAAATATCATTTTTATAACTAAAATAAGTGTCTTGATTGATTTATGATTAATGACACGTCAAATGATGAATGTACGTAAACATTCTTCTAACGGATTTTGTGGAAAAAGTACTGTTTCTTGACGTAGATTTTGTTTACATTTAAATGATAAATTTCAATTCAAAACATGTTATTGCTCTCACCACTCTTAAAGCAACGTCGATCATGTAACCTTGAGTTTTAGATTATCTTTCTTTGCTGTGTGTATATTTTTTTTTTTTACAAACAACCTATACTACGTCGTTCAATTACTATTGATCTTTAAAATAACATTTATAGAACTTCAAATAATGTAAACAAACTAAACTGACATTGGTTTGAATAGATCTTAATTAAATTTGTAAAATATGTGTTCGTCAACATAATGCTTTACCATTTTCTATATATAATCATCAGGTGTTTGCAAAAAGAAATCTTAGATATTTATGAAATATTAACAGTCATATACATTTTTTTAATAAACATATATGCAAAAACAGTTCATCAAATGTTAAAACATAGATGTCATAAAAACGGCATATCACAATGTGGTATATAAAGCATTTCATCTCATTTGAGGTTTGTGTTTACCTAACCATCTCCAGCATTAATTTTCAATTAAAAAAAGAATTTAATGAACGCAGACAGTTACTTTATAATACTAAAAAAGCGTTAAATAAAAAACTGGTATAAATAATACATATTATCCCAATCTATAAGAAATGTGAACCCCATATTTCTAAGTTTAACATTGCATTTGGTATTGCAAAACATGGTTTAAAAAATTCGGTTTTTAATCATGTTTTTAAAACCACTTTAGAAGTATTCCATGGTACGTATATACATATGAAATTGCTGAAACAATAACCCCTATAGCTGATTTAGCACTTATTTTAAGCATCAAAGTTTGAATTTCACAATATGCATATTTGAAATATGCATATCGCGCCATCTTGTATGATGTCATAGGTGTCAATTGTTCATACTATTAGTATGTAGCTTCATACGTATTTATGATTTATATAAAACGTTTTTGTCATTTTTGGTAGGTTTTTATGTATCTTGATATGAGTAAATATTGATAATTTCAATAACAATTCAAAATTTTTAACGATTGATGAATTAAATACATGTAGTGAAAAGTTAACTTCAAAAGTTTGACTAGACGTTCGATCATTTTGAATTCTGTATCCTATGAATCCTCAGTATTTGTCTGAACAATGGTTTAATTTAAATTCGCAGGCCTTGACAAGGCGTTGTCGGAATGGACTAAAAGTGTTCGATGTTAAAATCTCGTATTAAGCGATTAAAGCGCAGTATGAAAACTATCTATCCTTCTATATTTGATAATTTAGAAGTGAAAAAAGAACTAGATATATTACACGATCAGTTGTACTGGTCCCTGCTGACAAAGCAGGAAACAACATTGTCTTTGTTTGTAAGGCCCATTATATAAATTGTATATTAGAAGAACTTGGATTTAATTCCGCAAGTGGAAATCCAACTTATACTCATAGTTCCCTTTCTAAGGAAGAAATTCTTCAAAATCATATGCCAGTTTTGAATATTTTCAATATTCCCAACACCAAAATCAATTGAATTACCTTACCTTTATTGGATGCATAAATTTCATAAAAATGCTTTTAAACAAAGATATATAGCGGGTTCCAGTAAGCCTCTTTCTTTACTCCTTACCACAATATTAACAACAGTAAATGAGAAACATCAAGAGTACTGTGCAACATATATTCAAGAAGCGGTGTAAATCAGATCTTGATACTTAAGAATTTCAAGGAACTTTTAGAAAACTTGAAATCCCAAAATTTTACCAAATCATTAGCACCAAAACTTACGAGTTTTCTACATTTTAAACAACCACCCCCACGATAAATTAAAGTCCCGTTTTTTTTACATCATTGATAGCTGCTTTTTTAATAAAAATGGATCACGTAAATTTACTTACCATATCATCGGTCATTCGAGGTGTGGTCTTTTGTTATTTTCGTTTGTATCAGAATGCGACTTTATAATTATTGTTTCAGTGCAGGGAGTGTTATATCGTTAAACAAGGTGTGTTAGTGGTGAACGTCAGTTGAAGGCTGAGCTTAGCATATGTGAGTCAGGACTGGGACCCAGATAAGTTAACAGAGCAGAGCGTGACGCACGTGGGACGTACGGGAGCTCGCATTTGATGGACATAAATGGTTTGGAGGCCCGTGTATGGATAGTCTTCCAGTGAGAGACCTTCGAGTCCGGGACTGGGGACTGGGAACTTTGTTTACGGGTTTTGTGTGCTATGGAGGCCCAGTAGTGACTGTTTTAGTATGGCTAATGCTATAAATTTAAGCCAAACTTTCAAATCATTTTGATTAGGTAAACTTTATTTGATAAGCTAGTGATAAAAGTAGCAAGCTTTGAATTACAGCTTACATTTTAATTAACTTTTTCTGTGAAATTACTTATAACAGTATTGATAATTTTGATTGGTTGGTTTATTCCTTTATATAGTGTTATAGCTATATTTAGCTGGTGTTTAACATTTATTTGTTTCATATAGATACTGACAACTGAATGTTTTTAAAGTTAATTCACTGTTGTGTCATTGTCAGTATTATTTGATTTACAATTTAAAGTTTTATTTTCTCTCTTAGTGAGAGTGAGGGTGTGTGTTTGTGAGTGTGAGTATTTTCATATTCTATCATTTTACTTTCTTTTTTTGGATAAAAAATAAATCTTGTTTTGTTGATTTTACTGTTTGTCGTATTCGCTATCACCACCAGAAAATCCAAAAAGAACTTCATTACAGTAGTTTTGGAAATCAGGTCTTCCAAAAATCTGTTAGGATTCCCATGGGTTCCAATTGCGCCCCATTGATAGCAGACCTATTTTTGTATTCATAAGAAGCAGAATTTAGTCAAAAACATGTACGTGAAAAAAATCATTCGCTGTGGGCTTCAACTAAACATCCAGAAATATCGATGACGTGTTATCAATTAACAATTGTTACTTCCATACTTATGTCGACTCGATATATCCCAGTGAACTTGAAATAAAATATACCGGAGAGTCTGCGTGATTTGTTTCATGTGTTGTATCGATCATAGAACATACGAAAAGATGACTTCAAACGAAACTGTTGATAGTCCTGTTTGATCAACTTGTTTGTCAGTAGCTTGCCTCGCCTTAGAAATTGTACATACTAAGAGCATGCCCTTGCATATCGAATTAACTGAGAAACAAAAACAACATATGCAGGTGATGAAGTTATATTGCTACATAAGTAAGGAAAGTTGACTATAGAAAAATTAAAGTCAACACATTTATCATAAAGTTTTGTTGTTAGGTTACCATCAATGTCCATTTCCAGTAAAATATCTAAATATGAAACAGATGACTCAGACTCTGTGGTAAATAATGAGGTAAATAAAACAAATTCAGACGCGATGTGCTTGTTGCATTTGTAGCGTGATGCATACATGTAAAGTTTTCTAATGCTTACTGATGACATGCATCAATATGTGTGGCAAGAAGAATTTGATTTAGAAAAACTCCCATAATTTGTTTTGGTTCAAATCGTCATAAATTGCTGGACATCACGAATGAATGCCCTGAGACAATTGACACAGGTGTCGAGTGAAACCACTTGTAATATAGGGGCTCTATACACATGTCTATAAAACAGTGGGGAATTTCACACCTTTTCACAAGTAAAATGGATTTGCAATTTACCCGTTGACCCTTAACGCAGGCATAATCGAGTTCAAACGGCATTTTTATGGACGTACTGCAGTTTAAAGACGGTATTTCTTTTCACACTTCCTAGAGCAACTGTGTAGACACGGTGGACACTTTTTAGTTCAACCTTGTCTATATATCAAGGAATACCATAACCATCATCGGAAGTAAATTTGATAATTTATTACTTCCAACTATTGTTTATTGTTAAAAATATAAGATTCTAAAAAATATTCGAGATTTCATCACTTCCATGAATATAGTAAGAATATATCGCTACCAGTTTCCGCCATGTTTCTTTACTTTTATAGTGGCATGGCTGCTGTTTCGATGCCATCAGAAATAACTTTTCTAGTGTATTGATTAAAAATAAAAAATAAAAACAGATGAACGCTGATTCATCAACAACAGTTTGTATTTTTTGTATTTTTTGGTTAATTAATGATTTTCTGTGACCTACTTTTCAAAGCATAAATATCCAAAATGTCAACATTGGGATCTCCGCTTCGTGGTTATTTTATTATAATAATGACTTATTTTCGATGTTTAACATGTTTATCAATAGAAAATAATACTGGTTATATATGTCTTAGCTTTACTTTTGACCCATCATCATCATCTAATGATCACCTTATTGACCAAATTTAAAAGGATTGACACTTATGACGTCACGGGATCACGTGACACCCAAACTTATTAACTGAAATCCAGATCGGGACAGGGCTTATAAAGGTTTTTCTAGGTTAAATAGAGCTGTATAAAACGCATATGATTTAAAATAATTAAAGCATATTCTTTTAAACCTGATAAAAACCATTTAACTCTACTAAAATAAGAAAATAAACATTAATTTCGGAAAAGATTAACATTAACATTCTTTGTTAAATATGTACATTAAATACGTATAATTGAAATAAATCAGTGTGATAATTAAAATGTGGACATTTAATTTTCCTCTGTCTGTAAATACTATAAATATATATTTTTAATGTACCCAATAAATATTGCTCAAGAAAACACAACAAACTTTAACAAGTCTTCTTTATAAGAAAGAATCTGAAACAAGACGGGGTTCAAGGTACTGACAGATACATTTTTTCTGGAAATAAGTGTTGTGCCGGTTATACTTGAAGTCCTCTAGAGCATGCCAGTGCGCCAACACTAATCGGTTTTTGTAAATGAAATCCAAAATCATAGAATCCGCCTTCTTCTACAAAGAAACTATTGCTTGTAATACAAAATATAAAATAAATAGTCAACTTTATTTTATGAGTTCTAAATACGAACGTGATATTGATACCTGAATTTCCTCCTCGTCTGCCATTTTGTGCTTTAGGACACAGACGCAAAAGTTCTTAGAATAAAAAAAGCCAATATATATATATATATATATATATATATATATATATATATATATATATATATATATATATATATATATATATATATATATATATAAACAATTCCCTATATATTTACATGTTAAACTTTGAACCCTTCTTGTGACCCTAGTATTCGTCAAGGGGTCATGGTTTAAACTATTTAGAATCTAAATTATCTGAGGATGCTTGCATAGTAATATCACAAATTATAACGTTGTTTTTGAGAGGAAGATTTTTAAACATTTATCTATATATTTCTATGTTAATTTTTTAACCTATCGTAGGGTCCTATTATTGGTCCGGGACTTACAATTTCAACAATTTAGATTGACTACGAAAGATTATTCACCAAAAAAAAAAATCAATGAATAATATTTAAAGCATTCATCAGAGAGAGTTTTTTTTACACTCTTACCTTACAGGGATCTGTGTCGTAGTTAATGAGAACAATCTGTAATTCAAATTTAAGTTTTTAACATCTCTTTAAACTTTTTATCGAATCAATCTTTAATTCCAAAATTCATATATCAAATATATGTACATGTTTGGGTATGAAAAAAATGTGAAATTTATTACAGGTTTTTACTTTTTAGAAATCTAGTTTTCATGGCAACAAATATTCAAATTTAAATATCACAACATTTGTTTTGTATTCATTTTACGAACTTACCTTTCAGCATAAAACATATGATACTATTTTTATTAGTTACGATTTTCAGGAGATAGGTTGGTATAAATGGAAAAATTGAGAGCGGAACTTTATTTCAAGTATACAGTAATTTGTTAAGACTATTACCTCTTCCGTAGATCGCACAAGAGGAAGAACCTTCAACGTTTGATAATTATTTCGCAAATGCTTCCACGTAATTTTCTTTAGAAGTGTGTCTCCCTGTTTGAAATGCAAAATTATTGATGAATACTTAATTTGTATGTGTTTTCAAAAGGATATTTTATTCGTTGCACACCTAACAACAAAAGCTTTAAAAGAAGTTAAGCTGTAAATAGTGTACAATTTTAAAAGAAAATTGTTTCTAAAAATGAACAAAAGATCAAAATTGATTTTTGTTATCTTAAATAGTACAAACCAAAAAGGAATAAAAGGGTAAATTATGTTCTCGAATGCACAAATAACGGCATAATTACTCTGAAAATGTAATTTCAATCCTTTTTTCTTACGAAAATTTAAGATACCTTTCATTTACATGTACTCATGGCAGAGAAAATTAAGATTTCACATATTTGAAATGTTTTAAAAACTTTCATTTAAATATAGTCTTCTATCATTGAACAATGTTTAATTTGTTTTCCTTGTACATGTATAGAATGGTGTTGAAATTTGGACTTAGTCAATTCTAGTATTCAAACGTTATGTGCACCGAATTTAAAGGTCAAATCAATAGGTCAAAGGTAAAATATGGTGAAGTCATCTACGAAGTTAATCATTATTTACCTCAAATATGTTCAAATCGTAACATTAACATTCGGTGTATATTTCCCCTTATGTTTTCATTGGAAATCTGTGACGTTCAAATTTCAATAGCACATGTCTTTGGTCAGGGTGTACGAGCAAAAGTAAACGTCATCACGCGTTTTGAATAGATTTATTATTGTAAGATTAAATTAAGCGTTCAAACCTAAATAACCAATTTGATATGTACTTTTGAAAAATAATCGTTAAATCATATATGTTCGATCTCAAAAAAGAACAGTTTTTCCGAAAAATTTTCTGGACCCATATTTTCAGACATGGAGGCGCACTAAATAACATTTTTTGTGGCGGTTCCATTTATTATTCATACTTTTTACAAAGAGCTTAAAAATGACGATACAATACTGCGCTATCGAGCGGTATTCAATTTGTCTGTACGACCTGGTGTGTTATAGGAATATCCAAAAATAAGAATTCATTGCTTAAATAAATCTTAAACAAAATTCATTCTTTGATACATGTTTTGATATAGGTTATGACAATAACAGCCTTTAATGTATATTAAAACTAAAATCATACAATTTATTTTGTACACATCTTAGTGTTGCGAATTTTTCACAAGCGCTATTCTTAAACATACTGTACATCAGAATTAATCAAAGGTAACTATTGAAAATATAATTCAATGTATGTAAGTAAGAAGGGCTCTTGTAAAAAAAAAAGGCAGCACATACAGGATGAAGTTGTGTTTCACGTATTCAGTTAACTTAGAGATTACTGGGGGGGGGGGGGGGGGGTAATGATATTCAGTGACATTCCCAGACCTTTCAAACAAAATTGAGTTGAGTGAATGCTAGACATTTATCATGTGACAAACATTTGTATTATCCTCTTAAAAAGTATTTTTTTGGTATTGCAATTTCCAACAACGACTATTTCATTTTTAAACTCTATTGCTATAAGATTGAAATCATTTATGCTATGTAAGATACCATGTAAGCTAAAATTATGAGGCCAGTCTTATATTAAAATGTACATTTCATATAATTGAAATACAGAATGATTTTGTCTTCTTGTTGAATACTACGTAGACATGCGTAATTAAGAAATGCATTTATGTATCTGCATGCTGTATTTATCTATAACACGAATATTCTACAAGTAGCTACATACCTTAATCATATTTCTGCCAAAACAACAGCAGAGGAAGATAGACACTGCAATTACAGGTACGACAACCAGTGTAGAACAGACACCTGCCAATGTTTGTTCTGTTATTTCTCCCTCTTTGATGAGAAAAATCAGAAGAGGCAATACGGTTAGAGCTGGAGCCCCCAAAACGAAAAAACACCACAAGCGGCCCCAGAATGTGGCACTGTACAAAAAGTATCTTGTTGTGTACCTACTTGCGTTTAACTCCTCCACAATCTCTTTGCATAGCTCATCAATCTTCAAATATAATGATACAAATAGATTCAAAATTAGTACGATGAAATAATGACAATAACAAACCGTCATCCATCTCAAAAATCCATACAACGGAATACAAATTCAAAGCAGAGCAACACGGACCTCCAAAAAGATATATAGAGGTAGGATCAGGTGCCACGGAGGAGTGAGCATCCTCTGTTGACCGGTCACACCCGCCGTGTGTTCTTTGTCGTACTCGGGAAAAAAAAACCCGGAAAAGTCCGTAGACAATTATGTGATAATTTATGATCTAACAATTAGCATGATAAACGTCAGTCAGCATGCGACCCAGTGGATGATTGTATTTGCTGACAAGGTCGTGTATCGACCGTAGAACTTACGAAAAGATGACTTCAAACGAGCCTGTTGATAGTCCTGTTTTATCAACTTGTTTGTCAGTAGCTTGCCTCGCCTTAGAAACTGTTCATACGAAGAGCATGCTCTTGCGTGTCGAATTAACTGAGAAACAAAAACACCATATGCAGGTGATGAAGGTATATTGCTACATAAGTACGGAAAGTTGACTATAGAAAAATTGAAGTCATCGCGTTTATCATAATGTTTTGTTGTAAGGTTACCATCAATGTCCATTTCCAGATTTAAATATCCAAACTTTTTAAATATTCCAAAGACGATATTTCGGATTGGATTTGTTTTGCCAAGTCTATTATATACATCGAGCTTTTATAAACAAATATTACGATAACAGTTTTGTTGTTGATGTTGTTGTTTTTTGTGTGAGTAGATGGGTGTGTTTTTTTCAAATATTGTTATATTGTATATTGAAATAACTATATAAAGAACTTACTTGTGGAGATCTAGTTTCATCATTTACTTGTTTTCGCTCATCTATATCTTCTGAAAAATGTGTCAAAGGTACGCAAAAACTATTCCTATCCTTTCTCCGAATAACTCGCAATGGAGTACCATTTGTCAATCCTGTCACAAAACATTTTTTTTCATTATGACAATTAAAGAGTTAATAGAATTTTATTGTGAAACCTTTAGTTACGATTATCAATCTCTTACCATGAAATGGGATTATATTTGGTAAAATACAGTTTTCTCTCGCTGAAAAAAATGACATTGAATAAGCATTAAATAGTTGGAATGGATCAATGTTTCTTTCAAAAATGCGTATCATATTTGCAAAACTTGAATTGTGTTCTCCTTCTACTCGTGTTTGTAATAAACTTTAACTATTATACTGTGAAAGTAGTCATTTATATTTGGACATTAAAGGATTTTTGAGACTGACGGTTTTTTCTATGAAGTAGTTAGTTAATATATAGCATTTAGATTCTAATAACAAATTACAATAATATTTCTCTTAAATATTTCAATAAACATGTATAGAGTGATGGAAATCTTTTTTTTTTGAGTTTGTTACTATTAATAATACAGATATCAAACACACCTCCAAACAGACAAGCGTTGTAAATCTTGTTCGCTACATCTGTTCCCTCTAATGTTCCGTCAACATAGTTAATAGTCTGCAACTCCCGAGGCATCTCAATTGTTTCCAGTAAAATTGGAATCATACTGTTCTCACATTGTTTGTGTGATGCCATGATTCCATATAGAACTTCCATTTTGCACATTTCACTTTCTTTGAATTTTTGGGATACAAAGTAAACTATTTTCATACTTTTCTCGATACCATCCAAAATATTTTCTGTAACGGTCACTCCAGGTTGAAAATCCCTGATATGATATAAACATTTTAGTTGATACTTATCTTCAAGCTCATGTAACAACGAATGGGCCCGTTCCTCGTCTTCTTGACAAAAGGACAAAAATAAGTGATAAATCTTTCCATACGGAAGGGCTATGGGTGACAGCTCCATGGTTAACTTTTCGGTAGGCGTTATTAAAAATAATAAATACTTTCGATACTACATTCGTGGAAGAGAAATACCATTTTTGGAAATTCCAAACTTGTGTTACTTTCTGTTTAGTCTTTGAACGCAAAAGCAATTTCATAACAAACAAAATGTCTTTAAACTGCGTTGTTGTCCTGGGATTAATTGATGTCGTATTTGAAATGTCCATGGTAAGAAATTTACATGAAATGATAAATTTGATAACATGTGAAGCTTTTGAAATGTATTTGAATTCTGCATTTTATTAAACTATAGACAAAAACGTTTTATTGATTTTCATAAAATCTAATGACGACCAAAATTTGCTATTAGTTAATAAATACAAGAAACATATCAATATAGCATTCATTTGATCTGTATTAATGATTTTAACCAACGATATAATGTTTGATTTAAAGACATTTTAAACTATTAGAAATGCACGCTTTATATACGTGCTACAGGAATCAATACAGAAAAGAATCAAACCTTTAAACGTAAAGCATAAGAATTCAATAAAGCCTGCATGATCTCAATAACAATGTGAAAAAAGAACAATTTAGATAACATAAGCATGATAGAAGATTTCAGTTTATGCAAGTATACTTTAAAATCTAACAGGTCTTGGTCTTTTTTAATGGGGGTTGTATATATAACGTTGATTTGATGATATGCAATAACAAGGATGTGAACAAGTTCGATTAAAGTTTTTGTCGACGCGAGCAAACAGATAGCTTTGCAGAACCATTTCCGTTGTAGTATGATGTTACTTTATAAATTAATAGCTGAATTCGCTTCTATTTTGGTTAAAAAATGACAATAAGAAACCGTCAACCATCTCAAAAATCCATAAACCGAAATACAAATTCAAAGCAGAGCAACACAGACCTCCAAAATGATAGAGGTAGGATCAGGTGCCTAGGAGGAGTGAGCATCCTCTGCTGACCGGTCACACCCGCCGCGTGCTCCTTGTCACAATTGGGCATGTCGTAATCGAGATAAATGTCAAAATCAGGAAAATGTCACAATAGGGAAAAACGAAACATTGATGATTTGGTTTGTTTGTGATGGTCAAAATACAAACTTTGAGCCAATACGGGCTTCCATTACATTGGAGGTAGGATCAGGTGCCTAGGAGGAGTGAGCATCCTCTGCTGACCGGTCACATCCGCCGTGTGCTCTTGGTCGTAATTGGGAAAAAACGGAAAAATTCGTAGACAATTAGGTGATAAATTAAAATACAGCTAGTGTTCTGTTTTAAAATTCATGTAACATGTTCTTTAGCAAATTCATTTAAACATCTTAACAGTACACATTTTTAAACATAATTGAATAAGAAGGTTATATTACTTTTAAACACATTTTTTGTAGATTAAAAAATGATCAAAACGAGTTTCCCCTTAGATGGAAAACATTTGAGTATAGGAGTATCCTAATTTCCAACAGTGTGTTCCTTTTATAATACTAATAAATCTGCTACTATACGCGTAGCAAGTGTTTGCGGATTGCTCTGGTGCGCAGTTAAACAACAACACTTGTTATCAACTGAACTTATTATAGAATTGCTTTAATGTATAAGGACCACATATTGTAAATGAATAGTCCGTAATTCTTAACCATGTTATGATTTTGAAGTTTTTTTTTCAATTTTCAAACAACCTAATAATTGCACCTTGAATTTAACATTGAAGTCTATGAACAACGCATGTTTTATTACAACATTTTTAAAAGTAACTTTAAAAAATTCTTATGGTGAATACACGCGTAAATAAAATCTGAAATAAAATGAAAATTTTTTTCTCAGATATTTTAAAGAAAAAATATTTTTTTTATTTTCATCACTTTCATTGTTTTCTTGTTTTCATTGTTTTTATATTTAAATAATTCATACCATATTGCATACCTTTTTAAAAAAATCATTCAAAGCCTTAAAGTATGGGTAACGACTTATTTTGATTAGTAACGACGTCCTAATAAATCCACACTTACTTTAGGATTCTTTTTAAAAATAAATAGGTTTGACAATTGTAACATCTAAACAAATTTATTATTTTTCAGGCTTTGGATGTAACAAAATGCGTTTTTCCAAAAGGAGTGTTGAATGGACAGTGTGTAGAGTGTCCAGTGGATACACTGTATGAGTATGTAGAATCTTATTCTTACCATGCTAATAATTTGGATGATTGGTATAGGAGGAGAATTATTCGGAAAGATCAAAGCTATCACAGATGTGTCAAAGTATGCTCTTCAAAATATCCTTTTGTCAGCTCCGATAGAGTATGTGTTTCGAGTTGTTCGGGGAAAGAAATGCTGATCGGAGATAGAAAATTCTGTAAAGATGAGAGCATAAATAATGGATTTTGTGCGAGTAACGAATGCCTGAAACACAGATTGAAATGTTTTTACATGGAATGTTTTAAAAGATGTCCTGTCTTTACAGTCATTTACAATTATAGTTGTGTGGTTGAATGTTTTGATGAAAAACCGTACTTATTTAACGGTGAGTGTGTTAATCAATGTCCCGAAAGATACGTTTTAGACAATGAAATATGTCAGAAAACTTGTTCAAACGGTCGACATCTTTTCAATACAACATGTGTTGATAAGTGTCCAAAAAGTGAGGAGTATGTCGATGAAGAACAATGTGTTTCAGAATGCCCACTTCAAAAGTTGTATCAGGATAAAATGTGTGTAGAGAACTGTTCAGAGGGATTTGTTCTGGATGGAAGGGTATGCAGGACAAAATGTCCCTTAGATCTCTTTGAACATAACAAAACATGTGTTGGCATCTGTCCAAACCATACATTTGTAGAGAACAAAAAATGTGTCGATATCTGTTCTAGTGGATTTTATAGATATAAATCATATTGTGTAGATACTTGTCCTCCTGACAATTTCATCAATGAATCAAATAATTTGTGTGTCAAAAACTGCAATGGATTTAGATATCATCTGAAGAAAAATATTTTCTGCTTGAACATCTGCCCCGAAAATATGGCCGAAGTCAATTCGACATGCGTAAATCATTGTCCCCAAAATCAACCATTTTTACACAAGGGGTCATGTCTTGCAGAATGTCCGGTTTCGTCCAAGTATTTTGAAAAGAAAAGAGAACCCGGCAACAAACCAACATATGCGTGCGTAAACAAATGCAAAAAATACGCATCTTCCATTAGCAACATGTGTGTCGATGCCTGTTCTTCGGAAAAAGTTTTGTTTCAAGATATTTGTCAAGAACAGTGTCCAGACTCAGACCCTTATAAAGTACATTTGCCTGCAAAACTGCGAGAAGAACCCAGTTTTACTTCGTTCATAAATAACACAAGACAAGTAAACGCTTTTGTGATCTGTGAGAAAGTTTGTCCATCAAATTTTGTTCGTGACAATGAAGATTGCTATGTTGAATGTCCGAATGACAAAAAAAGTATGATTTATAATATGACTTGTTTTCAGCATTGTCCTGAGGAATACCCGTTTGTAATCAAAGAAAAGAGTGGAAGTATTTGCACTAATCGTTGTAAAAAGTTGCGTTTTCAACAGGAATGCTTAGATAAGTGTCCAGATTCTTATCCGTCGATACATAGAGGAGAATGTGTACAGTGTAGTCAAATCGGAATGTATGAAGAAAACCAGCACTGTGTAAATAGCTGTAAAGTCGTTCAGTTTGATAATCGATGCTACGATATATGTCCACCAGCGGCGAAATTTGTATACAACGGCTCTTGTGTTCGAACATGTCCTTTAAACGCTGACAAAGTAGATAAGCAGAGATACGATAAATATATCATATTTGTTTGCATTCATTCTTGTCCTACGGATAAATTTATTTTTGGAAACAAATGCGTATCTAGTTGTCCTAACCCCGATACTGCAATATACAAAAAAGAATGCGTACAGTGTAGCAAACTAGGGATGTATAAAGACAACCATCATTGTGTAAATAGCTGCAACGTTGTTCAGTTTGAAAATCGTTGCTACAATTCTTGTCCTCAAACTAATAAATTTATGTATAATGGAACTTGTCTTCGTTCCTGTCCTTTAAATGCTAAAAAGGTAGATGAACAGCATAACCAACCAAACAACTTTTTTGTTTGCATGGAAAATTGTCCTTCTGAAAAGTTTACCTTTGGAAACAATTGTGTATCAAACTGTCCTGACAGCAAACGACTCCCAGTTGATAATGAATGTATGGCATGCCATGAAGTCGGAAAATATGACGACGGATCAAAATGTGTTGATATATGCCAGAATCTACACTATGAGTATCGCTGTGTTGATTATTGTCCTGAATATTTCAAAATATTCAACAAAACATGTGTTCGCAATTGCCCCAAAACAGCGCCTATAAGCAGTTGGATCTATGATGATATTGCAAAGAGAGGTGCCTATAGATGTATTAAAAATTGTCAGATAGGTACATACTTAAAAGAAAACAAATGCGTGATGTGGTGTGAAGAAGAATATTTTATTTCAAACAAAATATGTGTGAAAAAATGTCCCGTAGACACTCCATATATCTCAAGTGACTACGTTCAAAATACGTATAATAAAGAGTGCCTAAAATTCTGTAAGGATTCAGATTATTTACTTAACTTAACCTGTTTGGGAAAATGTCCGAAAGGATTCTTCGGTCATGATAAACAGTGCCTTCAGAAATGCCCAATTGATTTTCCTTATATCAGTCAAGATAATGTTTGTGTAAAGAGGTGTCCTATTCTTCGCCGAGGTATGGATTGCTTCGAGAATTGTCCAAGTAAAACATTTCAATATAATCTCATCTGTGTGCAAAATTGTCCTTTCAGCAAACCATATAACTTCAAAGGTAATTGTGTAGATATTTGTCCACACTTCTTGATGAAGAAAACATGCTATAAACAGTGTCCTTCTGGACTAGTTGGATATCAAAAGAAGTGTCTTCTACAGTGTCCATTTAATGCTAGATATAGATACAAATGGGAGTGTATTCCGCAGTGTCCTAAAAATACATTATTAGGTTTCATCAAATATACATGTTTTGATACATGCCCGCAAGGTGAATTCAAATATCTTCAAAAGTGCGTAGAACTATGCCCAAAGGATGCACCATATGATTTCAATGGAGAATGTGTGAAATATTGTGCAGGTTATTTGAACGGTTTAAATTGTTATGAGCAATGCCCAAATAAAATGTTTGCATTCACAGGAAAGTGCATTTCAAAATGCCCCGAAGAAGCCCCCTTTGTAAACATCAAAAAGTGTGTAAGCACTTGTCCTTATGTCCACGATAGTCATTTGAATTGCATGAAAGATTGCCCTGAACACACATATCCTCATGGGAAGCAATGTAAAGCTGGCTGTCCACCAGACCGTCCTTTTTCAGGAACTATTTTTGATCCAAAATGCTCGGATAGATGCGGTAAATATGAGGTCGTCTCGGAAAACAACAAGTGCATTTCACGTTCAAGCTGTTCCACCTTTATATATGGTATGCAGTGTTTACAGAAATGTCCATCTCACACTTATTTACAATATTCCAAAGACGAAAAAATTTGTAAATCGTTGATATCAGTTTATATTATGATGTGCATCTTATCCTTCGTTGTGGTAATAGCCGTTGCTTTTGTGATTAGAGTTGTTTACCATTGCTGCAAAATGCAAAGGGTAAGTACTTTCTCCTAAAAAAAATCTGTGTTATACATTCTTTGTCACAGTTAAATGCCTTTTCTGTATCAAACCTGCGAGTTTTTGCTGACCTATAAGAAATAGAGACGTGCATTCAAAAATCAGAACGTATGGTTAAATAGCAACGTATCTAATGTCGTGACGTAGAGATTGTAAATAATTCCCCATTTAGACTACATGTGATTACATCAACGTTTCTTCAGAATTTTATTTTAAATAATACTGAGAATTATTTTAGCTCCTCTGAGTCAAAGGCTCAAATGAGTTTTTCTGACAAAACTTTGTTGATTGCCTGTCGTTGTTGTCGTCGTAAAATTTCACATTTTCATCTTCTTCTGCAGAAGCACTGGGCCAATTTCAACCAAACTTGGCACGAAGCATCCTCTGGGGAAGGGTTTGTTCAAATGAAAGGCCAATTTAGCTTTTAAAGGGGACATATTTAGGAAAAAGTGGAAACTGGGTTTGATGTTTAGATATCTTCTCCAGAACCACGGCCAATTTTAACTACAATTGGCAAAATTCTTCCTTGAGGGAAGGGCTTTCCATCTTTAAACGAAAGATAATGATGAAATAGTAAAAATATGGCTGTGAGTTTTAAAATCTTCTCCAGAACCCTTTGACAAATTTAGCCAAACATGGTACAAAGCATCTCTGGGGAAGGGTATTTCATATTCATTCAAATGAAGGGTCATTTCACCTTCAAAAGTGAGATAATAAGGAAAGAGTGAAAATAAGTTAGGTGTTTTAAAAGATCTTCTCTAGAACCAAATAGCACGTAATTTAATTATAGGATTATATAAAGAAGAAATTCTTCTGATGCGAGCAGCTAGTAGTTGGGGTGGTACGGAAGTGTATCGGGGCCTACACTTGTTGTGTTATAACTTATACATTGTCATATTTTTTTATCGTCCTATTGACATGTAATCTATTATGTCGTATTTTTGATGCAAATATTTTGCATTTTATTGAGGTAAATTTACATAATTTAAATCACCTTATTATAATTGATCAGTTTTCTTGCAATCTGCTATATCGAGTAAACAAAATATGGAGTTATAAATAATAACTTTAGAATGAGTTGTAGTCACATCGAGAAAGAAATATTGACACAGAACAATAAATATAGGATATCTCATGATTTGCGATGGCATATGATTTTTATCATACGAGTTGTGTGTTTTCTATCCCCGAGCCTTGGCGAGGGGAAAGAAAACACATAACGAGTTGGATAAAAATCATATACCATTGCAAATCATAAGAGATTCTTTTTATCACATGTTTTACCACGTATTTTGTTAAACCTCAATATTTTCTATAAAAATTATAATTGTGAACCACACCACACATATACTACAAGACGTCAACAACTTTACGCACGGAAAAAAGTTCCTGAAAGATTAACAAACAAACATTTCATTTTCGAGCATATTTTTATAAATTCATGAAAGAAAAAAATAAAACAGCATTAAATGCTTCACATTTACAACTCTACACTTTTCAACTGAATTGTTTTGTTACTTTTCCATTCTACGTCAATCATCCGCCTGAAGCTACGTAATGTTTAATTATGACGTCATGTGGCGTAAGAACACACAGTGGAATATCAAAAATTTATCTCATGAGTGATATCCACCGCATATTGAGATAAACATGTGATAAAAATGTATACATTATGGGTATATCGACATATATATGGTTCATTTCTTGGGAAAATATTGCAAAAATATTGTTATCTATGAATTTCGCGGGGGCGGGGGTTCTGACGGTACTTCATCTTACTCTAGCTCTGAGAAACACATGTAGACTGACATTTGTGGACTCATTGGAATTCGTATGCTCATTTTTCATGGATTTCGATTATCCTTTCATCAATGAATTTAAATCCACAAAGAATTATGAGTAATAGTATTGATATATTTATCATACAAATTATTCCACGAAATATAGTACATGTACCCATTATCCAATGAAAAATTTAGTAATCTACGAATATTGGCTCCTCGAAATTCAATCCAAAATAAAGTAAATAAATTTAAACTCAGATACTTCTTTTATTCTCAAGCAATTAACAAAATATCTGCATTTGTTATCGTAGTTAGGGGCGGTATATGTGAGCAGTCGTACATATGTACCCCAAAAGTATGATCATGTTTCAATAATCATGTTTTTACAACGGTCTCCCATCGAAGAGGCTTGTTTCAACCATCTGTCTTGAAGCAATTTGATTGGATTATAAACCACCCTCTTAACTGCAATGTAATCTAACTATGATATCAACTGCTTTTATGCATGAACTAACTGCATAAGCGTTGCATTTTCTCATTACCATGATTTGATGTGAGTCTTTTCTTTTTTCGAGTGGTGAAAAGACTCGCATCAAATCATATAGTGAGAAAAATGCAACGCTCATGCGATCAGTTCATGCGTACTATTATTTTCAAGCAAATACACTAATTTTATATTTTTTTCGACTCTCTGGTAAATGAAACATTTTTTTTTTGGGGGGGGGGGGGGTAATACAGTACGTGTAAGTAAATGGGTTCACGTACTTAAAATGCTCTTCCATGTTTTCAAAACTCATATCACATGTTTAATTGAGAGTAACCCAAACATAGAAGATCATAACGACAATATCAAATACTAGTATGAATTGCAATTAATATAAAGTAATTACTGTTCTTTGTTTTTGATGTATATCAAACTGTCAATGTCAGTCAACATGTACCGTCTACAGCAAGATTCAAAGTGAGGTGACGTACATGTACATGAACCATCAGAACTCCCGCCCGCGAAGTTCATTTAATAGTAACATTTTCGCCATAGGTTCCCCAGAAATGAAAGCATATTGTTATTGACATGACTATAAAGCATTTATTTTATTGTTCTTTGTCTAAATTTCTATCTCAGTATAATTAAATCACATCCTTAAATCAACATTTCAAACTCAATATTTTGTGAAGTCGATAACGATATGGCGCCTGGGCCTCATGTTTTAAGTATTGGGTGCAGTATCTAGTGCCCATTGCAATTGTTAATGGCAATACAATTTACACATATTCTCATCTTCTGATTATTTATTCATGATTTTAGAGAAGGATATGTTGAAATATCTTACTTGAGCGGATTGTGAATTTTGTCTACAATGGTTACACTAAAACCAAATATAAAACCGTTTCTTGTTAGAACATATATATTGGAAAATGACATTGATTATTATTCTTTTTTTTTAATTTCAAAACGTTTGGAAATTTCTAATTCCCTTTTTAACTTTCCAGCATAAGATGTTTTAACGTTTTTAACACTTACTACTTAACTTGTGAGTTTTCTTTTACAGGACGAAAAACGGCAAAGCTTCAGCTCGGAGAAGTTGGACTGTAATGATGAGCCTAGTATGTCAGAGATAATAGAATTTTTTCAAATTTTTATTTTTATTCGGCAATGAAAAAGAAATATAAATTAACGCAATCTCCATTGTGTTTAAAAAATATTGATTTTACATTTCATTTTTATTACAAAATGTTGATATTTTTGGTGGAATTTTTTAATTTATGATTTTACATTGCCTTATAATCGAAAAAAATATAAACTAGACGCGCATTTTTATTTTTATAACCTAGTCTTTCTTTTAGAATAGAGCAAACGACGAATATACTTTGTCAATAGACATTAAAACGATGTTTATATATTCATTCTTTACGTATTTCTTGATATATTCTTATGTATGTTTGCGCTACTTTTTGAAAAATATAATCATGTTACATAAAAAAGCTTGTGATTTTTGTTTTAATAATCTAAGTAGAATTCCACAATTGTACAGTGTAAATTTGTTGTACATTCCTACATCTTATTGTTTATCACTTAGTTCCATTTGTACATTAACTTGTAGACTGTTTATACATGAATATTCTTGTTGAACTTTCGTCTTTAATGCAAGGGTCAAATGAATATTGTTACATACGATATATTTCTTATAATTTTTAAGATAACTTTTCTATGGTCTATTTAATTATGTTATAAGTAATGTTTTTGTTTTAAAATAACAAATAGTTGGACGCAGGTATGTTAAGGCTTCCCACAGCGATGTGTTGAAAGTCACTTGTCTGTACTTCATACAAAATGACGTCATAATAAACTATGACGTAGCGATCTGCATTCTATTTGATAGTTCTCAGGAACTGTATCGTAACGTTAAAAGTGAATTATATTGAAACATAATAAAATTGTTTATTTCCTTTACATAGATGATGTCGTTAATCCTAAACTATATAATTCATTCATATTGATAATCAGTATCAAATAATCGACAGATTTAAAGCTTCGCTGGAAGTAAAAGACTAATTATTAATTAGTGCTTTGGATACTCTCCCTTCTACGTATTTAATTGTTTCGTTAACGTGACAATTTTGTGGACAGCTGCAGGGTTGTTGAATGTATTAAGGTACACGAATAAATCAAATACAAATCTATACAAATACAAAGCCATACAAAGAGCAAGTTACATTATTTCTAATAGATAATAAAGACGCAGAAATTTCACAAACCTCATTTAACAAGTTGCTAAACGAAAATGAGGCTAAAAGACCATATCAAGGGAAATATCTACAACTAAAAGGTTAACTGCGTAGACGCGGATCTAATGGTGTCCTCAGCATGTATTTAACAAAACTTGTGTCCGCGTTTGCCATTTTACAGCGCCTTTGCAAAATTTTATCATTGATCACAAAACAAACATTAGTCACTTTAAATGCGTTAACGATTACCAGAAGAACACATGTTTTACAAGAACAACTGTGTGATGTGGTGTAAAAGGGCCATTGGGATACCATGAGACGTGTCTTCTTCAGTGTCCATCTCAAGTTATACATAAATACGGATAAAAGAGTGTTAGGGAATGTCCAAAAGCCCCTTTACATGGTTCAACAAAGTATACATGTCTTGACACATGTTCAAATGGACAATTCAGTTATCAACAGAAGGGTATTGAAAGATCTCCATCACACACATCATGTGATTTTAAAACAAAAATGCATCGGATCCCGCGATAACGCTTGAGATATTTTGCCGATTATTTAGACAGTCTAAAGTGTTATCAGCAATGACCGAATCAAATATTTGCGTGTACAGAAAAATACATTTTAAAATAGAGGTTTTCTTTGTAGACATGAGAAGCTTTTTACTTTTTTCCCGTATTTTTACGATTACAATTTCAATTGCATAAAAGAAAATCATGAATATAGTTACTCACATGCATGGACAACATTGTAAAACGGATGGTTTGCATTTAAAATATCTGTATTTAAACAGGTCAAATGCGTGGAAAAATGCGATGATCTTCAACTTGCTAACAAAAAATAGCAATTGCATATACAGATTGTATTGGATTTATATATAAAGACATAGTGTGTTATCGGAAATGCCCCTCTGACACTATAAACTACGATCAAGGTAACAAAAAACCTGTGTTACCTGTGTTACTCACTGAAACGTTTTTTACATAACGATAGGTATTTTATCTATATATGGTAGTATCACCATAACTTTTAGAATTTGATTTGTTAACCGTTTCTACAAAATAAGACAGATTGTTTTATTTGACACACGATCAGTTTGTATCTTTCAAATAACTTGTACATTTTTTTTTCGTAACTAGAGGTGTTTATTTTTCAAGCATAGGTTTGTATTATGTGATTGAATGCACTTTTGACAAAATTTACTTTGTTTTGGGCGTAAACAAGTCATGCTGATGGATATACATATGTTTGATAGATGTTGAGGAAGTTACTTAAGTAAATCACAAATTTTTCTTCAGGGAAGTTAGATAAATGTTTTATTTAGTTATGACTTTTATACATCGAAATGAAGTTCAACACAGCATTAAATTTAAAATTTTATATAACAAGTCAATGCATAATCCTGCCAATATATATATATATATATATATATATATATATATATATATATATATATATATATATATATATATATATATATATATTGATATATCCTGTACCAAATTTCCAAGAATTACATTACAGATTCTTAAAATCAAACATTTTAGTTAATTGTACATACAAATAATAACTATCTATATTTACAATAAGTGACTCAAGTAATAGAGATTTATCAGATTTTACAACAACAATTAGGAGAGATATATCACATATCGCAGATGAAATTCTCGAAATGAGATAATTTTGTCAAATACTACAATAGTCTGGATTTATTTGAAAGTTTAAATATATGGCTGACTTTTTGTTCTTTCAAAACACATCTGACAGTGAGATGTGATAACTGATATATTAGTTTAGCATACTTACTTAACAGTGAAATATTACTTATAATAATTACGTTATACATGCATAATACATTATTCTTTAATAAACATCCACGAAAAGTAATTTGTGCATATTATGTTCTATTGCATTTTATGGAATACAAATGAAAAGAGCTAAAGCCACGAAGGGTCAAAATCGGCCTAATATCCTTTGACTACATCACCAGGAAACAATCTAAGGCCAATGTACTTCACAAAAATATAAGCCTCGGCTTGGTTTGGTCCCTATCAATGGTGTAGGACGAATGGAAAGAGACCGTGTTTAACGTTTGTTTACCAACGCTTTATGAATACAATGACATAATTTTTTTTTATTAATAAATTTAAACTACTAAAATTAAAATCAGTACACAATTACACCGAAAAATTACAGTAAAAACCAAAAACTACAGTAAAACATTTTACATTCATATACATTACATGGTGCAAATTGATAAATACATATGCCAATCTGATTAAAATATAGATAGCGCAGAGAGATTTCTGCGCTTTACGCTTTAGAGATAGTTATAGCGAAAATTTAATCTAATTACAATACAAATTTATCTGAATTGTAATCAGATGATTTTTCGCTATAACACCAGGTATTTATCTGTGTCCTATTATTTTTCACAACACTAAAAACAAACAAAAATCAGCGATTAAACTGGCGCATTTTAATTGAATAAAAAAATAGCAAATATGTGATTTAGAATTGTATCACCCAATTCCATTGTTTGAGCTTTAAAAAGGTTTTTTTTTTAAATTGATAGAAAATTATGTTATCCTCCTTAATTACGGTAAATATGATTTTAGTAATCACTCATCTTTTTGTATTTTCAAGTCGATAAACAAGTAAAGTAAGTAACTTTATTTCCAGCGGGAGGGGCGAAAAGGGAGTATGAGTCCCTATTTTGGTTATTCCCTTCGCTATAAATTCGCACTTTTGGGGTGTACACAAACCTCAAGGTAGTTTTTAGTTGCGTCTTATTGCGTTAGCTAAAATCGTAAACACTCATACAATGTTCCGCCAAAATATGAAAAATTTAAAGACCCTTCAGCACACTATCACACCCCTCCCCCCTCCAAAAAAAAGTTTGCGACCTCCATGCAAGAAAGGATTTATGTGAACTGCTTGGCTTTTCAGGCAAAGCATGTACACATCATGAGCAAAGCATGCCAGTATCGTGTTAAACGTTTCCTTAAATAGATTTCATGCGGCACCTTTTTCAACATTTACATAGACAGTACATGTAATAAGAAATAGAATTTGCGTAGAAAGTCTCTCCGATGCTTTTCATACAGTTACGAGATTCAGATACACAATAACAATCAAGATGTTATATACAGTTTTGAAGATTACTTTTATAGATAGTTAATTCTAAACCATCTGTTGGTAATATTTTACATTTTACACGCCATGTTGTTATTACCATTAACCTGTCAATAAAGCTCACTGTTTTTGTTTTATTGGACTTTGTTGTCAACAGTCAATAGAAGTCATTCTAAAGAAGTCGGAATAATAATTTTGATGAATTTTACAATTTGATTTATTGGAGAATGTGCAACTGAATGAACAAAATTATTTCAATAAAAATATAATCTGGACATACTCTATGCGATGGAAAAAAGAATCCCGATTAATTACAATCAATGGTTTTATCTATAATAAGATTAAGACTTATTCTTTGTTCCAAGTTATCAACACTTTAAACGGAAAAGAACAGTAGAAAATGAAACACTAGGATACAACCTACATCTCCATGGAATTGATCATAGGAATTCCGATGAATGGAACAATCTAAATATTTTTCGTAAATATGCCATTATGCAATAACGTATACATCTTCGCTAGCCAAGTGTCCGATTCGTTTTTCTCATCTCTGGAGATGAGAAAAACGAATCGGACACTTGGCTAGCGAAGATGAGAAAAACGAATCGGACACTTGGCTAGCGAAGATGTGGCGTATATTGAATCTGAATGTTGATTCATTTATTTTATTCTTTTCCAATATTAATACAATTCTTAGAATTTGCGCCAGTAATACTACGGGTATTTTTGTTTATGTTTATGATCTTGCAATTTAAGAGTTGTCAGATTTTATTTTTTGACAGTAAGTTTACTTTATTTACAATGTATTAGAATATAGAACTAGAAAGGTAATTCATAACAGTAATAATTAATTATTCAAATTTTTTGTACATTTTGCATACATGTGATAAGTTGAAGACCACAAAACTTTACAGGTAAAATTGGAATTTTGATGGAAAAAACTGTACACTGCCCATCAAAAAACGGTACAAAAAAAACGGTACAAAAAACGGTACAAATTTTCACTTAAATTCTCCTGATAAAGCACCTTATTTCTAAACAACATATGCATATTGTCGCAAATGCCTTATATTAAATGTTGTATTAAAGTTTTCTATGCTTTACAATTTCATATTGTGTTTTATAGTCACAATTTTTTCACGAATCATATGAATTGAGCAAGTTTAGATTAACAGGAAGTTTGTTTACTTTATATACTTTATATACAGTGTAATGCCATAAGTGTTTCACGTTAACGTAATGTTGACGAAATAATAAAATTATCTTTTGAACTAAATTCCTCATAACTCTCTTATTATACATCGTTCCCCGGTTATGTTTGGATGGTAGAAAATAGAGTGTGTATACGTCGTTTTGGATTTCCCGATGGCGCATGGGACTATTTTTAGATACAGAAGCAGACGTAAACAAAATGGCTTCAAATCGCCGTGAAATGTCACCAGTCCTATATAAAGGAACAAATCGTACGTCTTCATAAATAAGGTTGCCAAAATTACCGGATATGATCGCTCTACAGTTTCTAAGTTTTTGAAGAGGTTTGCTGTTCGACAAAGTGTAGCAAATAACGCTCGATGCGGAAGACCAAAACTTATGAGTGATCAGTCAGATCGAGTCTTGAAAAGGTTGGTTTTGAAAGATCGTAGAAAGAGTCTGAGTGATTTAACTTCAGAATTAAATAAATCTATACCTAACCCATTGTCAACACGAACTGTTCAGCGCAGATTACATTTTTGGAAATATAATCGCCGAAAAGTTGCGAAGACTTTAACAATCTCAAAGGTGAACAGAGTAAAGCGTGTTAAATGGTGTCATGATCACAAAAACTGGTCTGTGGATCAAAATTGGAAAACAGTTATATTTTCCGACAAAACTCAGGTTGTTTTAGGAACTGATCATAAAGTTTATGTCTGGAGAAAGGCCGATGAAAAATGGAGACCGGAATGCCTTGGTTTACGTTCGGTCCGAAATGGCGGAGTTCGTCTATCTGTGTCGTTTTGGGGCGGTATCTGTTACTCAGGAGAGGGCTTACTAACACCAATAGATGGAAATTTAAACACAGATAAGTACATTACGCTCTTAGACAATAATTTGTGGCAAGTTGTCGCCAAACACTTTTGTAACAACCTCTGGGTGTTTCAGGACGACAATTGTCCCACCCACATGTCAGCTGGAAAGAAGAAAATAATATCCCTTGCTTAGACTGGCCATCCCAATCACCAGACCTAAACCTCATAGAAAATGTATGGAGATTAATAAAAATTAATCTTGCAAAGGAGCAACTCAATATTAAAACAAAACAGGAACTTGTTGATGCTGTCCTGCATATCTGGACCTCCCTTACCATAGCATATATACAGGGTTTATATGAATCCTTACCAAACAGATTAAATGCTATTCTTAAAGCTAAAGGTCATGCCACCAAATACTGAAAATGTCAGAAGTTTGTAATCAATTGTATTAAGGTATTTAGGTGTTTTGTTACATAGAATTCTTGTACTGAATACACATGACGTCGTGCAAGCGTGAAACATATATGGCACTACACTGTAGTATATCGTGAGAGTAGATGTCTCCAATTTACATCTTGTTCATGAATATATTACTGATACATACACCTACAATGTAAATAACAGCAAATGCAGTTGCGGATTCAAAGGGGGGCGCACCCGGCGCCCCCCCCCCCCCACCCCCTAAATATGTCAAAGTAAAAATTAATCATACTTTTGGCAAAGAAAATATACAATTTGCGAGTCTTAATTATTAACTGTTTGGAAACATTGAATTTCTCTACATTAGACTGATTTCAACGGTGTAGTATGAAGAAAACCCGTGGATTCAACGGTGTAACGTACATAAAAAGCCCATTTTAAGTTGGGTTTAAATTTTACCATTCACCCACCTTTGAGTCATTCGTGGCTTTAGCTCTTTACAAATACAGCAATACACTTATGTACTATTATCATTATTATGTTGGTGCATAAATATGTATGATTCATAGATAACGCAATCGAATTCGTTTGTAAAACATTACCGTTCAATAATTTACTTTGTTTCATTGAAAATAATTGTGGAACATATTATTTATAAGACTTTTAAAGTGATTTCATGACGTTTTACTAAATTCAGAGACTTATAAGAAATTATTCTCCTATTGCCGGAACGAATGTGTGACGAAGTAAACGGAAATAAGAAAAGAAAGAAGCTTAAGGCTTAGTCAGCATCATCATACAGGCATATGACAGCTAAACATTTCCGGCAACGTTTTAGAAGAGATCCCATGAGGTTTCAATACAGATAAAAATGCAGTAGGCAAATTAATAACAATTAGCGAGATAAACGCATGAAGTCCATCCTTTAGCTTTATCGAATTACACCCAAATTGGTTTAAGAAATCCTGGAAAATCTTAACATTTAAGATAGATTGCCTATAACTACAGAACTGTACAGTAATATGACTTTTTAAAGATACACCGTGGTTTGCAATAAGCATTAATCAGCGAAAAACGAATCTGATAGAAGACTGGGTTCCAGGTACTGACAGATACATTTTTTCTGAAAATAAGTGTTGTGTCGATCATACTTGAAGTCCTCCAAACAATACCAATTTGCCAATAATGTTTGTCTTCTGTATATGAAATCCAAGATAACAGAATCAGCTATTCTCTGCAAAGATATTTATGAATAAAGTATTTCAAAACGTTTTCATAACTAAAAGCATTTTGTTTTGAATTAGAATATATAGCTAGATACCTGTATTTCATTCTCATCATCGATTCTCAGTTTTAAAGCAAAGGTACAGAATTTCTAAAAATAAAAACCAAATAGGGAAATAACTAAACAAGACTTACATGAGATCAAGTTTACAATTTGGAAATAATTAAGGCTAAACTTCATTTTTATAATAAGTTTATACCTTACATGGATCTGTGTCATAGTTAAGGATGACAACCTAGAATTGAACTTCAGATAATTAATCTATATTCAAATATGATTTATACAAATGTATAACATTTTTAGCAGAATTATAAAATGGTCTACAATAGTATATATAAATGCAGATGTTGGTCGCAAATAGCAAAACAAATTGTTCCATTGTTTTATTATCTATCATTTAAAAAATCTACTGGTAATATGCAAACTGTGGTGGTTTTATTCGATTATTCAATCTAAATTAAATTCACACACACACACACACACACACACACACACACACACACACACACACACACACATATATATATATATATATATATATATATATATATATATATATATATATTTATATACACACATACACAGACACTATAGTTACCTCTTCGGTTGATCTTAAAAGGGGAAGAACCTTCAACGTTTTGTAGCTATCACGCAGATATTTCCATGTAATGTTGTTGAGTAAAGTTTCTCTCTGAATCAATTCACATAAAAATATTTAAGATAAAACAATATTTTGATTTTACATGTGTAGATGTCCATTATTTATTAAAGCAATTTATAAATCAAAAAAACTTTAAACAAACAAAGGTGAGAGAGATAGAGAAAAACATAGAGAGAAAATATAACATATAAACACACGGGTACCTGAGCTCAAAAAATATATACTTCATTATATATCTAAGTTATTGATTTCTTAAAAATTAACAAAGGTGGAAAAGGTGTGTAACGATAATGATCCCGGGATTTGAGTAGGTTTACAATATGGATGTTTGCCAATGATGTGATATGTCTGCATATATATACATGTATAACTAGATTTACTTGACATATATTTAACATTTGCTTTTATATTCTTTAGTCTTTAGATAAAAAAAAATTACAGAATTTTTTTTGATGTTGCAAAATAAACCTGTCCTATCACCACTTTGCGATTTGAAGGTCACATATAACATACATGCAGCGTTATTTCAGAAAGTTTAGCATTGTTGCATTAGCGTTTTTGAATAAAAAAAATCTCTTTATACTAATGTAGAGGTTAGATATCTTCTCCGTAATATGTGGTCCCACTATCAAGTAGTTACTAGTATAAAAACTTGAATGTAAAGAACATCATCATGCTGCTAAGATTGTGAAACCAGGAACTGTATAGCAATCTAGTTTTAACAATTGTGTATATTGATATCACTAATGAAGAGGATATTGAGAGCATTGTTTTTAAAATACCAATTCTATTTTATTTTTTAACTCTCCCCACTTTCTTTGTGACATAATAAAAGAAGCAAACGGTGAAATTAGCACCGGAACTTTAAAATTTATTTTCAAAATAAGATCCTTAAACAGACAAAATCAAATTTGGCGTTTAGAGAAGTTCGCTTATGCTATTGATTTAAGGGATCATGAAAGAGTTACTGAATATGATCCCATATAGATAGTTTAATTTAAATAATAAAACAAATAAAATTTTCAACAGCAACTAAATGTCCTCTAAAAAGTTGATTTACATTTTCATTTGATTAGGAAAAATCGTTTTCCCCCAATACGAGAATAATACAAAAAATATTGAGAAGTGACTTACCTTTGGTACATTTTTCCGACAATAACAGTAGACTACGATAGACACTGTTGCGATGGGAACAGTAACAAGTGTTACAGAAACGCCGCCAAGTATACCTTCTGTTATATCTCTGACAAAAACAAGGAAAACCAGGAGCGGCAACACTGCAAGAGCAGGAGCCCCAAACACTAGAACACACCACACACGACACCAGAAAGTTCCATTATAAAGAAAGAAATTTGTGGTAAACTTGCTGGAGTTCAGCTCCTCAACTATTTCGCTGCACAATTCATCAATCTAAAAGTAAATAATATGAACATTATCTTTGAACAAATTAAACAACTATTTAAAAAGTAGCATGTATAATAAATAATCTACTAATGCATTCATAATTGTGAATGTAAGTGGGTTTTTTTTTTAGATTTAATACAGTCACGGCTCTTTTTACGTGAAAGTTGGGCTAATTGATGAAATAATAAGGTTCTGTGATTCTTTCCTTATGTTTGTCATAATTTTCTTTTAAAAACAAACGCAACAAAGATTTTTTTTCAAGCAATATTCTTTTAGAGGTTTGTTCTGGAATCTAAGCTTTGAAAATAAAACTAACAGTTTGATTCCTAATCTATATGTTTTTTTAATACCTGTATTATTTTAGAGTTAGAACTTTGACTTTGACTTCGTTAATTTTGTGAGTAATATTAGAACATAAATGTCCTTTTGCACTTTATCATGAAATACTAAGTAGTTCGTCCTTAAGATATCCCAATACCTTTTGCTAGTCTTAATCCTAATACATGTACAATAGCACTATTTTGTTATGTCAACCTTAAAGGCCAAAATCTAGTTAACAAAAGTAGCCTGCAGATTTCTAAAATTTTAACTCGGTTTTATAAAAATTACTGGAAATAAGTTTTTGACGACATGGTGTCTTTTAAACCGTCATTTACAATGAAGTATAAAGGAAACCATCTACAAATCTCGTAGGTTTTTTTTTTTGGGGGGGGGGGGGTATATAAAAATGTCCACTGTCCCTCTAAAATTGTCATATATGATGTTTTTGACCTCTTCATTACACAAATAATAAATTACACCCATAATACATTGATTTAATCCTTCGCTATTTACAGGTATGTGTCAATTTATTTTAGAGTTATTGTAATGTTCTTTTTTAACAGGATGGGAGAAATGATACAGCTTTTCGAGACGAAATCTGATGCGATACGACTTTATGGATCATGTTATTGAGATAAAAATATATATATTTACAACACCGTTCCGATCACCCTAATTAGGAATACCATGTATCTTAGTTTAATGTGGAATGCGTTGCAAAGCCATGATTAATTGTCTTTTTCAAAATTTTTATTTTTGGCACAAATCGTGTTTGTACAAGTATACCACAGGGCGAAAAACCATCTTTAAGAGAGTTTTAATACATTGATCATTTATCCAAATTATATGAACCTACTTGTCGAGACCGACTTTCATCCTTTACTTTTTTGCGTTTGTTCACATCTTCTGAGAAACGCGTTACAGGGATGCACCAAACAGTCTTCTCCATTCTTCGGATAACTCGTAAAGGCATTCCATTTGACATATCTGACATATATGCAAAGAAATATTTGTTAAATTCAAAATCCCCAAAATTAAGCAAAGTTGAAAATGCCTTCTTGACATTTTTTTAAGAGATTCAAGAAACTTTTAGTTGGCAAAGAGAAAATATGTCGATGTTGTCAATTCATATTAACTAAATCTATCTCTCTGTCAATTTATCAAATAACTTCTTTTGATTTTCCAAAGCCAATGTTAAAAACTTTCTTAGGGAGAGGATTTTCAAATTTCATTACAAACATTGAAAATAGTTTTTCAACAAAAATTTGACAGGGAGGTTTTAGGAGGCCGATTTGGGTTTTTTTTTGCGGAAAAACTACAATAGCAAAACTCTTTATTTTTTAACCATATGTAATTTAAACTAACTCTAGTTTATCTGCGAAGTTTCAAGAAAATCGACCATCTGGTTCTTTTTAGGGCCATCTCAAAATACAGGTTAATTATTTACTCTAGGAATATATAGGAAATTGCTATTTTCTGCAATTCGAAGCAGATTAAAAAATACTGCACTAGCTTTTTTTCTCAAATTGTAATATATGATTGTTAATATCATTTTCTACCCTATATGTAAAAAATACTAAATTCTACCGTCTGGTTTTAGTGGGGACAATCTCAAAATATCAAAATGCACCAAATTTTGCTATAGATTTGAAGTATTACAAATGTAGATTGGTATAATGGATTCATTCAAAAATTAGGAAAAATACCCCCGAGGATAGCATTAGTCTGTTTATAGGTTTTCAACGGCGTACAATATTTACTTTTTCTCTTATGTTACTTCTTATAACGCACTCCTTCAAAGCTTCATTTTATCATAACGTCATAAAAGGACAATGGCAACGCTCACCTACCGTTCAACGGAAAAATCGTTTAAAAAATAAAGTTTTGCTAGTGTAATACATATATGTTGCTTAACTTAATGAGGCTTGCGTTTAAAAAATACCCAAAATACATACTCACATATATATATATATATATATATATATATATATATATATATATATATATATATATATATACAAAATGTGAAGGAATAATTCACAAAACGTCATTAAGCACTCAATTGTAGAATTTAGGAGAAAAAAGGTTTGTTAATTAAAAAATGAATTTATATTAAAAGTTGAAATAAAATTGTTATTTTTCTCACATGAGTAAAAAACCACTTACCCTGAAAGGATATTACGTTGGGAAGAATGCAGCTTTCGTTCGCTGAAAAATAAATGATTCATAAGGCATGCATTTGAACCTAAGATGGTGTGTTCTCTTAACTTTAACCGTCATGTGTCTACTTTCTGGGAGATAATTTAAGTTGTCATTCAAATCAATGTAAAGAATTTATCTGGTTATCACTTTCAATCATAAGTGTTGTATGTATCTCAGGTCAATACAGATCATTTGGGTCATTACAGATGCATACTGATCAGCATTGTTTCCTTATTTTTATATTCAATTATCAATAAACAATTGTTCGGTAACTTTAATTTAAATCCACTGATTTTCTTAAAGGGGCATAGTCACGATTTTGGTCACATTTTGTTTTTCCGTTTCTAATATTTACAATGCTTCAGTAAGGTACTTCTATAGTCAACAAAAATATGAGTGTCAGTGAAAATAAGCAAAAATAAGTTTGAAAAAGATCTTTTACCGGTTTGTTGAACCAATGCAAACAAAAACATTGCATTTGTTAACAGAACAAAGAAATGTGAGCTCTGTACATTGTTTATAACTTTTGGTAAATCATTAGAAATGGATTGATAGAGCATTGTTAATAGGTTAATTGTAATAGGGCTGAAATCTACATTATCAAGTTCTTACCAGTTTATCAAAAAAATTATCAAAAATTATCGAAACTATCGAGCTAAAATAATCACGGTTGCATTAAATGTTAGACCGACATTTTCAATCAACGACGTTTCTAACATTGTGGATCGTCATACTTGGCTAGCTAATTTTATGCATTTCGTTTAAAAATTGATGTCATTAGCAATAAAGTAATATATTAATTGATTGCATACAACGTTGATTTATCTCAATAATAAAAACGGTTCTAGGAGTTATATTAAGCACAGCACGAAACATTTTATCAGTTTGAACAACTAACCTCCAAATAGGCAAGCGGTATAAATTTTGCATGCTATAGCTGTTCCGTCTAGTGTTCCGTCAACATAGTTTATAGTCTGTAACTCCCTTGGCATTTCAATCGGCTCCAGTAAAACAGGAATTAAACTATTCTCACATTGTTTATGTGACGCCATGATTCCGTATAAAATTTCCATTTTGCATAGCTGACTTTCTTTGAATTTCTGAGACACGAGATAAACTATTTTCATGCTCTTCTCGATGCCATCCAAAATGTTTTCCGTTACATGCACTCCAGGTTGGAAGTCTCGTATGTGATATAAACACTTCAACTGATAACTGTTCTCCAGTTCCTGTAATAAAGAATATGCGATTTCTTCATCTTCTTGACAGAAGGACAAGAATAAGTGATAACACTTTCCGTATGGTAGAGGAATCGGTGACAGGTCCATGACCAGTTACTCCTGTAACTATGAGCTACTAAAAACAGCACTTACTTTCGATATCACATTCATGGAACAGATCATGATGTTTGGAAATTCCCCAGGTTGTGTTATTTTCTCTTTCGTCGAGTAAAAAAAATCAATAACAAACAAAATGTCTTTCTACAACGTGATCGTCGTGGGTTTGTTCGTTGGAGTGTTTGGATGCTGCATGGTAAGATATTTATATACATTAAGCAATTTCATTCATTTAAGTTTCTGAAGTTCTGTTATCTCTGACTCTTATTGTGTATACGTATGAATAATAATTTAAACTTACATAGCAACCATAGTTTGGTGTTTTTATAAATATAACTCATAACGCATGATAATCTGTTTTGCAAAAAGTCATCATAATATAAGAAAAACACTATCATAGCACAGGTAAATCTTTTCGTATATCTTTTTATAGCCTTTAAAAATTGCAAAGTAACTCAAATAACTCTACACGATAACTGATGGACCATTATTTTCAAATTTTCAGATATAATAAAATAGTCTTTAAATTATCGACAGGAGAATTGTAGTAGGATTAGACAATATGGATATGTTTGTGCTAGGTTGAATGATAATCATTATTTTTTATGTTGATATCATTTATGTTTCTTTGATTGATTGATAGTCTAAACTATACTGTTTCAAAGGCTTTGGATTTGACACGATGCGTTTTCCCGAAGGGATTGTTGAATGGCCATTGTGTGGAGTGTCCAGTGGATACACTTTATGAGTATGTAGAGTCTCATTCTTACCAGATCGTTTGATCGTTTTGGAAGCATAACATTATGAAAGACGAAAGTTATCACAGATGTGTTAAAGATTGTTCTCCAAAATACCCATATATTGGTTCCAATAGAAAATGTGCAGGGGGCTGTTCGGGTAATAAGGTGCAGAGAGGAAATAGGAAATATTGTAGAGATGAAAATGCAAACAATGGCTACTGCAATGTCAATAATTGTCCTGTGCAAGAATATAAGTGTTACTTTATACAATGTTTTACTGAATGTCCTGCATTCACCGTCATTTATAATAACAGCTGTGTAATTGAATGTTTTGATGATAAACCGCTTATTGCAAACGGTGAGTGTGTGGAACAGTGTCCAGAAAGATATGTTTTAGACAATGGTGTCTGTCAAATGACTTGTTCAAGCGGTCGGTATCTTTTTAACAGGACATGTGTTGATAAATGTCCCAGGAATAAAGAATACGTCGATGATGGCGTATGTGTATCAGAATGTCCACTTCCAAAGCTGTATCAAATTAAGGTATGTGTAAATAGCTGTTCAGAAAGTTTTGCTCTCAACGGAAGGGAATGCAGGACAAAATGTCCTTCCGGTTATTTTAAGCATCAACAAAAATGTGTAAAAACCTGCCCGGAAAGTACATTGGAAGAAAATCAAAAATGTGTAAAAAACTGTTCTAGTGGATTTTTTCAAGTTGATTATCAATGCGTATTAACTTGTCCGCATGATTATTACGTCAACGAATCGAGTAAAACGTGTGTCAAAATGTGCGATGGTGTTAAATATTATAAAAACAGTAATGTTTTGTGTTTGAATGACTGCCCTGAGCAAACGGTTGAAGTCAATTCGACATGTATAAGTCATTGTCCAATACGTCAACCGTTTTTGCATGGGAGATCATGTTTCTCAAGATGTCCAGATTTCTATAGATTTGTTGAAAAGAAAATAGGAGTGGACAATTTATTGACATATATTTGTGTAGAAAAATGTATAAAATACTCATCTTCGATTAGTAACTTATGTGTTGATGCCTGTTCTTTGGGTGAAGTCTTGTTTGAAGAGATTTGTCAAGAGCAATGTCCAAATTCAGACCCTTATAAAGTACATCTTCCTGCAAATTCATCAGAAGACGAACTCGATATAAGCACGTCTTTAAACGTCACAAGTCCAATAAATGCGTTTGTAGTTTGTGCTACGGAATGTCCATCAAACTTTGTCATGGATAATGGTGAGTGTTATGTCACCTGTCCTAGTACCAAGAGAAATTTGATTTTCAACTCAAGCTGTTTGCAACATTGCCCTGAAAAGTATCCGTTCATCATCAAAGAACAAAATAAAAATGTGTGTACAAACCATTGTGTTAAGTTGCGTTTTCAACAGACATGCTTAGATAAATGTCCGAACTCACATTCTGCCATACATGAAGGAGAATGCATACGGTGCACAGAACTTGGGATGTATGAGCAAAACCAAAAATGTGTAAATGAGTGTGACTTTGTTCGATTTGAGAATCGTTGCTACAACATATGTCCTCAAAATGCAACATATATATACAATAAAACTTGTGTTAAAGCATGTCCTTCAAATGCTAATACTGTAGATGAACAATATCGCGAAGGATACAACCATCTTGTTTGCACGACCAAGTGTCCTTCAGACAAATTCATTTCTGGTAACAACTGCGTAACTAACTGTCCAGACAGCAAGCGTCTCCCATTCAATGGTACATGTATGGCGTGCCACGAAGTCGGAAAATATGACGACGGATCAAAATGTGTTGACGAGTGTCCAGACCTCCATTATGAGTTTCACTGTGTATCCCATTACTGTCCTAATGACTTAACAGTATTCAACAAAACATGCGTTGTGGATTGCCCTGTGACAGCACCTTTTAGAATCAGTATTTTTGACGATTTCCGGTCTCCACATAAGTGTGTTGAAAGTTGCAACAACGGGAGATTTGTTTATAAAAAGAGATGTGTATATCGTTGTGAAAATCCTCATAATTTCATTTTCAACAATTCATGCGTTGAAAAATGTCCTCAGGATGCTCAGTTAATTTCAAAATATAGAGATTACCATGGTGTAAAAGAGTACTGTGTATCACAATGCAAGGAAACAGAATTTTTATTAAATTTTACGTGCGTCGAAAAATGCCCGGATGGGTACTATAGTAACATACAGCGATGCATTCGTAGTTGCCCTGCTAACAATCCATATAAATACGGTAAACGCTGTGTGCAGAGCTGTCAATCACTTCGTGTGGGAATGAATTGTTACGATCATTGTCCTTACAGAACCTATCAATATAATAAAACATGTGTACAGAATTGTCCTTTAATTAAACCATACAATTACAGAAACACATGTGTGCAGGTTTGTCCATTTTTCTTGATACAGAAAAACTGTTATGAACAGTGCCCTGGTGGGTTAATGGGATATAATAGAAAGTGTCTTCTACGATGTCCAGACGAAGCTAAATATAGTTACAAATGGAGGTGTTTCAACAAATGCCCAAACAATACCATTTTTAATTCAAAAAATTATGCATGCTTTGATTCATGTCCACGTGGAAAGCTAAAGTATCAGCAGAATTGCTACGATCAATGTCCATTGCAGGCGCCGTATAATTTCAAAGGAGAATGTGTGGAATCTTGTGACGGTTATTTGTACGGTTTGGAGTGTTATAAACAATGTCCACCGAGGCTGTTTGTTTACAAAGCAAAGTGTATTCCTAAATGTCCAGAAAAAGTTTCTTTTGTACATAGTAGAAATTGTGTTACTTCTTGTCCGTTTGTCCACGACGATCATCATAATTGTATGAAAGAATGTCCTGAAAACACTTATCCTGATGGAAAACAATGTAAAAATGGTTGTCCGCCCTCTCTTCCATTTAAGGACTCTATTTACGAATCAAAATGCATTGAAAGATGCGCGAGTTTCGAACTTGCTACGGAAAACAACAAGTGCATTTCAAGCTCACAGTGCTCCGGCTTCATATACTACTCATGGTGTTTTCAAAAATGCCCATCAAACACTTACATACTACGTTCGGGAGATAAAACATATTGTATGTCACTGATACCAGTTTATATCATGATTGGTATCTTATCTTTCTTTGTGATTACAGCCACATCCTTTGGGATTAGAGTTTATTACCATTGCAAAAAACTTCGACGGGTAAGTTTTTATTATCAGAGGTGAAACTGCGATTTCAGAACTCATTTTATGTTCATTAATTAATGTTTTGTTCAATTCAGTGCAGTTTTATATGCAACATTTATGACATATACATGTACTATTTAATGAATGTCTTTCTAACACACGTAAAGTATGAACAAGCATATGACGATGGATAGAGACTTAATTTTCTAAATTTGTTATAAATGCGGTGATGATTTTTCACCTTGATTTTAAATGTGCAAAAATTCGTGTCATCTCCGAAAACCTCTGTAAATCATGATTAAAATTGATCATCAAAAAAGTGTTATCTTATTCAAATAGATTTTATCGTTTTTATAAAATATCACGTGAGAGATTCACCTCCGCCCTGACCGGTGTTTGAACTTAAGACCAGCGGCATCTTCTCTTTCTAGCCACCCGACAATGTATGCAAGCAACAAAATACATACACACTTCTCAGTCTTTGAGTTAGAGGTGTATTTCATAGGATCAATGCTAGCGATACACATAGCTTAGAAATATACATGTCATAATATATACATTATGATAATAATACACAAATTTGTCTACTAAATTCACATTTGATATTTTACTGTCCAAGCCTCGGTCAGGGCGGATGTGAAACTTTAATATTAAGATTACTGTATACAAGGAAACATTCGTCCCCATTTTATTTTCGCCACTTAACCACTAGTTTTCAGCGGGCAAATTGAAGACTGGGCAAACTAATTTTTTTTAAATGATATAAATATAAGTAATAAGGAATCATTCTTTGAATATTATGAGGTGATAATTTCGGTCGGGGCGTGATCAAATCTATCATAAAGTCCTTCGGGCTTTGTTGGATTTGATCACACCTCGACCAAAATTATCACCTCATAATACTCAAAGAATGATTCCTTATTCCTTAAATATAGGACTTATTGGCTTCTTGTTTTTAAAGGGCGTAAATAAGAACAGGATCCAGTCTGGAGATAATGGCGACTCTACCGAAGAGGTAAATCTACTACAAATGGAAGAAACGTGTACGTAACGTCAGCAATACGCGTGTCTTCTGCGGGAGAGAGTGACAAAATGTACTGCAGCATTTATTTGAACACGTATGCATGCAATCAAATTAAGTATCCTGATATACCGGTATAATTCGCATAGGCC
The DNA here is from genome assembly GCA_033439105.1 of Magallana nippona. NCBI lineage: Eukaryota > Metazoa > Mollusca > Bivalvia > Ostreida > Ostreidae > Magallana > Magallana nippona. The sequence continues at coordinate 44,317,850 of CM065921.1, forward strand.
TATTTTTTCACTTGAGCTTTTTTTCACAAACCACTATTTCAAGCTAGAAAATCAATGAGATAGAATATACCTGTGTTGTAAATAGCTAAAAATAGGAAAATTCATTAAATTTAGTAATTCATTTAAATAAATAACGTGTGTAGCAACGCAAAATGTTATAATAAGGCAAAATGTAATTAACTTCCATTATAACATTTTGCGTAATTTTACATTTTGCGTCGACATCGACGAAAAATGTAGCAACGCAAATTTTGAATTTTTCAGAGACTATGTGTTAGGCGTATTGGATATAAATAATGTCTAGTGCCTTTTTAAACGGAAAACAACACGTTACTAGTTTTTCATTCCTAGGTATGACACTACTCATTGTAAATTTATATGAATGCATTGTGAAATATATAACTATATTAACTCTGAGATCGATGTTATCATGATGAATTGATACTGTAAAACTAAGTAAAATACAGAAACTTGATTGGGAGTCATCATTATTTGATAATGGCCGCTGATTGCAAAGATTGACCTTCAAAAGATATTATGATGGCAAAACAATCCAAATCTCGATGTAACATGCAGAGCACCCCGATCTTTAGCGTTTTTGCAAATACCATGATTAATCGGTCAATACCAAGAATTATTTTAGAACATGTCCGTTATAGACCATACAGATCACCATACAGTAAATGTTAAATTGTTTAGGAATAAAATCATGTATAAACGAAATAATATCTAAAACATTCAACATATTTACTGCCTGTATTGTATGGGGGTTTTTTTCTCTCATCTCTCAAAGCAAGAAATTTATATTCAAAAATTGTACATACAGTATAAATATGGATTGAATTTAGGTCAATATGCATGTGTATGGACAAACAGTGACATGTTGTTGATATTTTCTTTGTATCTGTAGTCAACATTAGATAGTATAGGTTATTATATTCAATCAAGATTAACAATCTTGTAATTAATTGTCAATTGTTGTAACCTTTCTTTCCACTGTTTTTTTTTTTAATGTTTAGAGATTTGTTTCTATGCATTAGATTCTGTAGAGAAATAAAATATTTAACAAAACATATTTGTTGATCACGTTTTTGACCACCATGTACATGTATTTTTCTTTCATATTTTCTTTATCATATATTTTCAATGTTTAATTTAAAAATGATGTATCAAATGGCTTTGTTAATAGCAGCCGATCTATCCGTGATTGTGGATATCATGTTTTGACAAAATACTTTTAATAAGATGGTATTAGTAAACGTTATTCATTTTAGCTACTATTTACAAATACAATGAATCTTCCCGAGGAGATCCGTGTACATGTATTAGCTCTAACGTTTGCTTAAAATCTTAAAATAGAATTAATGTACTAAACAATTATGACGTGTGTAAAATTTCAAATTTCAAAGAATGATTATGTTTGTTACAACTGCATGACTTGTCCTTAAAATTATTAGGCACTGGTCTTTTCCGATTGGCCATGGAGTACATCGCATTACACGAAAAAAATAATGCTAAATATTGTCACTTGTACACTTCTTTCCAGTAATCATCAGTTTTTTGGTTCAAAGCAACTAGTAACCGAATATTCCAATGTTGGTCAATGTTCAGGACGAGTTGTTGTAGTTTATGTGATGTGTAAAGTTATACTGGTGACAGAGGTAACCTATAACAATAGAAAGCATTCAGTGCCACTGTAAATAAGTGTTTTGAGTCTCCTTTATTGTTTAATGGTACATATATTGAAATAATTTAATGATCAGATAATGTTTTGATGTACTCATTGTAATTTTTTCCAGTTAATACGCAACTGTATTTTTTTTTTAACACACTTATGTTGGAGAAAAAAAATGCAAGTATCTAAAATGGAAGACATGGAAAAAATGAATCAGATATGTTTGTATTGTTGAATTCATAGACATGAAAGGTTCAATTGTAAAACAAAGAACAGCAAATAATATTATTTTTAAAAAAAAAAAAGGGATAAAGGAGTGGTAAAAACAGCAGGTCAAATGCTTTGCCAACAACATTCAATTCTCAATTCACAACAAATTCACTATTATATTTTGATTTGTTTATCAAAAAAGCAAATAATAAAAAGTGTTTCAGAAAGTTTTTAAAATTTTTATTGTAAGTAAGGTGTTTGATAATTAAACAGTCATTAAAATTGTTGGCTAAAGTAGGTGATGATTTGAAAAGTTTGGGGCTACACAGGTGTTATATATATATATGTCAGGTATCAGATATGAAAGGTTGTCATGTACTTATTATTAAGTATAATGTATTATACTGTCTTCCTAATTATGCTGAATATGCTTAAATTTTCATGGTACTAAGTATTTCCACAGAATGAGTTTGGAATATGGTTAATTGGTTCAAAACTAGGACAAGGTTTTTTTTGTCTTAATTTGCAAGTTTTTGTAAGTGGGGCACTTTACATGTACAGGTACATGTAGCTCTGTGTTATGTCAACCCAAATTATTCCATAGAGCTACAGATATGAATATGTAGGTAAGTCAGGAACTGAGTAAGAGTCAAATGTCAGACTTGGGGTAAAAAAGGCGTTAAGTGTCATAGTTGTTGGATTGTGTAGGTATCATATAATATAAGTCAGGTCTAAGGATTATAGATTGCAACTTGTAATAATTACTTTATTCATACTTAAGCTGGGTATGCTTACATGTTATCACCTCATATCCCTGCTGCCTGATACTGCATGTTTACTACAGAAATCCAAATAAAGCATGAACCAAAGGTAATGTATTAATAATAAAACAACAGTACAGAAAAATTAATAAATACAAGCCTGTTGTATCACCACATTTATTTATTTCAATCTCCGTAAAAAAAGATCTTGTAAACTATGAAAAAAAAAACATCACTCAATAAAATATGCAATAACAGATGAAAGTAAATGAAGTTCAACAGAATCAATGTTCACATGAAGCAAATAAGATACAAAATATGTATGGGGATCAAGTCCTATTGCATAACAAGAGGTGAAGGTGGGGGATGAATCTGTACCTACTTTTGCGCACACATAAGAGTTAGATTCTGTACGGCCATCAGGGTGGAGTGAGCGTTTTGTCCGGTTATAAGATGTCTGTCAATGATCACATGTACGGCATCCATCTCACTATCTGTAGGAAAAAAATGATAGTTTAGTTTATCAAAATAAGCATAAAACTACATGGTTTACATGTCAAAGTAGTCAAAATAAATTCATATATACCAGTAATATGTTATAACTGATTTACAAATATTTAGACATAGTAAGTGTGATCCTTCAGATTGTTTACTGTAACCTTGTTAACTGTAAACTACATACACAAGTACTGTCTCTGTAAGCCTGTATTTACTAGGCTGGGAATGAAATGTCTGGATTTACATGTACAACATTTAACTGTATTACAAGGGACAAATTAATTGTGTTGTTCATCTACCTGGTTTGATAGGTAACATGGTAGTATACACACTGCAGGGCTTACATGGATCTCATCCATTGCCTGATCAGGCAATGGCAATCAATTCATTAATAATGTGAACAAATAAACATGAAAACGTGTTTCTTGTAGCAATTAAATGCTTTCCTTATCTATCTTTTTAGTTTCTAAATGCCTTCGTCTTCATCATGTAGTACATTCAATTATTTTCTATTTGTGCACAGATTGAGAGAAATTACAGACAACTACCTATTAACCTTCCATGGTATCTTTCACTTCTATCATGCATGATAATTAGAATAACTTACAGGGATATATATTCATAATATGTATGCAAATTGTTATGATAATATTGTCCGCTAAGAGATTATGAATTGTTATAATATGTATACACACTGTTATATTGTCCCCCTAGAGATTATGAATTGTTATAATCTGTATACACACTGTTATATTGTCCGCCGTGATCCTTGATGAAGTCTTCCACAATGACAGGAAGGGAAGAGAACTCCTGGGTCCTGGCTAGTTCAAACACAGAGGGCTGGGCACAACAAAGTCAATTATATAAGTCAGTGTTTACTTTCTTCATTCATTATTTCATTTTCTGAATAATTTTTGACGTTTTGACCCATAAATCTCTCTCTCTCCCTTGCTCTCTTAGTTACATGTAGTATCTTTCTATCTTTCTATCTATCTATCTGTGTCACTTATGTGTACTCTCTCTCTCTCTCTCTCTCTCTCTCTCTCTCTAACCTTGAATATACATACCCCAGTCATACTGTAGTTCTTGAATCCCCAGGATTTACCATCGGGTGACATGGCACAACAAAGGGCTGCAACTCCGCTTCCTATTGCACATATTGGTTCTGAAAGAAAATTGGTTCTTATCTCAAAAATATTAAATAAGATTTACAAGATTCATAATTATTATGCATAAAACATTCAATCTAATTAAGTTCAGATCCTCTGATCCAATGAAACTTGTGTAGCAATGAGTGGATTGAATGTTCTGATTTTAATCTGATTGTCAAAATCTAATTTTGAAAAACAACTGGGCATTTTTAAAATATGTTTGGTACTTGGATGATCCAAGATTTAAAAAATGTTTTAATGGTGACAGGCATAAAATATATCAATGAATTGACCCTCGCTTGTGGTATAAATGCCACCTGGCTATTAACTTCCTATAATATAATTTATTTTAATTAGAGATCAAGAGTAAAATAATAGTATATCAAATCTTAAATCAATGATGTTGAATAAGTTAGAAATGTAATAATTTCACTCCCTCTAATAACAACAAGTCTTTAATTATAATAATAATATTTAAGTGAATAGACTAATTTATCACATGTTTATCTCAATATGCGGTGGATATCACTCATGGGATAAATTTTTGATATTCCACTATGTGTTCTTACGCCACGTGACGTCATAATTAAACATTACGTAGCTTCATGCGGATGATTGACGTAGAATGAAAAAGTAACAAAACAATTCACTTGAAAAGTGTAGAGTTTTAAATGTGAAGCATTTAATGCTGTTTTGATTTTTTCTTTCATGAATTGATAAAAATATGCTCAAAAATGAAATGTTTGTTTGTTAATCTTTAAGGAACTCTTTTTCCGTGCGTAAAGTTGTTGACGTCTTGTAGTATATGTGTTGTGCGGTTCACATTTATAAATTTTATAGAAAAGATTGAGGTTTAACAAAACATGTGATAAAAAGAATCTCTCATGATTTGCGATGGTATATGATTTTTATCCAACTCGTTGTGTGTTTTCTATCCCCTCGCCAAGGCTCGGGGATAGAAAAAACACAACTTGTTGGATAAAAATCATATACCATCGCAAATCATGAGAGATCCTATATGCAGATTCCTTTTTATATGCGAGTACTTAATTCCGCAATTCAACCGTTTTGCATCAACTTGTGAGAATATAAAATCGCAAACACCTAATTTTTATCAGAGTTTAATTCATTTAGTTTAAAACTGTCCTAAAAATAAAAGCAAGATTTTAAATCTGCAATATGTACTTCTTGCAATATGAATTCCTCACATTTAATTAGGAATCTACAGTACATGTATTTGCTGTCTCTCTCTCTCTCTCTTTCTCTCACTGGATGATAGATATTTGGTAAATAGATGAAGTTATGTGAGGCGTGTTTCCTACTTTTCTCCCTGATGAAGTGATTGACAATCTGACTGAGTTCTGTGTTACTGGCCAAGTCATGGACCGCCCCGGGGGACGAGGGAATCAACAGGGCAGAGTACCGCGCCGCTGAGGAATGAGAAATATATTACACCATTAAACATGTATAAATGGGGATCATAGAATTTACATGACTGTATATCTACTTAATAAACAGGGCAATTAAAGTACATTGCTGCTGAAAAAAGAAAAATTACTTAACAGCATTACAACAAGGAGAATCTTGATGCATAATGTGTTATCTAGTATACAAACTTAATCAACAGGGCAGAGTACCTCACCACTGAGGAACAAACAAATATCATATTACACTGAATTACGACATAGAGAATCAAAGAACCATGATGTACATGTACATGTACACTGTGTAACCAATATCTACTTCATCATTTGGCCCCAGTATCTGGCCAATAAGGATTGAAATATAGTTTACAGGATTGGAAAATCTGTTTGAAAAGCTATGATGTTAAATAATTCCACACGGTAAACATTGTAAACTAGTGTAAAGGCCTATAGAGATAGATAAGGCTGTCCATGTACTTATGATCAACCGTATAAAGGTTACAGGGTAGGGGTGACTTGGTACGTATGTATTTACAGTCCACTGATTAAAAGCCTATGGGGTTGGATGAAGCAGTACATGTTCTTACAATCAAAAGTTTCCAGGAGTATGGGATTAAATAAAGTGACTAGTAAGTACACATGTACTTACAGTCCACTGTTTCAAATGCTATGGGGTTGGATGAGGCTTTACTCCTGAACTCGTTGAACCAGCGTCTGTTGTTGTCATCCTGCTGAACATACTCCACATTCTTCCCCTGAAACATGTGAAGTCCAAGCCCAGGTTATACGTACACCACCCAATACCTCAATTACTTGTTTATGTGTAACAAACTAGAGGAGGTTACCTAAACAAGACTGGAACTCAAGACCTTTCAGTTAGAAAACCAACACTTTTTTCCAACTGAGCTAAAGATTAACCAGTACTTAGCCTTTTATATGCACTATCATATATGTGATTTCTCTTGTACATAAATCAGGAATTGGAAATTCATAGAAATCATATAATTTTGATCTTTATCAAGATTTGTTCATGCATGATAGGTCTTCTTTCTACTTAAGATTAATGACATTTAAACGGTGATAGTGGTGATCAGGTGGGTTTGTTTAAGAAATGTCAGATTTCTTTCAATCCTTTGAATCATTTAACATCCAGTAAGTACATGGCATAGAGATAATGGTTACACTGTAGAGCTTACGTGTGGTGAGGCTAGCTGTATGGAGAAGTTTGAACTGGCGAGAGTGTAGGCCTGGATAAATGACTGAGCAGATACACCTGTAAACACAGAAAAAAAAAATAGGATTTACATATACCATGTTCAGACATAAAATATTATACACTCTTTACACTAAAATATACTTGACAGCTATATGCACATATACTGTAAATAGTGGGACCCGCCCACTCTTGACTGACAATATTATTGTTATTAAGCGATACTTTTAAGATAAACACTCGCTACAAAAACAACAATTTGAACTGAAACCCTTTCATGCGCTGTTTTGGTTTGTATGTTTTCTACACCTATAACCCAGATTCTCACCTTCTACCGCTGAACTTAAAACCATCAAACAATGTAGCCTGGGCGCAGACATCTTTCACAAATGGAAATTCGAACCCGATATAAATAACAATGTGCATTTGAAGAAACTATTACTCAGCATAAGGAGTCGTTACAAATGAGACGTGTCTTTAAAGCTCTGACATATAATGAAGTATTTGGAGTTTAATAACGCTGTGGGGCAGACACGGTAGAAAAGTAAATTTTTATACAGAACGTGCTTTTCAATTTAGATTGCGTATGTTTACTTCCGGTTTCGCTTTCGTTTTAAACAACAAAATGAATGGACAGAACCCACGTTCATTTGACTGGACAGGCGGTTTGGAAAAATATCCTGTATATTGTAGAAAGGAGGATGGAGTATTAGGAAAAGATTCAATGGTAAAATTCTTTGTTTTGAACACTGTCATTGGAATTGAAGCTCTTACCATATATTTTTCTGTGATAAATTGTTAGAGCACCTGCCTGGCTTATCAGGTTAAATCCAAGTCTTGTCAACGAAGAAGAAACCCTGTCTGGTTTGTCTAAATGTTTTCCCCCACAGTTTGGCATGTACAATCTTGTGGTACAATCGAGTATATCAGCTGTATATGCCTTTTGACTTTTCAATACTGACCATGAACATAATTTAAAGCGTTAAGAAGTCACATTTTTATGGCCTGGGGGACTCAACCAACATTTAAATTTTTTTTTTGTCTTAAGATTGTAAATGTAGTAAAATATCCTATGGATTTTTAGTTTCAGTATGTGAAGCACAACATTCCCGGTCCAGGCATTGATAAGGAGAAATTCCTTCTGGTTTTTATCGGTTGTTCCTGCCACAAGTGTATCAGTGACTGCTCTTGTGTGCAGAGATTTGGCCAGAATTACACTGAAGATGGTAAACTTAAGACTTTTTATCTTGACGCAGACAAACACAAAGTAATGGTGGAGTGTAACAGTAACTGCAGCTGTTCTATAACATGTGCAAACAGGGTTGTACAAGGTGGAGTAAAAGTGAGAGTTGAGTTATTCTGGACCATAAACAAAGGAATAGGAGTGAGGACCCTGGAAGATTTAGATCCTGGCGTGTTTGTCTGTGAATACGCGGGAGAAATCATCTCAAGTGACGAGGCTAGGAAACGGAGCCTAGCTCAACGGAAAGAGGACATGAACTATATTATAACCATTAATGAACATTGCAAGAGTGGTGTGATAAAAACTCATGTAGATCCAAGAAACTTTGGCAATGTCGGGCGATTTCTTAACCACAGCTGTGATCCTAATTTATCAATGGTTCCTATACGAGTTGATATGGAAATTCCATTACTTTGTTTGTTTGCAAATAGGAAAATAAGCTCTGGAGAAGAGTTGACATTTCATTACGGACTTTCCTCAGTTGCAGAGAGAATAGCTCATTCGGACACTGAGGGACAAGAAAGTGGCTTAATACCATGTCATTGTGGTTCACAATCTTGTCAGGGTTATCTGCCCTTTGATAAGACATTATTTGAGGATTGATGAAGGCTGAATTTCAATGAATATATCTACGAGTGTCATATGTAGTCAGTATTAAAACATCTTAAAGCATCTTAGAGTTGTTTTCTAGTTTTAAATTTACATTCAATATCCCTGGCAGGATGAAAAAGCTTGTTGTCCAAGTTTTGTTGGTTTTTAATATTGCTAAAATAATCCAAAATTTTTAACATGTTTTAAAAGATAAAATCTATGGTTTGATACAACATGTACAAGTTATCAGATTTTAACATGTTTATTAATAGAAAAATCAATGAACATGTATAGAGTTAACATAAATACGGAATACACTAGGAAAAAAGTATCTAGTCCTAGACTCAATGTGTTGAGGCCATTTTGTCTAAAGTCAAACACTGTGGATGTATTGCAAGGTGGTCAGTCTTTAACTTTAACAGATGACCTCTGGTGCTTGGATTTTGACAAACAATGCTGTTTATCTTGATAAATTACATAATCAGAACAGAGTATCAAACTGCTGACAGTAGCAGCTGTTTGGTAGCAAATTCTTAAAATTTCAGGTTTCTTTAGCCGACTAAGTGAAAAAAGTCTCCCATCCTTAGGCATCTTAAGTAACCTTTGGGTACATGTAACACATCCTTGACAAACATTTTGGAGTCAGAAGTTTGAAGAGACTGCATCTTTCTTGTCCTCTTCCACTTAAATATTTTCCACCCCAAGCCATGGGTTTGGATCAAAGTTCCTAAAATTCTCCATGATTTGGTAATTGGATGATAATCATTCATTCTGAAACAGACCGCAGACTTCTGGTTTCCTAGCCAACATGCACGGTGTGTGCCCAGAGTTATCTGCCTTGACAATGGCTCCATTCTCCAACAGATATCTACAAGTCTCTGAATGCTGACCACCGGCTGCAATGTGTAATGCTGCAAGGAAGATGTGTACAAATTAATCAAAAGGCTCTTAGAGTTGGGAAACAAACACACAAAGTAAAATATGATCTGTTACTAAAAACATGAAAAATGTATAATGACTTATTATCGTTTGAGAAGCCTAATATCAAATAATTCTGTATAAAACCTTGTTTTGTTGACTGTGTACCTGTTCTACCTTTCATGTCGGTGACATTGACATCAGCTCCTGCAGACACCAAGTAGGAAATTACACCCAATTGTCCTTCCTGTCAAAGAAATAAATTAAGAATTATCGTATCATTGACCTCTGATCCTTATCCCCCTCTTCCTACTTTATTATAGTTTGCACATTTTTCCATGCAAGCTAATGGCTGCTATACCACTAGTCTCAGTAATGAGTACAGTGTACTGATTTTATAATCATACATGTATGACTAAGTTTTTTGGAAATTGACTGATTTTTAACTAAATTATAACAAGTACTCTTAGTTGTTGAGGTTCAGTATACTAACAATCATTAGTACCTTGGCTGCAACAAATAGTGCTGTGAACCCTTTTGATGACCTTGAGTTGACATCGACCTTTAACCTTTCAACCAAAAACTTCACGGACTTCAGACATCCCCCCTGGGCGGCCAGGTGGAGCTGTCCCAGACCGGCATTGTCCTCATGACCTAGGTCACCCTGTCAAACCAAGAAGGCACGTGATTACGATATAACTGTCAAACAATTAGCACCATGATGACAAAGATGTGCAAGATAACAGACAAAATATTTTTTAATATTGATAATTCTTGATATAATTTTTTTTTTCTTCAGAATTTGATGAATAGCTGTCCTGGTAAAGAGTTATCATTAAGTATGAATGAATATCATTTCTTAAGATGTGTTGTTCATAATTGATGAAATACTTATTCAAAGAAAATACATCTTGATTTGTCAGACATCAATGTTGAAGATAAGACAGTCAGTAGCTGACAAGTGTTTCTAAGTAATTCTTTTTCATCCCATCAAAATCATGCATCACACTACCTACATCACATGATCACAACTAATTATAAATGTTTGTGAATACATGGAATTTGCACTGTCTGTATAAATTTTGAGAGACATTATCATTTAACCAAAAATGTCTAAGACTATTGTCAATCTGCTTTTGTGCATACATAAATTTTAAAAATGTAACAGTACAGCTATCTTGAGTTCAGGCTTAACATGTTTCCATACCTTTTGTGTTGAGATGAAAGTTTCAGCGACCTCTACGTGGTCTGATTTAATGGCGTCCATCAGTGGTGTACTTCCTGAGCTGTCCGTGGTGCCCCACTATAGAGCTAGTTACACATAGTGTACAGAAAGAGGGAAGGTACCACAGAGCAGCAGCCATGTAAAGCTGGAATATTCAACACAGTTAGTGTACCCCACTATAGAGCTAGTTACACTTAGTGTACAGAAAGAGGGAAGGCACCACAGAGCAGCAGCCATGTAAAGCTGGAATATAACACACAGTAGAGGTACCCCACTATAGAGCTAGTTACACATAGTGTACGGAAAGAGGAAAGGTACCACAGAGCAGCAGCCATGTAGAGCTGGAATATAACACACAGTAGAGGTACCCCACTATAGAGCTAGTTACACATAGTGTACAGAAAGAGGGAAGGTACCACAGAGCAGCAGCCATGTAAAGCTGGAATATTCAACACAGTTAGTGTACCCGACTATAGAGCTAGTTACACTTAGTGTACAGAAAGAGGGAAGGCACCACAGAGCAGCAGCCATGTAAAGCTGGAATATAACACACAGTAGAGGTACCCCACTATAGAGCTAGTTACACATAGTGTACGGAAAGAGGAAAGGTACCACAGAGCAGCAGCCATGTAAAGCTGGAATATAACACACAGTAGAGGTACCCCACTATAGAGCTAGTTACACATAGTGTACGGAAAGAGGAAAGGTACCACAGAGCAGCAGCCATGTAAAGCTGGAATATAACACACAGTAGAGGTACCCCACTATAGAGCTAGTTACACAGTGTACAGAAAGAGGAAAGGTACCACAGAGCAGCAGCCATGTAAAGCTGGAATATAACACACAGTAGAGGTACCCCACTATAGAGCTAGTTACACATAGTGTACGGAAAGAGGAAAAGAGCAGCAGCCATGTAGAGCTGGAATAAAACACATTATATATACCCCATTACAGAGCTAGTTACACATAGAGTAGATATAGAGGAAAAACACCAAAGAGAATCAACCACATAGAGCTGGAATTTAACACAGTAAATATACATGTACCGCACCACAGAGCTAGTTACACACAGAGTAGGGAAAGACACTATAAAGTGGCAACCATGTCATTTTAAAACAGATCATAAATACATTCATGTTTTATAGCATTTATATCATTAGTCTCAGAGTATACATATCACTATAATCAATTCAACTGTTACAAGTACTGGTATATATAATTTGAAAAATGAACTTATGTTCGGGATCACAATAATTCACAAAAATTCTTGTTGAAGTGTAAGACTAAGTAAGTTTTTTTTATTTACCTGCTGTATGAAGCGGGGTCCTCCCGTTTTTGCTGGCAGTGTTCCCCACAGCGCTGTTATAATCATACAGATACCGAACAATATCCAAGTGTCCTTCCCTGAAAACAAATAAAATTCAGTGAGAAAAAATAAAGAGAGACTGCAGTGGTATATTGGTCAGAGAGCTCACTACACGAAACTTAATGAGGGGTAATCAATTGTGCAAGAGATAGTTGGTTTTAATCCCTGGCCTCTACAGACCTAATTTGTAGATGGATAGCAGTTATTCTTTCTCAATTAAGCCACTCAGAGTAAAAAAAGAAAAGGTGTGAGTCTCTCCCATGAGTTTTTAATTGGTGAGCAAATGGCCCTGAGAGCCAAGCATACATGGGTTAAACTCTAAAGACCTGCACCAGCAGTTAGTAATATGTATATCAAAATGAATGGAAGAACCTTGATAGGATGTAGAACAAAATACAATGTTATCAATCAAACATGAAAGTAAAATAAAATATGTTATATATGGGAACTTAAGGAGGTCAACATTCCTCAGAGGACCAAGTATGAGATACAAACCTGCATGCAATGTGGAATGGGGTCCATCCATCTTTGTTCTTCAGCATTACATTCGCACCAGACTTCAGAAGTTGTTGGATAACCTCAATATTGTCCTTTGTGCAGGCCAGCATCAGAGGTGTCCTGTAAAAATATATTCTCAATCTGTATAACTACTTGTACTTAAGCATTGAATCATTACTTTTTGAAAGATATAGTTTCATAACTGCAGCTGTGTGTGCATACAAAATGAGTAAAGCGCGTTAGCGCGTTATGAAAATTTGTATGCACACTCCGCTGCAGTTATGAAACTATAATGATAAAAAATAATGATTTAATGCTTATATTTACATTTTTATAACTTCTTGCCGTGTGTGCAAATGTGATTTATACGTCAAAATTCCTGTTTTATCCTAAGGTGAAGTTCAAATTAATGGAAGAGCCAATGTAACAACCACAAGCATGAACTTCTATTTTCACTTGTGACGTTGCATTTTACAGCATTCAACGTTTGTGAGCTAGGTCATAATAAAACACTTCATTTTAACCTTTGAGTACCCTGTCTTCGTTATGGTGCTATACAGTACCTGAAACATTCTACTTTCCATTTTTCTGTGTGTTCACCGTGCGCTCACAGTGCGTTCACTTGTGCTCTCCGCTCCACTTGTGCTCACTGTTCACAAAGCTCTCAACGTGCGTTCACAAAGTGTTCACCGTTCGTTCAGCGTTCACTTATCGTTTAGTCAGATAATATTATATTTAGGCTGATAACAATACATACATATAGTTTATTTGTTATTGTTTCCTGATTACCAACGAAACAAAATGTAAGGATAACTCCCGAGGCACTCCGAATAAATAGTTCATCTTGCGTTCACATAGCATTCACCGTGTGTTCACCGTTCACTTTGCGCTCTGCGTTCGCTCACCGTTCATAAGTCCTCACCAAATTCCGTTCAGCGTGCGCTCATTGTTCACTCACCGTTCAATTGGGAAAGTAGAACGTGTCAGGGATTGTATCTGCAATAGCTTTCCACACACTTTACATGCAAAAAATGTTAAATGTAAATACATTGGGTTGGGTATATATCGTTCATTTCATCAGACTTTTAAAGATTTGTATGACAATTCCTATCTACCATTCCTAGTACCCTATGTATCAACTATTAAATAAATGTTGGTCAAAGTTATCACAGGAAAAAAATAATACCGGTACTTTATTTGCCAATCTTGGGCTCATTCCACATGTTCCATGGGGGTACACATTTAATGTCTGCAGTCGCTCTAAAATCATTGAATAATCAATCACCTAGGTTCCCAGTCACCATGGAAATGAGTATAAGCCACAGTATTCACTGATTTTTCACTAAACAATCGCCAAGGTTACTGGGCTCTGACTCACTCATTGCCATGGTCACTGAGTTTACACTCACCAATCGGCCCTCTTTAAGCTGTCTACCTGCGCCCCGAACTTGAGTAATATCTGGACGCATTCCAGTCGACTCGCTTGAGCGGCCTCGTGTAAGGGTCGCTTGCCGTCAAGGTTGGACATTTCCACATCGGCACCGGAGACTAACAGGTGCTCCACGAGAGCTTCGTGGCCACATCTTGCAGCGATGTGCAAGGCAGTGTCTCCCGATTTTTCGTACGACGTATTCAGCGGAATTTCTGAGTTTTTAAAGTAATCTATGTCACCATGTTGAGCAGCTTTGAAAAACTCATCTGTCATAACAGAATGCGGTATGATTCTTGAGGAATATTGACTAAGTTCTCACCAATCTTTCATTCAAATTTTATCGGAAATATACATAGGTCGGTTTGATTAAAAACCGAGCACTGTAGCTACCATTTTTCCGGTTTGTTTGGTGACTGAATTTAGTGTTTTAGACATCAGGGCGGGGGACAGCCCACTTTTCTCGCAGAAATAAGGAATTTAACAGAGAACTTGTAGGTATACTACCCCTTCCCACGGTTAAGGATTTTTCATGAACGTGAGAAAGTTTTTTTTCTTAACCGAAATCTTAACAAAAGGAAAAAAGATTTTTAAAAAACTATTCCATATTAACCAATACACATTAAAAAAAAAAACCCATTCCGTGGGAGGAGTGCGCGTACCTAACACTTGTCTTTTAATTTTCATATAAATTTCATTAAATTCCCTTTTACTTTTTTGTATCCTCCCAAATATATAATTATAGAAATATAGAAAATATAATACATGTATAGAATTTAATTTTCTATATATTTGCTATATTTGATTTAAGAAAAATTTCGTTTGCGAGAAAAGTTGGGGGAGGGAAGCAGCCCATCTCCGACCTCCCTGGTGCTACGATATCCTGCCTACAGGATTTATACTATGTATGATGAAATTATACCATATAGATTTGAACCTATAGCAATGAATACATTATACATGTATGTTACCGGTACGAAATAGATACATGTAGGTAGAGAAGAATCCAAGTCATTAATGTGTATGATTCAGAAAAAAAATGAATTTTCTTACATTTTTTTAATTTTTATTTAAAATTTATACATATACATTTTTATCTCTCGTGTACATGTACATATCAAGAACAGTTCGGCAAATTATATTTATAGTTGCATAGTTTCAGCTTCCGGTCCCATCCCGTGTTTCCTTGGCACTGTTTTTGTGTCGCCTTCCCAAAGGAACACACGTAGTAATTCTGGCAGTTCTTGGGGTCGGGGAACTCCCCGAAAGTGGAAGGGCAGGAAAATGACTTGGAATCTATAGAATGAATAATCGTTCATATTATAACAGACTTGTTGATTAATTTGATTAAAATAAGGATTCTAATTTTATGTAATTCAAAATATATTTTTGAAATAAGAATTCTAATTTTATGTAATTCAAAATATATTATTTCCCCCTCAATTTTAGAAAATAAAAGGATGCATTATTGTTGCACTTTAGTCTAACGAGTGAAGATGTTAAGTTATGAAATATATCAATAAAAGGGGGGGGGGGTGTAAGGGAGTGTCCTCCCCGGCAAACATAAATATCTCTCCTCTCGGACCCCCCCCCCCCCCCCCCCCCCCCCACCTGGAACAAAAATTCTGGATCTGTGCATGAAATGGTGCGGATCCTATGGCCAGGGGATCCGAGGGATAATTTTGTTTGCGATGTATGGGGGTGGGGTCTGGTTGATCCACCAATTCCCTTAAAAAAAAAATCAAGAATGTATCCTATAGCGGGGGGATGCGAGGGAAAGTTTTGCTTGCGATCTATTGGGGTCACCTCCCCTGAAAAACAAAATTAACTCTCGATCTCCCCGCTGGACATTTTTTGTTGTTGTTGCGGGGGTGGGATGGGCTGATACCTTTGGTGTCGTCTTGAAATGAACAGTTGACGGTGGCTGCGTCTACACAGGAGGAGTTGGCCTGACTCCAGGCCGTACCGTACACACACGTCATGTTCAACAGGTATCCGTGGACACACACCTGGTACATGGTACAATCGCTAGGGTGCGGACTGAAGCTTCCGTGGTTGCACGCTAAGGTTAAAAAAAACTCACGGGATAAATGAATATATGTTCCACAAAATCGAGAAAATAATTCATTAGTATAATTAAGAAGTCTTGTAGAGATATTTTGAAATTGCCAATATGGTGTCGATATACAAACTTTAATATGTTTTCAGTTTAATAATTTTCATAAACATTATATCACGGCCAGATTAGTTAATGACATCTAGAAGAAGATGGGGGAATAAGATGGAGCAATTGCCCATTGCTTTAATTGCAAAATACTATTTTAAATTTAGGAGTTTTTTCCCATTAAAATCTATTTTTTTTATAATTTGATATAAAACAATTTTGCAAAGCACAATTTTGAACTATAGTAAGTCTGAATATTTTAATTAACACAAAGAAAAAAAAATTGCTTTAAATTTCAGTGGTACCGAACCCTCAACCTAAAATGCATTGTTCTATAACTTTACTTTAGGTCTAGTGCTCCAACCGCTGAGCCATTTCAGTCATAATCTATGCGTTATTTAAAAAATGCTACGTGCGACTTTGGCCACATATTTACGGACGTGCATTATTTTCCTAAAACCCTTCAATTGTTGGTATACACTACGATGGTTTTGAAGATATTTTATTGTATATATGATATACACCGGGTTTGAACACAAGAAGTTCTAGCAACTTACTAGATCACCCTAATACAATAAATCTACAATTGTCATCAACATTATGTATCTATAGAATAAGTAAGCTAAAGGGAAATGAAAATACAATATAATACTTATGTAAATCTTATAAATTTCTGCACAGCAGTGAAAATTCAAACATTCATATAATCAAAGTTACCATTACCCCACAGTAAAGTCTATAATACCTAAATCGTGTATTTGGAAGAGTTCGTTAAATTAAGTATTTCTTGCATTGGAAAATAGTTTGGAAGCAAATAAAAAGTGATATACATCTTCCTTCTGATGAAACGATATTTCTAAATTCTAATGTACATGTAAAGCGGGTCATCACTTAACGTTTTCATTTCTTGAAAATGATTCGTTTTCCATTAGACCTTGTTTAATTAGACCATAACAAAAATATGGAGCACAGGTCCACTCTATAAAGTAAAGGACATTGAGGTTCTATAAAATACCACTATTTGAAGATTTTGGGACACATACAACGGTTCAAATCAATATGTCCCAAGTACTGAACCTATCTAATGGTTTCATATCAATGTTGTGTTAAATGTACATTGTGTGGAACGAGCTTCGAAAGAATCATAAGATATTGTGCATTAACTAGGGACAGTCTTGCTACTTGTGTTCGTTATTCAAATATATCCCAATTAAATGAACTACATGTACCTTATTTAACACAACTATTATTATGAGTGGTACTATACCTTTTGTTTGTCCTTCCACATAGCAGATTACGCCAATGGCAAGGATGCACACTACCAGAGCAAAGCGCATCTTACCGTTACTGAACGCCATGCTCAATTTGTATTAAAAATATAAACTCACGCGGGGTTTTTATACTGAGGGTGTTCGATCAGCGATCCACGCGTAACATGTGTTTATCAAAATTTTATGTCAACACTCAGTGTGGGGAATTTATTACTTTAAATTTTTACAATTGTACGACATATAAACCTAAGTATGTGTAAATACAGTTCTTTAGATTAGAGCACCTCAATAAATTAGTACATATCATTATTAGATGTTTGAACAGGGACGTCAATAAATTGCTACATATCACTGGCAGATGCTTCAATGTTAACAGTATGGACGTGCACAGTTCTGATGACATCATAACCTGTATTTGCCAATATATCCCTGTTGCTACTGTGTTCATATACCATGAGTTCTGCTTGGTGTAAATATATAATCTTCACTCATCAATGATTACAAAATATTGGTTAAAAATGCATGATTGTATCATTTGTTATTTTTTAAAGGGTGCTAATTCAAATATTCAAACATTTTTTATGGAACTTAACAAAAAAAAAATATTCGAATCCTAATTGCTAATATAGCAAAGATACAAGACAAAATGTACTAAACACCAATTATAAATTATCCAGTTTATTAAAATGTCACACATCTTAACAATAAGTTAATTCCAGGTAGCACATGGAATGCAAAATATCTGAAGTCTGATGAAAACAACTGTAGAAAGCCAGGCACCTACAAACAATGCTTCTCAGCATGCTGTATGTCGAGGACGCAATTATCAGGGTTAATTGATATCTATCTGGGTCCGAGTGTGATGGATCTCGGGGGGGGGGGGGGGGGTGTCCGAGAGCTATCTACGTTTGCTGGAGTGGGAGGGGGGGGGTATCATGGTATCATGGCATATTTTTGGCATAGAGATAGGCACCTGTTTATGTTCTCTATAACAAATCAACCAAGATTGATTGTATTTTTTTTTTTTTTTTGGTGTGCATAAATGCATGATCATAATAATTCATAATAAATAATATCTAGTGATATAAAAAAATGTGGGTTTTTAAAAAAAATAATTTATGAAAATAAAAACATTTTTTGTTCATTTTTTATGGAACTTAACAAAAAAAAAATACAAAAAAAAATTAGTAAACAGTATCGATCAATCATAAATCCAACTGTAGCGATCAAAACAGAAAAAAAAAATAACCAGCTATCGCGGGTTATGTATTTTTCTGCAATGTCGCCACCTTCATATCCCGCATGAATCACTAAAGAAAGCATTTAATTGTTTAAATGATCCTGACTCAATCATCCTATTTGTAGATCCTTAAGGTGGTATGGAACACCTCCATGTTATGACGTATTATTTATCGAAATAAACAATAAAATCAAGCGTAATTTTATATATAGTTTCTTTTCCAACATTGTTTCCTGACATCGGATTAGAGGCTTCTCTTCGAATCTGTAAGTCATGAGTTCGAATCCTAATTTTTTCACCTTTCCAAAAATTTTAAAAACGTAAATATTGTAGAATTTGAAAATTCTAAACCGGTGAAAGTACTTTAATTACAATGTACTTTAATCCACATTAATATCGACAGATGTCTCATACTACCTTAAGGCGAATAGAGCGAAATAATTGAGGGAAGCAACTTCTTTACTGTACAGTACTCTGCGAAACTACTGTAACACAGTCCGTGCAATTACTGTGAAATCATTTTTATTCGTGGGGGTCAATGTTTCTGGATAGGCAATTTTTTTTTGGTTCGTGGGGACGTTATTTCGTTGGTAGGGTAATTTTAATAAATATTTAATCAAATGATTATGTAAACGTTTGTTTGGATGTAAATTCGTGGGCAAGAGTTACCCCGAAAGCCACGAACGTTGGTCCCCAACGAACAACGATGATTCCACAGTATCACATTTTAAGTAATTAATGAATCCAATAATCCACCGTCTAGCTTCCATGCTATGATCGCCCAGGCGATTAATTTCCTCCTTGGAAATGAAAAGTCCGATGTTTTGTTTACATTTTATTTACAGTTAAATATCGATATATATATATAATTAAACAAAGTTCACAAAAATAGTACATCCAAAGAATTTCACATTGTAGTCCAAACGGAGTCAAAAAGTACTGCCCTGTATTGAATTATCGCTCTATATATATATATATATATATATATATATATATATATATATATATATATATATATATATATATATAGTAAATTGTCATCACTCCTAATGAGTGATCAGGTATAAACAACGGGTCATCACTCCTTATGAGTGACTGGGTGTAAACAATTCTAAAAATAGCACGGGTGACTGAAAATAAGGAAAACGATAGATAAACTAATTTAATAGTAAATAATTGCATAAAATAAATAAGTCTGAAATTTTAAGTGTTACACTACAATTTATACAAATTCCAACTTTTATAGCGTTTGAAACACAATTTTGATTGTATCAAAAATTACACTACAAGTTGACTGTGACAAATAGACAAAGAACTAAAGAAAATTGACGTTCCGTTCATTGCATTTTATCAACAGATCTTACACATCATGTTTATATCAGTAGCATGTAAATAATAGATCATAGATGAGTTAATATATATATGCATAATATAAAAAAAAATATTGTAAATTTACAAGTAAGCAATTCAAACATAGATACAACTTTCTCCAAATTTTTTTTATTTTCAAAATTGTCGAAAATTACACATCGTACACAACCTTGAAAAGTATAAAAGTCTTGTTGTTTTCAAAACATTGGACAAATTTGGTGTAATGAATATATATTGGAAGACTGGTCCAAAAATAAAGAGCAGTTTATCAAAATTGTCTTTCATCAAACGAACAAGTGTATATACCCTATGTGAATTCAGAAACAAGCTTTAGTCTGATCGCAGTAGAGTCCGATTAATTTTGTGGATATTTGCAGTTGCTAAAAATACACTGAAACAAATCCAAGACAGATATATACACTAATTTTGTATAAAAGACGATATTCTACAAGAAGGTAGTGGAGACCAACAACCATTGGGGTTTTAAGATATCTTTCTTTTTTTTTTATCAAGTCGAGCTGCAGCTCCTTCTACTAAAGAATTGAAGAAAGTTGAATCATCTGCAGAAATCAGAAAAAACCACTAATTAATGGTTTTTATAGATGATTAATACAAAAGAGATAAGATAACTAAACACGACTAATATAGTTCAAATAAAAAAAAAGAGATCAACTTAATTATATCAAATTTATTTGAATAGCTTTTACATGTTATTCCACATAGACCAACATGTGGCTAGTTTGATGATCACAAACTTAAGATTGAAATAAACAAGAGTTAGTAGTTGCAGTCCATGTAAATATACATAGGTCGATTCCAGCTGCAGATGTTGAACGTGAAAAAATAACGTGTGTGGTTTTGAGAGCACACTAGATTTGTAGAGAAAAAATTACAACCTGTCAATGGCAAAGCTAGTTTCAATCTTCTCACGCTAGTGTTAAGGTGGACACGACATCCCCATCAGGAAAATGTGTGAGTTCATCTACAAAAAAAAATTAGTAAGCCGTTAGTCAACCATTTGTATACAATAGATGTCTTTATGAAGCTACATCTATAAGCAAATAAATAAAAATCAACTACATTAAGAATTGCTTTTATGTGTATCTATTTACTTAATCCATAAAATTGATTTCTAACATTGATATTTTTGGTTAACTTTGTATTTATTTTGAAATAAATTGCAATGACTGGTATATACAACTAATTCTGTATCAATGCTCTTATCATACTTACAGACAACCACACAGATAAATATGTCTTGCACGTGTCATACATATTAATAATTTATAAGAATTATGGGTCTTATTTTTTGTTTAATGATTAATTATCAAACTGACCTGTCAGAGATTCTTGGTGGTGTATATACATGTACCTATAACCATATAGCTTGTTGTGGTACTCTGATCCGACATATAGATGGTGAGTGTTTACATCATAACACAGGCTGCATGGAGTGAATGTCCCTGATGGTCTTATCAGTATATGTGACAGAAATTGACCGTCCCTGTCTATCATCTGTACTGTGGTGGTCCATCTATCACACACCAGGATATGTGACAGCGCGTCAGTACAGATTCCATGTGGATGTAGTCCTGATTCTGATGGATGTCCCGTGTAGGAAAAACGATGTCTTCCTCCGCACTCTGTCACCACTACAGCACCAGACTCAAACAACACATAGTCAGACACCACAAAATATCCCCATTGTTGTTCACTGATATATAGTTAGGTTCTCTATACAGTGCCAGTCGTCCTGTATTGTCATGGTTTATGATTTGTGTCAGTTGCTGGCTCTGGTTGTACAGAGTTACGATGCCTGTTCTTGTAATTAACATAGTTATACATTGCGGCTAGTAAATCTTCTGTGGACAGGGACCAGTACACACACCGTGGTTTCCATTTAGAGTTTGTTCCTTTTAAAAATGTGGTTATTTTTATATCCGTTGACAGTTTGTTGATGTTATACTTGCTATCGATATAAATCAGTTCACTCTCACTGTTCACTGTGTGTGATCCAGAATAATAAAGATATTTACATAAATCCTTTACACGATATTGAGTGGCACCTGTTGTGTTTGTCAAGATAAAATTGTGATCATCACTGACCCAGACCCGTTTTGATAATATACAGGAAATATTATAACAATGACGGACGCCTTTAATTCTGAGAGAATTAAATAATTCGGGAGAAGAAAACAGTTTTAGCAGACACACGTTCTGTTGCTGTGGTTTTTCTGTTTCTTTGGGTGGAATTCCATTCCCTGATTCAATCCCATCAAAATTGTTCGGGTTCAGATTTACAACATCAGGCAGTTTGATTAAACAGATTGATTACAAATCAGCGTCTTAAAAATGATGGTTACAACAATGTATATAGATATCGATCCATGGGTAATGAGAGGACCATTGAATTTGGGTACTTGTTCCACATTCTATATAGTAGCAATATGATATTGGCATCATCTCTATCCCTTTGTCGGCTCATGGATATCAGCATCTTTAATTTTGTCAGACTTTAGAACAGAGTATATATCTGTCTTCTGTGCATATTTTTATCCAAATAAGCATTATTTTCTGCATGGTTTATTGACAAAATCACATCGAAAATCTACGGTCTCATTAATGGATCTTTTCAATATGGAGACGTGCACATTAATTAGTTGATTTACTACAGACATGGAATTTATTTGTATTAAAACTCGTGTAATGTTGGTAGTCAATAAACAATTAAAAATATATTTGACTTACCTGTTAGAACGTTCTGACGATCTATATATCTGTAAATACATATTTTATTGCTGTACCATGATCCGACCCAGAGACGATGAGTGTTGATATCATAACTCAGGCTGTGGTTTAAATATCCCTGATGGTCTTATTAGTAGATGTGACAGGAACTGACCGTCCCTGTCTATCATCTGCTCTGTTTTGGTTGTATCATCACACACCAGGATGTGTGACAGTGCGACGGTGCAGATTCCAAACGGCTCTAGTTTTGATCCCGATAAATGTCCAGTGAAGGAAAAACGATGTTTTACTCCACGTTCTGTCACCACTACAGCATCAAAGTCAGACACCACAACATCCCATTGTTGTTCTCTGTTATATAGCTAGGATATCTATACAGTTCCAGTCCTGTGTTGTCATGTTGTATAGTTTGTGTCAGTTGTCCACTCTGGTTGTATCGGGTAACCTCGCCTGTCCCTGTTACCTCCCCATGCATCACGACCAGAAGATTTCTAGTGGACAGAGACCAAAACACACACCGTGTTCTCAAAGAAGAACTTGTGTTTTCTACAAATGTGGTGCTTGTTTTCATATTCTTTGAAAGTTTTTTAATTGTATATTTTTTATCTATATAAATTAGTTGACTGTCATTGTTCACTTTATGTGATCCTTCACTAATGAATATATCATCACTACTTAAATCCTTCACATGATGTGAAATGAAACCTGTTATGTTTGTTAAGATGAAATTGTGAACATCACTGACCCAAACCCGGTTTGATGTCACATAGGAAATGTGATGACAACCATCAACACTTTTCACAATTAGAGACTGATGAAACACGGGAGCAGACATCAGTTTTAGCAAAGTTTCATTTCCTATACGTCGGTTTCCTCTCTCTGTGATTTGGATTGCACTCAGTGATTCCATCACATCCTCCTTATTAAGGGTCTCAGTCATGGAAAGCTGGCTGGTGTGGAGTGTAAGATATATCTGAGGGAGGACTGTCTTTATGGATGAGAGGAATCGTTGCGGACTGCATGCTGACTGTTCATTTCTCACTTAAAGTCATCTATTTACCAAATATCTATCATCCAGTGAGAGAAAGAGAGAGAGAGAGAGAGACATTTAGATTTATTTGGCTAACAGCAAATACTGTAGATTCCTAATTAAATGAGAGTAATTAATATTGCAAGAAGTACATCTTGCGGATGTTAAAATCTTGCTTTAATTTTTCGGACAGTTGTAATCTGAATGAATTAAACTCTGATAAAAATTAGGCGTTTGCGATTTTATATTCTCGCAAGTTGATGCAGAACGGTTGAATTGCGGAATAAAGTACTCGCATATAAAAAGGAATCTACATTAGTCTATTCACTTAAATATGATATTTTATCAAATATTATTATCATAATTAAAGACTTATTATTAGAGGGAGTGAAATTATTACATATCTAACTTATTCAACATCATTGATTTGATATACTTTTGTTTTAGTCTTGATTTCTAATTTAAAAAAAAATATATTATAGAAAGTTAATAGCCAGGTGGCATTTATACCACAAGTGAGGGTTAATTCATTAATGTATTTTATGCCTTTTTAAATCTTGGATCATCCAAGTACCAAACATATTTTAAAAATGCCCAGTTGTTTTTCAAAATAAGATTTTCACAGTCAGATGAAAATCAGATCATCCAATTCACTCATTGCTACACAAGATTCATTGGATCAGAGGATCTGAACTTAATTAGATTGCATGTTTTATGCATAATAATTATAAATCTTGTTAACCTTATGTACTATGTTTGAGTAATAAAGACCTTGATCATGCTAACTTGACTTGATTTTTTAACTGTATCTTTCAGAAACCAATTTGTGCAATAGGAAGCGGAGTTGCAGCCCTTTGTTGTGTCATGTCACCCGATGGTAAATCCTGGGGATTCAAAAACTACAGTATGACTGGGGTATGTATATTCAAGGTTAGAGAGAGAGAGAGAGAGAGAGAGAGAGAGAGAGAGAGAGAGAGAGAGAGAGAGAGAGAGAGAGAGAGAGAGAGTACACGTAAGTGACACAGATAGATAGATAGGTAGATAGGTAGATAGATAGGTAGATAGGTAGATAGATACTACATGTTACCAAGAAAGAGAGAGAGAATTAAAGAGAGAGAGAGAAATTTATGGGTCAAAAACGTCAAAGTCAACAACAGTCATAGCCGCATTTTATTTACCTATGATACTCAGACCACAAAAGCGTCTACAGAACCGGTGTTAATGGAGAACCTTGACTACCACCAGGGCTATGGCCAATGTTTTGGTTATATCTTATACCAGGCAGAGATCCAGGCAGGAACGGAACATGATGGATTTTAGTCAACTGAATAACGTAAACCACAATGGGAAAAGTAGATATTGTCGCATGCAGAATGATGAAATATATGGCATTAATTTAATTGAGTAGACCTAATGTGTATGATGTGTTAATTAGTATTTGTTTACAGATTTGGTACAATGTACTTATTAATAAGGAAATGGATAAACAAAAAAGCATAACTAAGATCAGAATTGTAAGTACGATACTTACAATACCGAGTAACTGGATTTTTCTGCAGGGTGCAATTCTTTGCGCGTTGAAGTCTCAATGGCAGAAAATTAATCGTAAAATATTGAAAATAATGTATTGTCATGGTATTCTATGTACCAAATATTGACGGGATATATTGTTTCGTTGAATAGAAATCAGTTACTAAAGACAGATAGTCCTCTTTAAAATTGACTTAAAACGGTGCAACGAGAAGTACAAACAATGTGAATTTTACCTCAGAGAAAAGCAGATACAAACTGTGAAATATTCGATGATGCAAATTAATGTCAAAAGCTATTCGCAAAATTGTGTTGTGTTTAACTTTGATATATGTAATGGGGTGGTGAAATTTGTATTTTGGACATCAAACAGCCCCTAACAAAATAGAATCTCAGTAAATATTTTGTCAAAAGATTAAGTAATGTCATCTGATATTCAAGGTTTTCTCTAATGTGAACGAGCAGTAACGAGGTAAAAAAAAAATGTAAATTATTAAGAACTTGAAACACATGTGAGCAAATAAGATATCAAATGGTATAGTGCATTTTAAATTGTAGGGTGAAAAGCACAAGAGACTAAGCGTGGTATATAGGTGGGATATTTTTATGAACTATGTGTGTATCATTTTCACGTCATGTTTTGGACGTGACCGTGGTCCGTGGTGACAAAGCGTGTTGTTTTAAATTCGGATAACAAAATTACTTATTCATCAAATGCAATAAAACTTCACTTATGAATAAAACAAGTGTTTGTGCATAAAGTAATCTATTAGTAATGACTTTTATGCAAAAGAATTAATAGACCGCAAAACTGTCTTCATATTGTTTTACTGACCCTCGTAATAACTTTAAAAAATTATGGCTGTCAATTAAGTTTCACGCATAGCACGTGGCTTGGACACCTGTCAAGTTACCTGTCAAGAAGCGGTGTAAATCAGATGTGGATAGTTAAGAATTCCAACGAACTTTTAGAAAACTTGAAATCCCCAAATTTTACCAAAATCAATAGCACAAAAATCAGATGTGGATACTTAATAATTTCAAAGAACATTAAGAAAACTTGAAATCACAAAATTTTACCAAAATCAATAGCATCAAAACTTGCGACTTTTCTACACAACCATCTCCAACGATAAATTAAAGTCCCGTCTTTTTGACATCATTGATAGCTGCTTTTTTGATAAATATGGATGACGTAAATTTACTTACCTTGTCATGGCTCATTTGTAAAACTATTTTGTTAAAAGCCATTCAGATTGTGCAGACAAGTACTCTGAAGTTGACATTAAATAGATGCATGAGTTTCGGATAGACAACGTCTATGTAGTTTTTGGAAATCAGATCTTTCAATAATCTGTTGGAATTCCCATGGGTACCAATTGTGCCCCATTGTTAGCAGACCTATTTTTATATTCATAAGAAACAGAATTTATTACAAAAAACTTGTACTTGAAAAAAATAAATCACTCCCTGTGGCCTTCAACTCAACATTCAGGTATATCAATGACTTATTATCAATTTATAATTTTTACTTCCAAACGTACGTCGACTCAATATATCCCAGTGAACTTGAAATAAAAGATACCACAGACTCTACGTCATCTGTTTCATATGTGGATATTTTACTGGAAATGGATATTGATGGTAACCTAACAACAAAACTTTATGATAAACATTATGACTTCAATATTTTTAACCCTAACCCTAACCCTAACCCCAACCCTGACGTTTTTCACACTAATTGTTAGACCATAATTAATCACCTAATTGTCTACGGACTTTTCCGTTTTTTCCAATTACGACAAAGAGCACATGGCGGGTGTGACCGGTCAGCAGAGGATGCTCACTCCTCCATGGCACCTGTTTCTATTTCTATTTTTTTCATGAGGTCCATGTTTGCTCTGCTCCTGTTTTGTAATTTTTCTTTGGATTTTTGCATTTGAACACTGTTCGTTACACTATATCACCACATGTCGTCGCTATATATTGATATTCTTTAAAGTGGGAATTGAATGCTTTTTATCTCTGAATTGAATGAATTTCTCTTAAAAGTAACTGTTACAGTAATTTAACTTTGCATGGCTTATCATCAACATTCAATTAATGACAAACATACATTTCAAATGCATAGTATATCACAGAAAATACACTTACAAAGGTTTGCATGGATTGGGAAAGAGCTGAGCTCAGGTGTCTTATATCCCGTAAAGGATATACGCCCCAAAAACAGTCAAAGTTAAACACAATTTTGCGAATAGCTTTTGACATATAATTTGTATCATCGAATATTTCACAGTTTGCATCTGCTTTTCTCTGAGGTAAAGTCCACTGTTCGTACTTCTCATTGCGCCGTAACGTCCGGCAACATCAACTTGTTTTTCAAAGAGGACAATCTGTCTTTAGTAACTGATTTCTATTCAACGAAATAATATGTCCCATCAATATTTGGTACATAGAACACCATGAAACTAATTAATGTGAGGTTTCAATATTATTGCGCCATGGCCTCAGTTTTGAAAGATCAAGTTTTAAATAATTCCTAAAAATTAAAATATATTCATTTTTTTAATTTCAAATCATTTGAAACTATTGCTAAATTAAGTCTACCAAATTTAACATAATATGACGCTAAGTAAAATAGCTATAGTGCAAGTATTCGTATTTTTAGATTGGCCTTCGTACAATAACCGATCATGTAATATACAAGTTTTGACTCTTTAATATAGCCTCAAAAGGGGATACTTATCGGTATTGCTTAATGTATATTTTGCGACTGATTATTTTTAGATTGAGACTTAAACACGCAAAGAATAACACCAGTTATTCGGTATTATAAGTATCATAATTACAATTCTGATTTTACTTATGATTTTTTGTTGATCCATTTCCTCTTAATAAGTACAATGTACCAAATCTGTAAACAAATACTAACACATCATACATTAAATCCACTCAATTTAAACAATGCCATATATTTCATCATTCTGCATGCGGCATATATATCTAATTCTCCCATTGTGGTTTACGTTAATCAATTTACCAAAATCCATCATGTACATACAAAATGTTGATATAAAACATTTCAAACAGTTCGTCAAATGCCGTATTTTTTTTCTTCATTTTTTTTATCAGGCAACCCCTACATATCGGATGGTTATTTTAACTGTTTTGGGGTCGGATTCGCAATTCAGACTCTAAGGGTCAGGGTCAGGTTGGTTATTACAGACACTGTGGGGTAGCATGCAGAGTCTACTTCCTAAATGACCACTTTCTCTCCCAACAGAGGGCTTCAATAAAATTGACAAGAAACGTGCTGCTCGAAAATCTAAATATAAAATACAGTTTATGTAAAGGAAAGTTTTTTTTAAAGATGTGAGCTATTCCAGAGATCACAAAACTCATTTAAAATCAAAACGCATAAACTAAGCGATACATCTAGAAAAAAAGTAGAGCACAAATTAATTTAATCAAACTGAGTATGACTACTTTATTTATTTTTGACAGTGCAACCATGGTTTTAACTTTAATTTTAATTTTTTTTTTGAACAAAGCAATATCACTTCTTTGTTTGTGGTTTTGTTTGGTTTTTTTCGGGGGGGGGGGGGTTGTTTCTGTTTTAGTTAGTTTGTTTTATCTCATCAATATTTTTTGCTTACTTTCTTATTCGTGTGTTTTTGTCGTTTGTTTGTTTGGCTATTTAAGAGTGGGGGATTCAAGGGTTATCGTTTTGTCCAGAAACGTGTTAAATGGTGACGAGTCTATGTGTAACGTTTTCTTGGCATATGCTGGTCCCCTCAGACCCTTTCCTGCAGACATTCAGTCTGTCCTGCTGATGAGGCTTAGATGAAAAGTCAATCACACTAAGATAATTTTAAGAGATTGTTTACTGCATTTTTTTTCATAATAAGAGCGATCCAGTAAATTTTGGATTAAAATCAGTGCTTAATTTTTTCACGAATTTTCATTTTTATGTCCGCGCCACCTACATTTTTATATTTATTATATACCATCACTAAACACTGTCCAAAGATATTCTCGATTAATATTTTGCTTATTTACTCGATATTCATAAATACATCAGAGCTCGAACGATGTTCATTCAAAAGAAGGGGGAAATCTCAAGATTTCGCCTTTGAAACACCCCCTCTAGCTTATCAGGTTTCAATATACGTCTAAAAATACAGGAGTCTACAGGGATTTTACATTGCAACAGACATGAAATGTACCCGGATGATAACGTTGAAAAATTGTGGGAGATATTCCGAGTGACTTTCGAATGGAAAAAAGATGTCAACATTTCCCATTATAAATCCCTGTAAGAAATCGTTATTTTTCCGAATGAAAAATGATAATGTGTCAATAAAAATATCTTAGATATTTTCCCTTTTATCAATTCATTTCAATTATACTTCTTTCACAAATATGTTTATTTTTATATTTAAAAAGTCTAAATGTGACGAAACAATAACTTGAGACAGACTATAGTCCAGTTTTGTAATAAATGAACAAGATATTTAAACCCATTATTCTAGTGTGAACACTTGATTTGCACAAATATGTACATGTACTGTCAATTAAAGAAGCCCATCAAAACATGTAGAATTAAGTGAACCGATTTGCCTGAACAAGATATTTAAACCCATTATCCAAAATGTGAACACTTGATTTACACAAATATGTACTGTCAATTAAAAGAAGCCCATCAAAACATGTAAACATTAAATGAAATGACTTGCCTTTCAAGGAACTTGGGTTTGAAATCCAATAGAAAGATGACAATTGCTTGATTTCCTTGTCATCCAATTTTACAGATCCGCAAATATCTTTTATAAATATTAACGTTACGTTGGTACAGGTTCATGATACCTAAATGAATATCAGGATATGATTGAGCCATAATGTAAAAATTGAGATATTGAAGGATTGGTGTAACCATAGGAATTATCAATATAGTAATATTCTATGTATTAGTGGAGCCGTTTATACCTTTACCCTCTTCGTTATATCTATTGGCCCATATTCAATATAATCTACTCGCATATGGTTTTCTACCAAGATATCAAAAATGCTCTCATCCTTAAAAGCAGTTATGAAAATATCTTTGTTTTAGTAATTTTTTATCCGATTTCTATTTGTCAAAACCACAGTTCCTATACTTCAAGCGTTTAAGTTTAACTCAGACTTAGGACCCATTTCAAAATGATTGTATGTAAAATATTTTGTATTCTTTTAGTTCTTTCACTATTATCACACAAGTATATATCTAGATATAAATCATGTAAATGTTTGTGTAGTCCTGAAAATCGCGACATGGCATTGCATGCCTGAGTTACAATTGTACACATTTTATAGTGATTACAAAACAATGAAGGCCGACTCTCGATGTACAGAAATGTATCTAAGTCTAGTGTCTGTCTCCTTTTTGTACTATTTTTGTACTATTTTTTTGTACTTTTGTTTTTAAATTATACAAGTCTGGTTACTATATGTGCTATGTTCTAGAACTAAACAATACAACGTAAGGGGGCTTCCCTGGTGTTGATTAAAAACCCTATGTATGTAGGTCAGCCAAAGTTAGTTTAACTTTTGCAATATTCATAAAAGTGTACTTATCATGCATTACATTTACTGATCATAAACATATCCAAAATGTTGTTCCATTAAATTAATGTCTAATAGATGAAATTTATATCTATTTATTACATATGTGTATATTTAATCTGTACTTGATCATGGTAAAGGGTGCGTTTTGATCTCTTACTATTACCGATCAAATAAAACAAAACTTCGGTCTTTTTAATCTCCAAGAAGACATTTCGTAGGATCGATTCCATGCACCCAGTGGTGAGTCTGGGGATAGGTGTAATTTTGAACTTGTCAGTATTGGTGAAATGCATTTAAATATAATTCAATATTTTGTGCTCATAATGTTTACCCAAAGACGGTTGCTTTAAATTCAGAGAGCGGTTGTCAATATCGCATTTACCATTAATCTTTTTTCTTTCATATATAGATATAGATGTTTGTTTAGGTATGCCGAAATCAGAATATTGTCTCCAAACCTCAGACTTATTACAAAGTTTTAGTCCCCAAAGAATAGAAAAAACAACTTTATCAACAGCTTGTTTAATGTCAATGATATTAAAAGGTAAGGACGTGGCTACAGGTGGATTCTCCCGATGCTGAGTCCTCATCCCCGGACAGACCGCTCACTGATGTACCACGTCTCATCACAGCTATAAACACGGAGCGTGGAATATTACGTATTGTGACGAAGATATATGAACGTGTCCTTACAACTTCTGGGGGAAACTTATGAAGTCAATCCATACAATGGCAGAGGAAAATCCATGGGACATACCGGTAACTTGACAAAACTTGACAAAATTATTGCTTTTCTTCGTGTTTGTTCAAATTTTCAAACTGACTATAGTTATAAATTGTGCATTCGCAAAATTGTATTATATCATTGAAAATAGATTTTAATGAAAAAAATTGAAATTGTGTTCTACGATTTAACCAATGGGCATTTGCGCCATTTTATTTGTATATATATGTTCGTGATAATATTATGCTAGAAATTTAAGCACTACTAATTGTAAACACATTGCACCAAACACTTGTTTGATGGATTTAATCCCTGACTCATAGAGGAAATAATGTCTGTCTGTCTGTCTATCTGTATATTAGTTTCATCAAGTGCAAGACAGCACAGTTATTTTATTATTTTTCTTCAGCTAGAAAGTTTTCCAAATTATTTGATACATAAGAAAAATTGTTATACTTAGCAAAGAGTGTTATCTAGCCATTAAATAACACGTTTTCAATATCAAATGTGATGAAGAACTTGGACTCTAGAGATTTCATACCTAATGTTTTTAATCGTCAGTTCATCATTTGCCTTTAGGGTGTGACGACATACCATTCAGAAATGGAAAATACGATCCAGCATCAAAACTTAGGAATCATCATTGTCAAAGAATGAGATGTTATGTATAGTTATTGAAATCCAGACACATCAACCACAATAGCAGTTATATCTGCCAAATAATGATTTAAGAAATGGGTTATATATTTTTGTTGATAAGGGTGAAAGGATAGTAAATAAAAAAAATTAAATAATGCATAATACTCAATATATACGTAGTTATGATTTCATTATTTTTTACGATTCAGCTAAAATAATACACATCTTGTTTTGAGTGGTTGCTATTTACATGTAGATGATGAGCTAGAATTATACAAAACGACCTAACGTGGCTTACCTGGTGTTCCTTCAAACCCCTATCTTCCTGTATGTAGTTCAACTAAGATTAACTGTTGTTGTTTTTATAGATATACGTGTGCATGTACATATACTTATGTATTGAATTTGTAAATGATAAACATCTTTTAATATTTTGAGAAAATTAATGTATAAATCTATATTTATTTATAACTTACTACAAGCCTCACCTGAGCAAGATGGTGTTGTTGATCACATGATAATGTGATATAAAACAAACAAACGTTTAGTCCTTATAATCTCCACAGAGCAATTTTCTAGGATTTGTCACCATAAGACTCTTTAGATCAAACAATGAAGGTGGGGATAGGGGTACTTCAGTTGTTGAGGTGTCAAATGATGTTTTTATCACTTTCTAATATTTAATCTTTGTATTTGTTTAACTGAAGACTGGTGCTTTAAATCCATCGAACACTTGTGAATATATGGACATTTCTCCTGTTTCGTTCTTTGGTGTATATTAATCACGTGATGACTTCTAAGACCAAAAAGACCTAGAAGATCAATACAAACACCGCCATGTTGGATCGTAAAGGTTTGTCGTTTCTCTATACAAATTGTTAACACGGATACACAAAATAATTAATGTTATCTGTAACAATCATTTATTAATCATTCTAAGAAAACAAAATTCAACACTAATCAATAATGTTATAGAATCTGTTTTTTGAAAATCTTTTCACAATTAAGAAAATCGATGTGATCTGTATTCGCACTACTTGTATACATATTATAAATGTTACTGCGATATAAGACATATTATATCACTCGATTATTTTTTTCTCGCTATGATAACATATTTTTCTTTTAGAATTCTATTAAAACCCATCCCATCAAAGTGTCTGACCATGGACCAGTGTTGGGCCCAGGATGTGTTACGGTGTCAACTCTGTGAGATCCCAGTCCCTCCTATGTACTGTGACATTCGTCACATACATCTGTGTAAAGCTTGTGTGGGTGAACATCTCTCAGATCTATCTAAAGAACACAAAGTGCTGCCATTTGAAAAGAGAGGATCTACTCCTAAATGTCCAAATCATTCCACAAAATTGTGTGAACTTCATTGTGAACAATGTGACATTCCTATTTGTTCACTCTGTGTTTCGTCTGGTGAACATATAGGACACATACAAGTTGATATTGCTTTGAAAAGTGTTGAATCCACAAAAAGGAACTTACAAAGAGATTTACAAAAATTAGAGAAATTCATTTATCCTAAATATGAAGAACCTGCATATAGCATCCAAGCTCAGAGAGCTGACATGAAAAACAACACCCATAAATTGACAACAGCTATCAACGAACGTGGAGAAGTCTGGCACAGAGAAATAGACACCATTACAAAGAAACTGAAATCTGATCTTGATGAAATGGACACCAAACACCTGGCTGTCCTAAATCAACAGGAAGATGAAATCACACGCACCATATCTGAAATCACAAAGAGCATTGCAGATCTAAAGAAATTATTGGACTTTAATGATTTAAGCCTTGTCTCTACCTACAAATCCAGGAATGCTGAATTCCGAAGATTGCCTCCTAAACTCACAGTGACCTTACCAAGCTTTACCCGTCAGAAAATCACTAAAGACCAGCTTTATCATCAGTTTGGTTCTCTGTCAGTGTTATCAATTAGAACAGAAGAACGTTGCTACGGAATGGATTCTCCAGGTGCTGAGTCCTCTCCCCCGGACAGACAGCTCATTGATGTACCTCGGATCATCACAGAGGTAAACAATGAGTATGGACAATTTAACCTACTCGGTGTATCCTGTCTGAGTGATGAAAAGATGTGGATTCGTGGTGAGGATAAAATAATGAGACTCTACAACCTCCGGGGGGAACTTTTGACGTCAGTCCAAACTAAGTCAGGGAACCAACCAACAGACATCGCAGTGACAAAGAGTGGGGATCTAGTTTATACTGATAAAAAAGATAGAACTGTGAACATAGTGAAGAATACACAGATACAGACAGTGATCAGACTACGGGGGTGGAAACCTCGCAATATCTGTAATACCGTATCTGGCGACCTCCTGGTTGTCATGGACAGTGATAATTATAAACCATCAAACGTTGTTCGTTACTATGACTCCACAGAGAAACAAAGCATTCAGTATGATGCCAAAGGACAACCTCTCTATTCATCTAACGACATTAAGAACATCAGTGAGAACAGAAACCTTGATATCTGTGTGTCAGACAATGAAGCCTATGCCCTAGTGGTGGTCAATCAGGCCGGGAAACTCCGGTTTACCTACAATGGTGCTCCCACTTATACCAAGGGATCATTTAATCCACACGGCATCGCTACAGATAGCCAGAGTCGGATTCTGACGGCAGATATTAACAGCAACCGTATCCACATTGTGGATCAGGACGGACAATTCCTTTGCTACATTGACAACTATGATTTACGCGGTCCATGGGGTTTATGTGTGGATGCCAGAGACAACCTCTTTGTGGCTGAGTGTTTCATCGGTAAAGTGAAGAAAATACAATATTACATGTAAACAAAACAATATGCCCATTTGGCATACATGTTTACAATTATTAGACAGAAATTCCTAAATGAAAGTTTACACATACAATATAGTTCATACACTTATATGAACGTTCAACAGTTGGGTAAATCCTGTGTATAAAAATTTCCCGTCCATATAATGCAATCGGTTATGGATCATATATATCATATATATCAAATGTTTTAATGGGAAGTTACATTGAGTATTTGTCATAGAAATGTTTCAAAGAGGCCTTAAACGCTTAATGATATAGATCAAATACACAGGCAGCTGACGGTGTATATTAAATACGTATTACCCTCTACCTAATGATACACAAGCTACACATCGCACCATCTTGGATTTATCTTAAACTGTCACATCAATACACAATGCTCAATACACAATGATTAATCTGTAATCAAATACTAATACATCATACATTGAAACTACTCAAGTTTATTACTGTGAGATTGTTCAACATTCTGCAAGTTAACATGCGGCATATAAAACTATCCACGAGTATGTTTCACGTTTCAAATACAATCACTTTATGCTAAATGTTGATAAAGAACATTTCATCAAATGCAACCACTGCATTATACTTTATCACCCGTTCCGACACCTCCTGTTGGGGTGGTTATTCAGACTTTGTGGGGTACGGGTCACTACACATACTATGTGTGGTCGGGTTAGTTATACAGACTCTGTGGGGTAGCATGCGGAGTCTACTTCCTCAGTGACCACTTTCTCTCCCAGCAGAGGAGCATCAAGAAAACTGACAGTACCACAAGACTCGTGCTGCTCGAAAATCAGGATCTAAATATAAAATACAGTTGATTTTAAAAATAAAGGTTTCTTTGTTTCATCGTACTTATTTTGAACAACATCTACAAGTAAAGCTATTCCAAAGATCACAAAACTCATTTTAAATTGATATGCAAAAATTAAGCGACAAATCTAGAAAAATGAAAAGCACAAATTAAATTCACAAAACTTGGTATGACTTTAAAATTGATTTTGACTGTGCAGCCTTTGTTATTTTTTTTAAAATACATTTTAACTGCAACTGTAAATATGAACAATATTACAAAGAAAAATTCAACTGATTGTTTGATGCATACCTCATTTTGACCCTGTTTCAGCAGTGGGGCTGGAATATATAGAGTCCTTGTGGGCCCGACTTTCCAGTATCTCCCCAAGTTAAAGTTGTTTACTAGCACAATGCCTTTATTCCAACCCTGAATTAAAAATACTCACAATCATTGCATACCTGCTCGTTACAATACATACACGATGAGTGGATTCTCGTGAACATTTTTAATTTTCTAAGTGGAAAAATCCCGTGTAAAGATTAAACTTCAGAGCTAAAATATATGGAATTTTTATTTACTGTGAAATGTTAGTGTATAACTAAACATATCATATCTGAAAATTTACAAAAGATCTGATGATTACTTTGCTGACTACCCAGCATCCTTCATAGAAATTTTCGTGTGTGTAAGTGAATATAAAAAAAACCCACTTTAAATCGAATACAAAATACAAATAATTAAAAAAATGATCACATAAAAACTTCGTTAGGTATTGTTGCTATGTATGTTCTTGTTCAGTTTGGGTTTTTTTTCCATTTGTATAGTTTTATTTTGTTTTAGCCTTGTTAAATATCAATTTGCTATTTCCGTCATCTTTTTATTTTTATTTTTTGGTTGTTGTGTGTCTTTTGGAGTGGGATAGTTCAATATTTACATTCATATCAAGAAACGTATCACATGGAGAAGAATCTATGTGCAACGTTGACTTGGCAACTAGTGGTCCCCTCAGACCCTCCACGGGAGACTTCCAATTGGAACAACGACGGAGGCTTGAATGGAAAATAAATATCATTGAAACTTAAAACTACAGACTTAATTTATCGTCTGCATGAGCAACTTATTAAAAGAAGATGGGTGATAAGATAGCGCAAATGCCCATTCTATTTAGTCGTAAAATACAACTCTGAATTTTTTTTCAATCAAATCTATTTAAATATATTTTGATACAAGTTTGCAAAATCACAATTTCTAACTATATTCAGTTTTTAATATCTTTAACAAACGATAAGAAACGAAAATATTGCCTTAAATTTTGATGGCATCGAACCCACAACATAAAAACTAAGCTATATCAGGTTAGCTTATGTCTGGTGCTCTAATCAATGCGCCGTTTCAGATACAACAAAGTTTGCTGTCTATATGGCATGTGTGACTTTGGCCATGAAATTACGGACTGGTATTGTTTTTCCATAAACGTTCAATTGTTGGGATACAAAATGACATTTTTAATGTATAGTGGGTCATCTCTCCATGTTTTTGTTGCTTGAAATCGGTTTGTTTTCCATTTAACCTTATTTAGAATATGAGAAAAATATGGAGCACAGACCCACTGTATCAAAGAAAAGGCATGGAAGTTCTACAAAATGATATATGGAGGTTTTGATACAGTTTGAATCAACACATTCCAAGTATTGAACATATTTAAAGGTTACAAATCGATGATATCTTAAATATTCTTTGTTTTCAATGATTTATTTTAAAAATATCAGATTTGTTGATCTTTTCATTTTTCAGTATCTCATCTGTCCGTGTATAGGTATTTTACACGTCTTATCCACCCATCTTCTTTCGATCATCATCAGTATTTAATATTGCATCCATTTCCGGTTCAGTGCAATTTACATCTACATTTAATGTCAATAGACTCCTTTTGGATTGGTGTTCCTTACCTCAATCAATTAAATATACTTGATATTGAAATAGGTTTTTAAAGTGTTCATACTTTATTTATACTTTGTATTCAGTTGTCAATCCATTGAGGGAATTAAAGCAATACCAATTGGTATCAAAGGCGCTCAGAAATTCAACTTACCTGTCAAGAAATTGGGATTTGAAATCCAACGGAAAGATTCGCCATTGCTTAATTTCCTTTTCATCCAATTTTACAGATCCGCAAATACCTTTGATAAATAGTAACGTTATGTAGAAACCAGTTTATAAAACTTTAATTCTAAAATGCATTAAGTACATAAAGGTCATGAGCCGCAACATAAAAATTAAGATACTGACGGAAGGGTTTAACCATAAAATTATGGATAATCAATTCTAAATATATGTTTTCTAAGAGCCGTTTATACCTTTCCTCTCCTCGTTGAATCTATTGGATCCATACTCAATATAATTTACTCGCCCATGGTTTTCCACCAATATCTCTAAAATGCTCCCATTCTGAAAAAGCAGAGAAGATATATCTCTGTTTCAAACGATTTTGATCATATTTTATTCAGTCTAAACCATAGTTCCTATGCTTATAAGTTTATCTGAGACTAAGTACCAATTGCAAAAATGATTGTATGTACAAATTGCGTGTCGACATTAATTTAGTTATGTTAATATTGATACAAATACATAGATCCAGACATAATCGTCTCCCTTACTGTCATTCTTATCTGCAATCATGGTTATTGATCATTCATCGGTTCTATAAGTGAGGATATTAAACTTTCTCTTGAAACAAAAGCTCACACAGAACATCCAAGGAATTTGCGTACATTTGTGGTGAAAGCAAACACCAACAATCCCAAAAATTTATGTACATTAACTCTGCAGTGCGAGGAGACATAAATGATATTAAGACAAGATGTTATTCAAATGAGATCTACCTCTGGTCTGTACGAGTTCAATGTTTTACCCCAGTTCATTCAAAATCCCTACTTCCCCATGGTATGTCATCTAACCTTTAAATCTTATAATCAAATAATATACATCAACAACTTACTTTTAATTTTTACTTGTATGATTGTGTGAAGCGAACATACCGAGACCTGTCCTAAGTTGATCTTTTTGTCCGTACTCAACCAGTCTAGTACGGCCTTCTCTTCCCCGTTGACAAAAACCTACATATAAAACATAGTTATTTTGGAATCATAAATCCAAACCAAAGCAAACAAATGTTTCTGCATGGTCAATACTAAATCATGATGTTAATGAATATCTAATTTTATTTTGGCATCAAGACCGGTCTATCTACGGGCTATGATACTCAGATGACCATCATGGCCTGTGAGCCTCTTCCTTTTACCTGTGCTCTGTCTTTGGGTATGTCTGTAAACGATAGTTCCGTTCCTCCCTGGATCTCTGCCTGGTATAAGATATAACCGAAACATTGGCCATAGCCCTGGTGGTAGTCAAGGTTCTCCATTATCACCGGTTCTGTAGACGCTATTGGGGTCTGAATATCAAAGGTAAATAAATACAAAATTTCACTCTAAATAACATAAGTTTGTATATATAAATGTGTGACATGTATGACTACAGTACATTCATGTACATGTAAGTCTTAACATTAAAAAAAATTAAAAAAAGGTTCATGTTACATTAAATGTTACATTTAATTCATATTTATGGTTCTTTATCATTTGATAGATTTCATACCGACCTAAGCTCTTGTTTTCTCAGCTACTAGATATTGTGTAGTGCGATTTATCAACAGACATTAAGAAATCACATGTTTGGTAGAAAATTATCATTAGTTGTCATTTTAGAAGATATCTGGATGTTCTTTTATTTCTTGTATCTTACCATTAGAGATAAAATTGTCCTGAAATCTAAATACTGGGATACTGCTATTTCACCTGCAAAAAACGTGCATGGAAACATTAGTAAAATAGCAACAAAAACAAATTCCATTTTCATTTGTTTTTAGTTTTCAATACAATAAACATACCATAAGCTTTCTTTGGTAAATTAGAAGGAATGTCTGGCAAAGACATAATTCCTGGAAAAAGATACATAAAATAATGAAACTTTTTCAATTAAAAGAAAATAGAAAATAGACATTATCAATGATGACACTCAGTCCTAATGATTTTAGTGCATAATATTGTAGAAATCTCCACAATTTAGAAACTGCATGTAACGGGGGGTGGGGGGGGGGGGTGCATTACCCTGGGGTTTCAGGCCCTTCTCTAAGATAATTTCTCTTGCTCGCATATACTTTGGAGTGATGTCCCCTGCTTCGGACAAAGGCGCATCATAATCTGAAACAAAATCAATTGAATATGATTACTAGTATACTGGCCAAAAAAGAATAATAGTGAATGGAAATATTTCTCAATACGTACCATAGCTGGTGACGTCAGGTTTATAGTGAGATCCCTCAAAGTAGTTAGCGCCCGCCATGAAGCCGAAGTTGGTTCCTCCGTGGAACATGTACATGTTGAAGGACCCCCCGGCGTCTAGCACCCCTGACAAACACGCCTCGAAAGCTGTCAACAAAGTCACCCATTTATATAGATATAAACTACGGCGTTCTAAATTATCTTTAAATACTCACCTTTAATTTACTTCCGTCACCAGAACTTCTGCTTTTTGAAGTGTAGATACAGTAAAACACGTTTACAGCAAACATGCTCACAATGATTTTACACTTATATTATGTGGAGTTAAATTATTTCCCTCAACTGTAAAGACCTATGATTAACTCAATGGATGAACATGTAATGAATTTTGTGTAAAAACGAAAAGATATTCAATTTGTTTGATTTTGGCACTTCACTATAAGCGTGTTTTACATGCGTCAAGATGACACATTGGGAACTTTACACAAGTCTTTTCTCTATTGTATAAGATGATATCGTGATGGACCGATTACCAGGGATATCAAGTCCTTTGTGGGGCTGTCCCCAGTGGTCAAACCAACCAGGCCAAAACTCCATCACCATCAGAGGAAATTCGGGACTCCATTCCCGGATCATCTGGAACAGCTTGCTTCCGTCTTCCATGGAGGGAAAGTTGGCGGTGGGCAGGGCGTCTAAACAGGCGAACAACAACACGGAGGAACGTTCCAATTAACAGTATTCGTGTTAATCATTTGCAATTCATGTAAGTCATTACTACATGTACATTTTTCTTCTAGAAGGGACA
Source organism: Magallana nippona (assembly GCA_033439105.1). NCBI lineage: Eukaryota > Metazoa > Mollusca > Bivalvia > Ostreida > Ostreidae > Magallana > Magallana nippona. The sequence goes on from CM065921.1 coordinate 44,359,155, forward strand.
TTTTAAATAATCAGTAATTAACTATACTAAATGTAATGTAATACAAGTTTTCTAGAAGGGACAAGCAGCATCATCATTTAAAAGTTTTAAATTATTTGTAATTAACTGTACTTTTAAAATGTAAAAACAGTCATGCTAGTATACAAACATCAATGCAACATATCAATATTTTATCAGTTAGTGTACTACGTGTGTTCATACATTTATAAAATGGAGCTCTCTTTAATCCAAATATATTCTCTGAAGTCAAGAGGAGTTCCTTAATCCCATTGTTTAGTAGGATCTACAATATAAAGAACGAAAAAAGAAACAAATGATTCACATTGAACCAAAATACTCCAATTCTCATTCTTAGTCTTGCTTGACCTTGACCTCGCCTTTGAAAAGTCATGACCTCTTGACCTACCTCTCTTATGGTGTGAAGGTGATCAACCTCGCTGCTATAGGATCCAAACTCGTTCTCTACCTGCACGGCTATGATTGGTCCACCATTAGAACGCTTATGATAAAAAATATCGTTGATGATATGAAACAATATCATAGCACAGTCATTTTATTAGCAGTTTTTGGTACTCTGGAAGCAGACTTGCTCTACGGATTGAAAACGACGCTGTGACACCTATCAAATCATCTGATTTAAAATAGATTTTAATGTTCACTAGTACTTATAGAGTTATTAAACAACTACATAATACATAGTAACTACCTAGTATATTGACGTACCTGTAGGTCGGTGATTCTCGGGATCAGATCGTTAAGGAAGCGTCTGACGGCCTCTATGTATGGTGGATAGTTGCTCCGTACCTTTATGTCGGGGTCCTTCAGCAGCCAGCTGAACAGATACAAGCATACATACAATAAATGCATAATACAAGACAACAAACATTAAGCCTTACATGGGAATTCTCTGAAACTAAAGGGTTTTAATTATTGATTATCTATATATTTACATTTTCCTTTGTCTTTGTCTGTGATAATACTACGAATCTATTTTGCAATGTAAAGTCAAATATAGTTCATTAATGATTGTTTAAATATTTAATTGTACAATTGCTGAAACATAAATATCAGTAAGACAATCATTTTTTTAATATTTTGAGGAGATCAAATACGGTCGGGCTTGACAAAATCTATCATAAAGACCTTTGGGTTCATTGGATTTGACTACGCCCCGACCGTATTTGATCACCCCTAATACTCAAAGAATGATTTCTTATTCCTTGAAATAGTATCTTTATTGTACAATGTCGCCTTGCATTATTTTGATATAGAAGTTGTTTGATTTGCGGATGAAAAAATAATCATTTTCGATCTTTAGTTATAGACTGTACCTGAGCATTCATAGAACAAATCAGATTTCTTTTTTATTCAAATTGAGGTTTGTATTCCGCTAGCAACTTCTATTTTCAAGAGAAATTAGGCTTAACTAGTTAAATTACAGAATGATAATAACCTTAGATCAGCATTCCGCGTACCTGCCAGTTCCAGGTAGATTCTTTACCTAACCAATTCCATTTTCAGGAACACGTACATTGCCAGACCAGTTCTCTTTCTAGGTAGATACTTTACCTAGCCAGTTCCAATTCCAGGTTCACATACCTTTCTTTACTATACATATATGTAGCTACTTTTATTTATTGTTGTATTTTCTATATTCAGCTAGGTATTTACCTTTCCAGTTTTATTGTAGGTGCGCAGTATAGATACATGTACTTTACCTGTCCAGTTCTATTTCTAGGTAGATATTTACCTGGGCATTCCTCCCCAGTCCCACTCGGCACAGATGTAGGGTCCCGGTCTAAAGATCACAAACAACCCCTCCTCCCCCGCCTGTCGGATAAACTCCCTGTTTGATAAAAAAAAACAAAAAAACAAATAACATGCGCTGGTGCTAGCTCGGAAATATGTTATTCTGGCTCAGATGCTGAGTAAGTTTGTTTTTGTTTTTTTGTTTAAGAGAGAGAGAGAGAGAGAGAGAGAGAGAGAGAGAGAGAGAGAGAGAGAGAGAGAGATGGGTGGTAGTTGTCAGGCCAACCAAACCTGACGTCCAGAATCCCGGAATAATTAAATTCACCAGGATACTCCTCGTGTAGGTTCCATGGAACATACCTACAATGTCAAGATTGACTAAAGATAGACTGAAGCTTATTTCACATGGTATGTGTACATATCTAATTATCATTTACATAATTTCACTATATTTTTATAGTATTAATTGCGTGCATGCAAGTGTTTGTCCTTTGTCTTGAATATCATAATGGCATATTTAACAAATCTATTTTTTTTTTATTTTGCTCTAACACTTCTGAAACTCAGAATTGCATTAGCAACTAGAGTTTACCGCATTATCAATTATTTTACAGAAATAATTCCAGTATAAGTATAATGCACGAAACCATATGCTATAAAATGTCAAGAAATTATAATAACTTGTAACGCCTAGATACTTTGTTTACTACTAAAAATATCTGAGTAAGTGTATCCTCCTTTGTAAAACAATTCATGCCCGATTTGTATATAGGTTATACATTTATTTACATATATCTATTCAAATCTACATATTTTCCTTATACATTTAATTTAATATTTAATATTTCGGGGTGCAAGGATCCCATTACCCCCATCCCCGTGTATGACAATCTTTCAATAAGATTTCAACTAATAATGAAAGATGAAAAATTGGCGTGTATGTCCTTGGGTATTTACATTTAACAAATACATAATTACATAGATGAAAAATTGAATTCTGTGGCTTTCCCTACAGATCACCAAGCGACTTTGCTAATCAGTTTGCCGTTTGATGCCAAATTTGTTAAAATAATTATTTACGAATCATATTGTATATGTTACATTAACAGTTTAAAATTTATCAATTTAAACTTAACTCAAAACTGTTATAGTTAAGGTTAAATTGATACATTTTAAACTTTTAATGTAACATATATATATCGTTATAAAGTCATCACAAGGTTCATTTTTCATCCCTGTTTAGTTAGTACTAGTTTTTCTTTGGTTCTTGTTACAGTTTCGGGTTCAAGATAAGAGCTAAATTTTATTGGATAATATGCTTAAAGGGACATAGTCACTATTTTGCTCAAATTTTATTTTTTCTATTTTCATTGTCTATAATGCTTTAGAAAAGCATTTCAAATGATCAACCAAATTTTGGCCGACAGTCGCACAATTTTACCCAAGATGCAAAGCTTACAGTTCTTCATTATGTAAACAAGGCTCGTGCCATAATTTGTTTCCCTTGCGTCAAGATACTAAATTATTATTTTAAAAAAAAACTAGTGTTTTTCAAGCTAGATTTTTTATCTGCTATAATTCGTTTTAGACATGTGAAATAAACAATTCCTAGCGTTGCCTACATTCATTTTAGCAGTAAACCTGGGCTGGGTTTCACAAAAAGATTGTCATAAGATCTGATTTATGACAATCATAAGACATATCAGTTCCGTTTAACAAAACCATCTTAAGTGTTAGAAATCTTAAGACAACTCTTAAGACACACGCCATTCTTGCATATACTAAAGATTTTATTTTAAATGGTAAAAAAAAAAATGCATTTATGATACTTGTGTAGAGGCTGTTTTCTGTTTTCTTATATTTTTTACTTTTAAGATAGTGTATCTTACTAATTTTAATGACTTTTATGCCCTGAAATTTGCATCATCTAAATATATTTTACGGGCGAAGTAAGGGGGGGGGGGTGTAGTTATTGCTAAAATGGGCTGTCTAAAATATGATAAAAGTTACTGAAACATTGATATAAATTTTATACATGTACCTGGTATATTTATAAAATTATACGTATAACTTATGTGTAAAAAGGTATTTTTATAAAGTATATTGCAGTCCTAGAATTACTTTATATCATTTACCGCTGCATTTGCGTGTGCTAAGCTCTAAAATAGATATTGTTTGAATGCATTCAGTTGGGATCATAAAGCGAGTCTAATTTAACAGATGCGATTGAAAGTAATAAAGATATTTTAGTTTCAATGCAGAATGCCTCTGTCGCGAATGCTCTGAAGAAGACAGAAGACGTGGAAAAGAAAGCGTCAGGAGATGAGGGGTGGGGTGGGATTGTGCACGGAAGTCTTAAACTCGGGCGCGGTCGAAGAAGCATTCATCTGCAAATACTTATATGTAAATTATAAGCTTTTGAATTTCTGTCCAAGGGCTTTGTTTTTTCTTTCATATGTATAAAAACTATTGTAAAAATTCAGCAAATGGAATTTTTTGAAAACGTTGATCATCTGACATTGTTCTGGAATTATATCAAAGTTCTTTTTGTCAGTTCCCTATCCCTCTTTTTTGAGTATATTGTTGTGTATATTGGTGTTCATTAATTCACTCTGAATGAAAAATGCTACATATGGTGCATGCTTTTTTGATGCCCTGTGAATATATAAATTCTGAGTAAAAATACACCTTTAATATGCAAGAGTCATACTCCCTCGGTTTCTTGCATAGTTTACAATACTGGAGCAAGACGCTGTCTTTAAAAGCGCTACTTTAGCATTTTACCCGATTAAAGAATTTAAATCACAATTTTTTAACACATGAATGTTACGGATAATGTTTATTTTGATTAAAACTACAATACTAAAGATAATTCTAACTTTGCACCAACGGCAGTATAAAAATAAATGTCACGCGCTCTCGAATTATACTAGAACTTCTCTGTTGACTCAAAATATCGGCTGCCACTGTGTGAAGTTTGGGCTTAAGACATGTATTTGGTTGTCTTAAGATAATGACAGTTTTGTGAAACAGCTATGATGAGATCTTATGACAAAGTTTGGTCTTAAGATAGATTTTAGTCATAAGATAGTTTGTGAAACGGGCCCCAGGAATTTTCTTTTTCAACATTCAAAATGCAAAATGTAAAATGTAAAGAAAAACATGACCTGAGCTTCGTTTACATAAAAAAGACTTGTGAGATCTGTATCTCGCTTATAACTCGCCACTGACACTCAAATTTGGTTGACTATTAGATATGCGTAGCTGTAGCATTGTAAACATTAAAAACGGAAAAATGAAATTAGACCAAAATTGTGGCCATGCCTCTTTAGGAAAACTAAATGGTCAACCATTTTTTTTTTATGTAAAGAAGGTTCATGAAATGATATAGTTACATTTAGGTTGTATAAAAATTTCACATTTAAAACGAAAAGAGATTTAACAATCAGTTAAGATTGTTTTATTTTGTGCACAGTTGACAAGCAAAATGAAACCCCACCATATCCGAAATAACAGAGTGTAACGGAGGTAAACATTGCACGAACTTTGTCAGAGAATTGCCAAGCATGTATCTTGCTTAGAACTTGGCAGCCGGCATTAAAATTTCAGTTACACATTAGAAAAACCTTACTAAAGAATTATTCACAGCAACAAAATGAAAAAAGAAAATTTAGCTCAAATTGTGATCATGTCCCTTTAAATTTAAAAATTGTATTGTTTTGGATTTTCTTCTTGATCTTCCTTCTTTTGGGTGGGGTGTATAAGAATATATAAATTTATTTATTACGTTTCCACGGTGTTGAGTCCGCACGCTCTCATCTTCCGGAATCGATCCCTCCAGTAGGCTGGAACTACCCGGAAATAGTGCATGGTCCCGCTAAAGATCCGCAGGGGTTTCCCGTCCAGGATAAAGTTCCCATCCTTGAACGTCAGGGCACCTGTGCTACAGTACACCTCGGTCATTCTGTGTCAACCTTCAGAGGAAACAGGTAAAGAATCAGACTGAAAAAAATGGCGGGATTATGCGTAGCAGGCATGCACAATGTTATGCAATGGTGTATCTATATATCTATTTTAGAACTTAAAATATGTAAATTGTCATAATTTTTTATATTTTTAATGAATCTTAGTATCTGTAAAGGACAACTATTTGAATAGCGATTTTAAGAGGGGAATGCATTTAATTATTGCTATCAGAATTTCTAACAAAAACAAAAACTCATGTTTCCTACGGCTCAACGATCTGCTGCTTTGGAACGAAAGTGCACGACACTGTCTATATAAATAAGTCCAGTACCTATAATAAAGAATGACCCGGGACATGTTGAGAGAGGGTTATAGGCATTGCACTGACGAAAATAGAGAGGGAACAAGTGCCGTTTATAAATATTAAGGCCATAGCGCCAAATGTTTGTGTAGTCAGGAAAATGCACAAGTAAATTCGGACGCAAATGCGTGCATATATAAGTCAGAATTATACATATTTTATTATGAATACAAAGCAATACAGTTCGACTCTCCAGAAATGTGTTCAGCTCTCATTTCTGCTTTTTGTACTCTTCTTGTATGGTTGCTTTGTATGCTATGTGCAAGGATTAAACAAAACAACGTAACGTGTCTTACCTGCTGATTCAGACCCCTATCTATGTAGGTCAGCCGAACAAGTTAGTTTAACTTTTGCTCTATCATGTACATGCGCGTGCATTACATTTATTGGTCATAAGCACATTTTTAATTTTATTCAATTTGATTTATGTCTATTAGATCAAATTTATATTAAATTATTTCACACACACACACACACACACACACACACACACACATATATATATATATAGGCTGTACTTCAGTACGGTCGTAGCGTGATCGAAGCAGATTGGACAAATGCCTCACTTTTGAAACGACGACCAAAGCTTTTTAACAATATTTATTTCATGTTATCTTAGGGAAGTTTTGAACTCACCAAATCCACAGTTATCAAAATATCAAATTACAGAAAACATATATAAATCTGGATTTTGACTATACAAAGTTCATTCTGCACACTTAACCTACTAATTTTCATCTCTACCTCAGGGTTGAGACACATCTACCTCAAGGGTCTATTGCTACTGTCCTTTCTGACATATATTATTTTTCAAATAATATCTGCAATATGACTACTTCATATTGCAGATATTATTTGAAAAATAATATATGTCAGAAAGGACACTACCCTTCCCACATTTGTAGATGTGTTCTTAAAGAAAAAACTACTCATATTTGACGAATCTATTCTCTGGAGACTGGAGAACAGAGAATGATATTGAAATTCTGTCTGTGTGTTCAAGGCGACAAAGTCCACACAGTGCAATCTGTAATTAATGAGATAATCTAAATAAGACATGGAAACATTTTGCAATACCAAGAGAAAAAAGACAACAGTATAGGGTTTCACTTGTCAACCTATTACCCCGAACTCAAAAACTAAAAAGGAATCTGTCTGCTCTATATTCTGACGAAAAATGACAGACCTGTATCAAGGAAATAGTAGTTAGAGCGAAATTAGATAAACCATTGTCCAATGGTTGTTTGCAGACACTACCGTTCCACCATTACGACAAAACATTCAAAAGAGTCCGACCGGGACTCAATTTTTTTCAACCTCAAGGTTCAGAAATGGGAACATTTGACAGTACATGTAGTGGGGTATTGACCATAATCCTCACTGGACGGACACAGAGAGGAAAAGTTTTGGATGCACAGACTTGCACATCCCATAATACACATATTGCCTTTATGTACAATTTGGGGTTGAACTGTTTGCATGTGAACTTTAAATTAATCAATAATTTAAGCATTTCATGTCATAGAAAGTATGGCCTATATAATTAATAATTACTAACAAAATTAAATTATGCCCCCCCCCCCCCCCCCCCTTGGCGGTTGCCTGCTTAAGATAATATGCTTTTGTGTGCCAACATCATCGTGTGCGTGGATTCATTTATGTAGTAAAATTACCAAAAATAAACCTCGGAACACAACCCCCCCCCCCCCCCCCGCAAACACAATTATTACTCTGACCCCATTAACAACGGATAAAAAACATAAGAATATTTTGATAACAATGAAAGCCCGAACATGTAGTTGCAATGAAGAATATTGTAAACAGTGCAAAGTAAATGAAATATTGCACAATGATTTTCACTATAATTACTGATTAAGGTGGTATCGGACACATGTCGATATTTATGTGGATAAAAGTGTGTAATTTATATTATATAGTTATATTATAGTTAAAATACTTTCACCGTTTTAGAATTTAAAACTTTTACAATATTTAGCCAAAAAAACCCAAGTTTTTAAAATTTTTGAGAACTTAATGTAAAAATTAGATAAGCCCCCGCAGGATTCGAACTCTCTACTTACAGACACAGTTATCGCTCTAACCCATTGTGCTTTGCTGTTAGGTAACATTATTTTGGGGGAAAATGTTATATTTTATACTTCATTTGTTTAGTTCAATAGGGAGTACATCACAATATGCAGGTGTCCCATACCACCTTAAAGCTGAAAATTGTGCTTTACATGGTTAATTACCTAATACAATTGTGCAAGGGGTTTTAAAGAATAAAGTTGTGAAAATGTTACAAGAAAATGATCTTTGTTCGAAGTTACGTACACAACACAGGTCTACAGGTCACAGGTGCTTGGGGACGGGACCCCCCCCCCCCCCCCCCCCCCCCCACACACACACACACAATATTCACCCTTACATTCCCGAGTTATTTTTTCATCATCTATTATTTTTAATTATATGTTGATGTATGCTACACTAAAAAATCACAATTAACGCGAAATGAGCTATGTATTAAAACAAATATATGGTGATCAGCTAAAGAAATTCATATTGTGCTCTAATTGGATTATCATTATGATGTTAACCAATATAGGTAAGTGTGATACATGTAGTAGCGCAATAGTATGAGACACCGGTATACAGTTAAGTTTTACTTTCACTTTCTAAAATGTGATCTCCCTTTGCCAGCATACTGTATCATCATTTTTATTTAAATAAACTTATCATCGTTAACTTTCTTATTGCATTTGTACAGTTTCTGTCATTTTAATTTCAAAAGTTATTTTTTCATATGTCAGACTTACAAATTTGTGTCTTAAATATCATGTTTATATGAGTTATAATAGGGAGGAAGGGGAAGGGGTCTAATTAACCCTTCCCCATCCCCAGGATATGTGGATTAGATACATTTCTAGTGAGAATGAAGGCATGCTGCAGCTTTTTTCCCATTAAACCCCCTACCACATCATCAAACACCAGTACATAATAGAAAAATAGTTAATGAGTGTAATTCTCTTTTAGTATGCTTATTCTTTTTGTCAAGAGATATGTGGTATGTCAAGATTTATGACTCATGAAAATTTGTGCATTTAAATCCTAATTGTTAACTAATATACATGTATAGTTATATACATGTGATAATATACATTAGTGATGGCAATCAATTGCAGAATTGCAAATCAGTTATTTATAACTCATTTTGACTGATTAATTTGTTAACCATTTTGAAAATATAGACATTTCTAAATATAACATAGTATTAATATCTTTTTAAGATTGATTTTGTGACTATTAAAATCTTAATTTGGGCCTCACTCCGCAGATGCCCTATAGTGATCATTCTGTCCAATTCTGCTGATCATGTCAAGAAACATTTAAGACAAATTGGCCCCTGCCCCTTGGGTCATCCCCCCCCCCCCCCCCAAGAGTTGCTTTTAAACAACCACCTCCCCCTTCTCTGAAATAGGGAATGATAATACATTTTAATAATTGTTGAGATCCCCACCCCTAAACCATATTCATTCTTGCTCCTTGTGTCATTGCACATCAATTGGTACATGTATATAGGTTATGCCCCCTTTGAGACGCCCAGTGACTTTCCAGAGTTAGAACTAATCAAGTAACCTATCTTATTCATATGTAGTGCAATTCCTATCCCTAGCCCAATGATGACCCTGATATGTTTTTTACAGCAAGGTTTTTGTTGACTGACTTTATAATTTCCACAATTATATATAACATTTTGTTTATCTTTAAGATTAAAAAGCAATTTCCAAAATCTCTTTATGTACATCTGACATCATACAAAAAAAAAAACAATCAAAAAATGATTTTGCTATTGTAAAAATGTGAGAAGAGACGCTGAATCTCCCCACCCACCTGCCCCCCAACAACATGAATAGTCGAATATTTTTAAAATATCCTCGAAATCATCGAAATCTCCAATCCTAAACCATATATATATTTTTGTTTCTTGAACCATGACCATGTCAAGGCAAATCTTTTTGTGGTATTAGTAGGTCATTGCCTCTGGGGGTCACACTAACCCCATCCCACCCTCCCAAAATCAGAAATGATCAGATAACTTGAAAAAAATGCTTGTGATCCCCACCCCTAAAGCATATATATTCTTCCTCCTTATGCATCTCATGTTACGTTATTTCAATCACAAGAGATAAGAAGATGTCCAGGAATTAGTTTTTTTATGGGACGGAACATCATTTTACAGATAGTATTGACCCTCAGAATCAAATTTATATTTCTAAAACCTTATTTCATATCTATATTCAGCACCTGTTATATTCCTATAAATGATGTGGCTATTCATTAAATCATGAGAGGAGTTCTGGGAAGTAGGTTTTTTCAGGAGTGATAAACGTCAATTTTCTGCTACTATTTGACTCCCTGGGTGAAATTTAAATTTTTAAAACCTTATTGCACATCTATAGGACAGCCCCTATCATATCTCAAGGGATGACATAGCTACTGCATAAATTGTAAGAGGAGTTCTTGGTACCATATTTTTTTGGCAAAAAAACGTCATTTTTTGATTTTTGATAAAATCACAAATTCTGAAACATGATTACACATCAACATGACATCTCGAACCATATTCTAGTAGATCATTAGGCTACTGCCAAAAAAATTGACGTTTTTTGAAACCAGACTTTTTGTAAAAAAAAAAAAGAAAAAAAAAAACCAACGTCATTTTTCAGCCATTTAATGACCCCCAGGACAAAATTGAAATTTTACAAAACCTTATTGCGCATCTATAGGACACCCCAAAATATACTCCAAGAGATCATTTGTCTACTGTTGAAAATGTAAAAGGAGTTCGAGGAAGAAGGTTTTTTTGTGAAAAAACGTCATTTTTTACCTATTATTTGACCCCTAGAACTATCAAAGTATTTTTGAAACCTTTTCACAAAACAACATGACCCCCAGATCAAACTCCAAGAGTTCAGTTTGCTGGTTTATAAGATGTAAGAGCAGTTTGAGAAAGTAAAACGTGACAGACGGACGGAAGGACAGACGGACGGACGGATGAACGAAACAGGATAACAACAATATACCCGAACTTTCTTTAGAAAGTGCGGGTATAATTACGTACATGCAAAAACATTTGCACATGTAAGTATAATATTTGTAAATCATAAACATACTAATATTTAAAATGTTGTTCAATTGCAAATTTATGCATGTAGACTTATTAATTAGTTGATTACTCTTATATTAATTTACATATTGAAGGTGTTGATCACGTGACTGAAAATAGCAAACAAACGTTCGGTCCTTAAAATTTCCTTTGAGTTTTTCCCCAGGCTCATCACCTAGTGATTCCATGGGTCAAACAATGTGGAGAATAGGGTATACTGGTAACAGATCGTTGATATGTCGTGAAAACACCACAGTTCTGTTGAGATGATGTTTTATATCAGGGTTATGTATTGTTTACCTGAAGTGCTTTAAATCCAGAGCGCTTTAACTATATGGGCATTAAATTAGACTTATTAATCACGTGATGACTACCAAGGGACAGAAAGACCAGGAAGATAAATACAAACACAGCCATGATGGATCGTACAGGTTTGTCATTATTGACTCGGGTTCACGCGATAAATCATTTACTCTGTGACAATATAGTTCGTACATTTTAATCCTGAAGAAAGGTTCAAACTACTAGTATTACATAACATCTTAAAATTGCCTTTAAAGAAGCTTGTCACAATAAAAACTGATAATTACTATACATGTTGCTGCAACTTATAGATCATTTATATCACTACACATACTCACATTAAGCCACACCAATATGATATCTTGTTCGTCGGACCCCGCGCGCTCGTATTAAATAAAAATGTACATCATATAATATTTTTATTAATTTCCCGCATCCAGGAAATTCTGCACTGTTTTCTGTTCTACCGGTATTTCCGCTCTATGTTTCGTATTTTAAATAGTTTAAATTTATAAAGCAGAAACAAGTAGTAAAAATATAACCGCCCGCACAAATTTAATTAATGTACTGCCTAAAAAGATTGCCTACAAAAAAATATTTTTATTATTTAATCGCTCGCCCGCTCGTACCTTTTTTTTTTTAATTGTAAACAAAGGTTGTATGTACACAGTATATCAGTTATATTACTCAATCACTCTCTCACTTCTCGCATACTCACTTTTTCATCCCATATTGTAATACTCATAGTAATAAAGAATAGGGTAGCTGCTTGAGATAATTTTGAAACTGAATGCCTAAGCAGTACAGATACAATTCATGAAAAAAAGAGCAAAAATCAAAAAAACAAAAACAAAAAAAAACAAAAATCAAAAGAAAAACATAAGAAATACTAAAGAGATATATTATTGCACACAAGTCACATTTAAAACTGCCAGATGATTAATAAAATCATTACATGGATACCATGCTTTTTCAAATTTTTCAATTTCTAATTTCTGAATATAAATAGACTTTTCAATCTTGTATCTTTGATATAAATAGTGTAAGAGGCCTAAAAATATTGGCATCTTATTTTGTTTCAAACATGAATATATATATTGCTTTGTATGTAAGATTACAAAATCTAAAATTCTGTTTTCCTCGTTAAGTGGGTAGACACCAAATAGAATATTACAAACATCAAAACTAACATTTTTGTTATTTTGCTCGTACCTGTTTCCATTGGATTTCCGACGAACAAGAAATTATATTGGTGTGGCCTTATTTATTCGTTAACATGTGACATATATATAACTTATTTTTCCTTCAGAATTCTATTAAAACCCAACATCTCAAAGTGCCTGACCATGGCCCACTTTCGAACGTGGGCCCAGGATGTGTTACGGTGTCATCTCTGTGAGACCCCGGGCCCCCCTATGTACTGTGACATTTGTCACATTCATCTGTGTAAAGCCTGCGTGGGGGAACATCTCTCTGATCAATTCAAAGAACACAATGTGGTGCCATTTGAAAAGAGAGGATCTACTCCTAAATGTTCAAAACATTCCACAAAATTGTGAACTTTACTGTGAACAATGTGACATTCCTATTTGTACTCTCTGTGTTTCCTCTGGTAAACATCTAGGACACAAACAAGTTGATATTGCTTTGAAAATGATAGAAACCAAGAAAAATAACTTGCAAAGAGATTTACAAGAATTGGAAAAATTCATTTATCCTAAATACCAGGTGATTGCATCTAACATCCCAGTTCAGAAAGTTGATCTGAAAAACAACTCTCAGAAATTGACAACAGCTATCGACAAACATGGAGAAGACTTGCACAGAGAAATAGACACCGTGATACAGGAACTGAAATCAGATCTTGGTGAAATGGACTCAAAACACCTGTCTTTCCTAAATAAACAGGAAAATGAAATCACGCGCACCATTTCTGAAATCACACAGAGTATTGCTGAACTGAAGACGTTACTGGACTCCAATTATGTCAGTCGTGTCTTTGCCTACAAATCCAGGAATGCTGAATTCAGAAGATTGCCTCCTAAACTCACAGTTTCCTTACCAAGTTTTACCTCCCAGAAGATCAACAAAGAACAGCTTTATCAACAGTTTGGTTCTCTGTCAGCGCTATCTATCAAAACAGAAGAACATGGCAACACAATGGATTCTCCCGGTGCTGGGTCCTCTCCTCAGTACAGACCGCTCATTGATGAACCACGGATCATTACAGAGATTAAGACCGAGTTCGAAAAGTTTGAACTACGCAGTTTGTCCTGTCTGAGTGATGAAGAGATATGGATGTTTGGTCTGGACAAACTCCTGAGACTGTACAACCTCCTGGGGGAACTAGTGAAGTCAATCCAAACCAAGTCAGGGAACGATCCATGTGACATAGCAGTGAAAAGGAGTGGGGATCTAGTCTATACTGATAAAGATGATAGAACTGTGAACATTGTAAAGAATACGCAGTTACAGACAGTGATCAGACTACGGGGGTGGAAACCTCGCGGTGTGTGTAGTACCTCCTCTGGTGACCTCCTAGTTATCATGAACAGTGATGACGATAAACACACAAAAGTTGTGTGCTACTCTGGCTCCACAGAGAAACAAAGTATTCAGTACGACGACAAAGGACAACCTCTCTATTCATCTGGTGGCTCTAAATACATCAGTGAGAACAGGAATCTAGATATCTGTGTGTCAGACCGTGGAGCCCGTGCAATGCTGGTGGTCAATCAAGCCGGGAAACTCCGGTTTACCTACACTGGTCATCCTTCTACTACCAAGAGACAATTAACTCCATACGGCATCACAACAGACGGCCAGGGTCGGATCCTGACAGCAGACATAAACGACCATTGTATCCACATCCTGGATCAGGACGGACAGTTCCTCGGCTACATTGACAACTGTCATTTACAGACTCCATGGGGTTTATGTATGGACACTAGAGACAACCTCTTTGTGGCCGAATGTGAGACAGGTAAAGTGAAGAAAATACAATATATGTAAACAAAACGTGTGTTATTATGCAAATAAAATGTGTGTATTTATACTTATAACCTAACTCATTAAATGTGTTTACATTATTATAATACATAAACTGCATGTATCTCAGTGTGACTGTGTGTATAGTACGATACAGGTATATAAAACTGTAAATAGTATGTATGTGCACAATATATGTTATCCAAACGTTTGTAACTATGTATTACATGCATATAACCATAATGATTTATTATACAGTGTGTAATCAATCTGTGAGTGTATGTAAATAAAGTTTGTAGTGAAAATTGGTTTGTTACTGACTATAGCCACTTGACATTTATCAGATTAAAGACATATGTATGCTGTTTATAGGTAGAGAGTTCTCCTAACTATACTCGTATAATAGTAAATTATAACATTAGTGTTTCATAAAGAAATCTGGAATGGCCACTGAAAGTTTAATATACAAAGTTCCCGATAAAAAAATTGGATCCTAAACTTTGACAACATAGATTTTAGACTTGATGATTCCAGTTTTTATTTCATATACCGGTATAACGACAGGATGTGAAAAATATCATTTAAAAATGGAAAATAAAAAATGTGTATGTAAATTCAAGATTATAATATATGTTTGCATGGCATTCGTAAGAGGATTTTTTTAAAATGATCATTATGAGTTTGCATCTTCATTAATGAAATCCAGAAACATCAACCACAGAGAGGAGTTGCGGCCCTTGTTGGGAAGCGGTGGTGTTTACAGAGCTCCGCTAAAAATATTTGCTTTTTTACCGAAAAGTGTGTGTTTGATGATGAAAATGAATTAGTTTCACAGAACATATGAAAGAAACATTCGGTGTGCTGAAGATAATGCTAAATGTGAGGTAATCCTACTTTTGTTTCAGAGTTTTCTAAGTGTTTTGTTTATTCGGTGAGAACAGTTCACACTTCCATGCTACTTGTACATTCAAGTCCGAAGTCGGAATTATTCCTCCTGTTTATTAGGAGCTAACTTTGATGTGCTGTGATCGTTGTACTTTTCTGTATTACTGTATTATGTGTAATTCCAACAACAAAAGGGCATTGAAAGACATATCCATATCATTCATTAAGGATCCTCGCTCCCCCAAGGAATCGCGAGAGCACGACAGCAAGCCTGCTGAGATCGAAATATCTGTCAAGTCTCCCTCTGTACCTACACTTACATCAGCAACTGCTGAGCAAGACACACAACTAACTGCAGATCCCAATCAGCAGGCTTACCAGCTCAATAGCTGAGGCTGTGAGATTGGTCGTAAGAGATTCTCTTCGAGAAGAAATGTCACAAATGATAGCTGAAAAAGTCAAACCATTATGTACCCAGGTTGATAAACTACGTGACGAAAACAAGCAGCTTCAAGGTATCACACCTGTAATCGACCAATCAAAATGAACTTAGTCAATTGTAGTTCCATATATACTTCAGAATTATTTTTTTCCTTGACTGCATTTTTACATTTTCCTTTACCCAGCTTTAAAATTTTTTGTACCACTGAGAAGGATATTTTATGTATTTTGTTAGATGATGATCTTTTCTCACAGGGACTACATCTTTCAGGGCACATGCAGCAGCTTCCTTGGGAGTGTGCAGTCTGTTTACATACAAACAGAAAACACGTGGTTTTGAGGGTAGACCTGTTTGAAGCTAGGTATTTTGAGAAAATGCCGTATCGTGTGCAATTGGTTTGGTGTTAGCTGATGAGATAGGTAACAAATAACATTTCCTCCGAATATTTTGTCATGAGAAATACAAACTGTTTTTTAAGAATTTTTTTTCCCTCTATAGTGTTATATAGTGAAAACAATTACCGGTGTGATACCTTAAAATACAGTTAGACGAACTGGAACAATATGGTAGACGACCTTTGATTTGCATCTCGGGCATTCCTGAATCTTCAGCTGAAGACACAAAAACTAAAATCATCGATGTCACAACCAAAGCCGGGATCGAACTCTCTCCGGACGACATTGTAAACTCCCACCGGGTAGGAAAACCGAGAAATGGGCCCCGACAGATTATCGCCAGACTGAAATCTGTCGACACGAAATTGGGAATTCTAAAGTCGATCACACAATGACACCAAGAACATCAGGATTAGCGAAGACCTTACCAAATTCCGAGACAGGCTTATGTATTTATGTAGACAACTGTGCCATCGCAGTCGACTAAGCAAGGTGAAGTCATCGAACGGTAAAATATCGGCCAAAGACATCAAAGGCAAAGTATATCACATTCGTGAGGAATCAGACCTGATTCAATTTGGCCACGACATTCGGGACGATGACTCATGACCTCACTGCCGTGATATACCGAACTACCTTCTCCACTTTTCTTGTGAAAGTGAACTCAGTGCTATTGTTTTAGAAACTACCTCTTTAAGCTGAACATCGCTCGTAAAATAGGCACCGTCACACAGGTAGCTGGCAAATAAACCCTTCGATTTCGTTACAGCCGATTGCACACCTGAAACTCGTGGCCGACGCGTAGTATTCCTTTCGTGGTCTTTGGATTTAATGCATTTAATTCTTATTTTATGTGCATATTCTGTTGGTATATAATGCATTGACCAGTTTATTTGATGTTAGTATTCTCCTGGCTTGAAAAAAAATGCTTAAAACTTGATAATTACATCGCGACGGAGTAAAACGGCGAGCGATACGTACGTCCACACAGATGAGACCTCTACAGCGAAATACTTTGAACTGTTTAGAGGTGTGCGCCTTATATAGGGGTGGTAGGGACAGCAGTGGTAAAAGAGAAATATGACGGACGGTGCTTATTTACGAGCGGTGTTCAGCTTTAATAACACTAAAGATACCACACCAGTTTAAACACATAAAAATATACATGTCATTGTAATTCAATGAAATAAAATATAAACAATGATATATAAATCTAAATATTATTCATCATAACTTTTCTCTTCATCTACACACAAATTAACTCTTTTATGCAACGTTTCTGTCCGCACATATTTTGTATATATTTTTTATTATTTTTCATGTACCAATTGTGCTTTTGTACTCCTTCAAATGGAGGGTTTTCCAAAAGCAGTTGTTCCGTTTCCCCTACCTTGTTTTTATTTAATTTCATGCTTACCTTCACATTTGTACAATTTATTTTTGTTTTGTTGTATTTTTTTTCTAAGACTTTACTTGAACAGTATGTTACCAATTGTCATAGTACATGTTCTGTAATTTCAATGTTTTACTTTTCTGCGGAATTTTTCTATACAGCATTATTTTTCTATACGGAATCATTGTTTTCTACCGATTGCAGCCTCTTATGTTACCTGGTGTTTTTTTTCAAATTCCACCATTTTGATAATGGCTAACTCTATTGATCAATACAGTGCTGCAATCGGCTCTTTCTATTTTTCATGCAGATGTTTGTCAAAGACCGCCACTTTTTTTTTTAATAAATTTTCGAAATTGTATTCATCATTCAAATCATGTGTCATTCTCATCACAAATGCTGCAATATGTATTAAGGATAACGCAGTCAATTTTTACCTACAATTTTTCATATTTATTTTGATGATATCCGGTGATATTGAAGTCAGTCCTGGACCAATGACTGACAATGTCCTTGACATAGTTCACCTAAATATTAGAAGTATCAGACACAAAATTAATTATCTTAATACTCTAGTTCATGATTTCGACATTTTATGCTTTACTGAAACTCATCTCGATGACACTGTGTCGAATGATAGTCAATTGACGGTTTTAATACTATTTATAGAAGAGACAAATTGTTAAGGAGATGGGGTTATGATATACATGTATGTTTCAAATATTGTTCAGACGGATACATAGACGCAGAATACGAACCAGTCGGTATACATGTAGAATGTTTGTGGATAGAAATTGTAAACCATACCTGTAACCTTTTCCTTTGTTGTATATATCGTCCTCCCCACGCCAACAATAGATTTTGGACAATTTTTTATGGTCTTTAGATAAAGTCGGGGAAATATCCGACAAAATAGTCATAGTTGGAGATTTAAATCTTGATTTTCCCAATATTCCCCAATCACACCCAATTGTCGATGTTATGTCCAACTAAGTTCAATCAACAACATCAACGAACCAACAAGAATTTCCAGCACGACACGCATATTAATTGACCCTATCCTCACAACAATAGATATTCAAGTAGGCGAAGCAGGCACTATTGAAATTGACTCTACGGCGACCACAAGGGTATACATATTTCGCTTGTTCTGGGGTTTTGTTTGAAGCGGGCGTACAAACGTAAAATTTGGGATTACAAAAATGCTGACTGATAGGTTGAATCTTATGATTAAGGAAAGTAACTGGTCAACTCTTATATCCGAAGCCGATAACGTCTCTGTCGCTGCTGAAAATTTTCCTAATCATTTCCTTAAATGTGTACGCGAGTGTATTCCAGAAAAAAACATTACTGTTCGACCTAGGGATAAGCCATGGTTTGATTCTACTCTACGTAAAACGATTAGGATTAGAGATCGTCTACGTAACATTGCAATGAAAACTAACAAAATCTGCGACTGGTCAAAATATAAAAAAGTTCGAAATCAAGACAACAACATGAAAAAGCAAGTATTTTCTAACGAACGCAACAACATTGAAACTTTTATTGATGACTCTAGTAAAAGCAATAACAAGCTATACTGGAAACTTCTGAAAGACGTTTTTGAAACAAAACTAACCATTGAAATTCCACCTGTACAATACACAGATGATAAAAATAATGTTAAAATAGCGTTTTCTGATGTTGATAAGACAGAAGTGCTTAACAAATATTTTTCATCTATCTCTAATATTTTGACTACCGGTAAAGTTTTACCAGAATTGTGTTTACAATGTGACGAAACTTTAGACCACATTTTTATTGAAGAATTTGAAGCAACTGGCATTTTATCTGTTTTGCCAGTCAACAAGGCTATTGGACCTGATAGCATCAGTCACAAAATGTTAAAATCAACTATGTTTACAATATGCAAGCCTTTATGTTTACTTTTTAATGACATGTGATTATAAAGAAGTGTTCAAATTCAAAAGTCTAAAGGAAAATTACAAAACAGAAGCAGAGCAAACACGGACCTCTTAAAAAAATAGAGGTAGTGTCTTCCCATGAATGTTTATGTAAAAATAAAATTTGGTGTTATGACATAACACCAAATTTTATTTTTAAATAAACATTTGTGGGAAGACAGTAGGATCAGGTGCCATGGAGGAGTGAGCATAAGTCTCTTTTAGAAAGATCATTTCCTAATTGTCGGAAAATGGCACATGTTCTACCTCTTTTAAAAAAGAGGACCCATTACTCTCATGTATATAAAGACCTGTTTCTTCACTAAGCTGTGTAAGTAAAATAATGGAGAGAATTGTTTTCAAACATGTTTATAATTATTTCCATAGTAACAAATTATTTTATGAATACGAAGCCGGTTTTTTACCCGGTCACTCAACAGTGTACCAGTTAATTGAGACATATCATAATATTGTTATGAAGGCATGAAGGGCTTCTTTTAAAATTACAAACTTATGGTATTTGTGGCAATCTTTGTCAGTGGTTTAGTAGCTATTTGTGTAACAGATATCAGAAAGTGATGTATAAAGATGTGTTATCATCCAACTTAAAGGGGCGTGGTCACTATTTTTGTCAAAAATTATTTTTCCGATTTTAATGCTTACAATGCTTCAGTAAGGCATTTTTAATAGACAACCAAAATTTGAGTGTCATCCGTTGAGTTTTAAGCGAGTTACAGAGCTTACAATTCGTTGCTATGTAAACAAAGCTTTTGTTTACATTTTGAATGTTTAAGTGAGAATTTTTAGTTATAGACCTATAATGAATGTTTTAAACGTTAGGAACTGTTTATTTATGCTTAAAATAAATTAGAAGATAGACAAATCAGCTTGCATATATTTTACTGGTAAATTGAACCTATGTAAACAAAAACAGGGCACTAGCCTTGTTTACATGACAAAGAATTGTGAGCACTCTATCTTGCTTATAATTATACGACTGACTCTCAAATTTCATTTGATCATTAATAACCTAACAACAAAACTATATGATAAACGTGATGACAATTTTTCTATAGTCAACTTTCCTTACTTATGTAGCAATAAAACTTCTCACCTTCATATGGTGTTTTTGTCTCTCAGTTAATTCGATACGCAAGGGCATGCTCTTCGAATGAACAGTTTCTAAGGCGTGGCAAACTACTCACAAACAATTTGATAAACCAGAACTATCAACAGTCTCGTTTGAAGTCATCTTTTCGTAAGTTCTATGGTCGATACAACGACCTTGTCAGCAAATACAATCTTCCACTGGGTCGCATGCTGACTGACGTTTTTCATACTAATTGTTAGACCATATTTAATCACCTAATTGTGTACGGACTTTTCCGGGGTTTTTTCAGATTGCGACAAAGAGCACACTGCGGGACCTGTCAGCAGAGGATGCTCACTCCTCCATGGCACCTGGTCCGTGTTTGCTCTGCTCCTGTTTTGTAATTTTCCTTTGGACTTTTGAATTTGAAGACTGTTCGTTATCACCACATGTCATCATTAGAAATCCGCTCTAAAGCATTATAAATAATAAAAACCGAAAAATAAAATTTGACCAAAATCGTGACCATGCCCCTTTAAGTGTTAATGCCGGAGTACCACAAGGATCTGTACTTGGGGCCCCTTCTGTTTTTAATTTATGCCAATGATGTTGCACAAAATATGTTGTCCTTCTGTAGATTATACGCAGATGATAATTCAATCCAGTATGCGGATAAAAACTTAAGAAATATAAAAAATGTGTTAAATCATGACCTCAAGATATTAGGAAAATGGTCTGATTATTGGTTACTTAAACTTAATCCTAATAAAACCAAAGTTTTTGACAGTCAAAACGTAATGAAATCCCAGAGCTGTTTTTTTTTTTCAATATTGTCAGTTAGATATTGTTTCTACTCATAAACATCTAACGTTTTTTGATGATTTGAAATGGTCTGTGTACATCAGTGATATAGTAAATATCGCTTGCAAAAATGAGGACTACTTAAGAAACTTAAATTTACTTTAGGCAGAGACAAATTATCTAAATTATATCTAACTTTTGTAAGACCAATATTAGAATATGCTTCTTTTGTATGGGATGCTTGTTCTTCCGCAGAAATTCAAAAGTTAGAAAAAAAACAGCTATTAGATATGCTTCAAGAATTGTCACGGGACTTCCAATTTCGGCCTCCAGGGAATCATTGTATTTTGAAACAGGGTGGGAATCATTGGCTAAAAGGAAGGGAAATAGCTAAACTAACGATTATGTATAAAATTCATTACAATTTTGTACCACAATATCTTAGTGATATTGCGAACATTTATAGAAAAGATACTTCTCGCTACAGTCCTCGTTACGAAGACAATTATATACCTCCCAGAGTTAGGTACGATACATATATAAAAATCATTTTTTCCAGAGGCTATAAGCAAATGGAGCTCACTGAATTCGGATACCAAGAAATCAACATCCATCAGTCAGTTTCAAAGAAGCATTTCTAATAATACGAGTGATACAAAAGTTCCTAAATATATTCTTCATGGTAAAAGAGTAACTAACATCATTCTTACAAAATTAAGGCACAATTGTTTACTTAATTATGATTTACATAGAAGAAATATTATTGATTCTCCAAATTGTATACATGTATGTGGAAAGAAAGAAGATGCATATCACTTTTTATTTATTTGCAAACGATTTTCGAATGCAAGAAATACTTTATTTAACGAACTATTCCAAATACGCGATTTAGGTATTATAGATTAGCATACAGGTGAATCTCGATAACTCGAACTTCAGGGGACCATGATTAAACTTCGAGAGATCAAGAGTTCGAGAGATCGAAAGTTTAAAAAAAATCCGGAAATATTTGTTCTTGTCATGTTGGTTCTAAAATTATAGTAGCCGGAAGTTTATAATCATAACATGGAAGGATAGTCTAACATGGTTTCATTCGTATTTTCTGCTACTCTACATCAATTTCAACAATACAGAAATTAGTTTTGTGGTTATTTATTGTTTTTGTTAACTTAATTTTTTTTAAAAGTATTTTATGTTTTCTTGATAACAGAATAGTTTAGATAAAGACCGGTTTAATTTACCGTTAATTTCACAAGTTGTTGAAATCAATAGATCAGTTACAAATAAACCATCTACCCTTTGAAGGAAGCAAGGGGTAGTGTCACTTCCGTAATTAACCAATTAACACTACCACGCTAGCCCCAGGCGTTCACTCTATCATCCAGGTAAGGTCCACGCAGAGCTAATTATACACTTGATCGGTCGCGTGTGTACACAGTCACCACTTCGAGTTATCAAGAGTCAAAAACAATGAAATATGTATAACGGGACCCTGGTTTTACTTCGAGAGATCAAGAACTTCGAGAGATCGGAGTTCGAGAGATCAAGAGTAAATTTGCTTAGTTATATAGAGAAAAAAAAATCGGGACCGTGATTTCACTTCGAGACATCAAGAACTTCGAGAGATCGAAGTTCGAGCCATCGAGTGTCACCTGTACTTTACGATGGGGTAATGATTACTTAGATTATAAAACTAATGTTAGAATCTTCACTGTATAACCAATTCTCGCAGATTTATATAAGTATAATGTTGTGTTTTCATATTTTTTTTCGATATATATATATATATATATATATATATATATATATATATATATATATATATATATATATATATATATATAATGTTTGATGAAATTGTAAATTATTTGTATTAGGGTCAGAACCTAGTAAGTTGCAAGAACTTATGTTCGAACCTTTTGTATATTATATATACAATAAAATTTGTTTAAACCAAAATAACAGTAATATCTGTCTATCACTTAATTTTATAGTATTTTTTTATAATTTTTTCTTATGGATGAAAGAAAATGGAAAATGTAGCATTTAATCAAATTAAGTTTTCTGTCAACTTTTTCTTCATTTACTGAAAAATATAAAATTCATTTCATCGTAGCAACAAAATCACTTAGCAGTTAATAAATAATAGCGAGCGCAGCGGAGCGAGCTTAAAGAACCAGTGCGCGCTGGAAAAAGAAGGAGCTAAATACAGATTCATCAAGAAAATTTTTTGGCAACATCCCATAATGCTTTCTAATGTTTTCTCCCGTAGTGCTATGCGAAAAATGGCTAACATTTAACTCGTATTTTACGGTGCCTTGAGTACCGCACAAGCTTTGTTGAGACCCAAGAGATTCTTTATTATTATTATTGAGTTGAGATACGTATAGATTTTAACGTATGACGTCAAAGTGACCGCGCTATATTTCCGCGATAAATTTAGAGGTGGGTCAAACATCTGTAATGTGTGTTCTCGCTATTCAGTATAAACTGCGAAACCTGCCTCAGAAGATTAGTATTAAAAATTTTTGGCTTTGATATAGAGAGATTATATATATATAAGCAAGAGCCATATTTGACTCACTTTCATATTCTTCCAATTTTAAGCTAATTTTGCATGCATGTACAATAAGTATAAGAAAAAAAAATTCTTATTAAATAAATTAAAAATTTAAAAATTAAATATTAAAAAAATATATGTATTGCTATAAAAGTTACAGCCTCGTCATTATGAAATAAATAAAAAAAGAATAAAGAGAAAAAATAAACAGTTGAAAAATCTATGTAGATATTGCATATTGTCAAACCATTAAATTGGAAAATGAGAAATTACGCACCTAAAAACAGGGACCGGAGAGCATGGATACAACGTATGTATTTAGAATGCAAAAATAAACAAATTTTTAAAAAATATATGAACCAGGGAAAAAAAATAAAAGTCAGAAAACAAGGTACAACAGAAAAATAATATTTATCGTT
This sequence comes from Magallana nippona, assembly GCA_033439105.1. Lineage (NCBI taxonomy): Eukaryota > Metazoa > Mollusca > Bivalvia > Ostreida > Ostreidae > Magallana > Magallana nippona. Next base: position 44,383,617 of record CM065921.1, read on the forward strand.
TACAATTTTGATCGAAAACACAAATTACATGCATTTTACAGACTGATCTCCAAAAGTAAAGAACGGTTTAAGGGGGATGGAAGTCTATGTATTTTGTAAGAATTTTTTTAAACTTAGAAATATATGATTCTCCTCTCTCTCTCTCTCTCTCTCTCTCTCTCTCTCTCTCTCTCTCTCTCTCTCTCTCTAAAAAAAAAAATCTTTGATATTAGCTGATATAATCATCAAAATATCACTTTGTTGACGATCATATATTGCATCATTGTCATCTAAGTGACAAGCTCGTAATTACATGTGTAATTCTTGCTTCTTGTTGCGCTCGCCACAACGGTAACACCGTAAAATATATTAATGTATTTATTGTTTACGAACTTTTTGTTTTCTTAGCTCTTAGGAACAGACAGATCTGTGGATGTCAAATGTATAGGTTATCTCTCTTTAACCAGTCAATACATGGCTGAGGCAAAATCGGTGATTTTCGACTGAGAAAGGGAAGTCTTGAATAACTGCATATTTTATCGAATTTTAAAAAAACACGAGCTTGAATTAAAATAAAGCTGGAACTCATTCAAAAGTTAGAAAGTAAAATCAGACATCTCATGAATTTTTTTTTTTTTTTTTTTGCAGAACTGTAGCTCCACGGGAAATTCGGGGGGAAGGACCATGGAGCTACAATACAAAAAACTTTACTTCACTTTCCGGGGTCGGATAGGGTGTTAAGAAAAACTTTTGAGGCAAGTAATGTGGTAAATCAGAAGTAAAATCTCTCAGAAAGTTTTTGGTATGAATTAAATATTTACAAAATACATTCCTAAATTAGTTTAATAAGTCCAAAACCGTGTGCAATAAATATACAGTTTTTTTATGGATGGGTCTGTAGCTTCACGGTCCGTCCACCCGAATTTCCCGTGGAGCTACAGTGCTGCAAAACAATCCATGAGATGTCTGATTTTACCTCCTAACTTATGAATGGGTTAATTTAGTCCAAATTTAATGCACTTTAAAACTTTTTTAACGTTTTTTTTTTTCCAAAGTGCGTTGCCACAACCTGATGTAGTACCAATATGTGGACATACAAAATAATGACTTGATTTTTGAGAGGATGCACGGTACAAAAAAATGGCCTTTGGACATGCCATCTCCTAATCTACTGATTTAAAAGACGTAGCGAAATCTTTGACGTGTATTTATAATTAGGAATAAACTGGCATCATTTCGGTTGAAGATGCTTGCAATCGCGAGAAGTGTACACATACGTTACGTACATGTAATAACGTCTGATTCTCTTCAGAAATGCATAATACAGTAAACTTTAGTAGTCTGTTTTCTATATTGTGTCAATATACATGTACGATCCTCTCCTACTGGCATCTGGCCGTGGGTAGGAGAGAGCTATACGGACTTTTGACCGTGGCTTAAGACGATGATATTTGTTATGATTCAGCTAAAATACTATACATCCAATGCGTGTTTGCTATTTATATTATGAAATAGAATTACACTGGCAAAATAACCTAGCGTGGCTTACCTAGTGTTGTTTCAAAACCCCTATCTATGTAGGTCAGCTGAGCTACTCTAGTTGGGTACATGTACGTACACGCATGTATCAGAATATTTGTTTATTTTTTTTGCTAAATTATACAACAACATCGGCCAATATAACTCGAGATGATTAAATAACAATAAAAATGTCAGATTTCAATTAAAATGGAAAGCAGCATGGTACATGCATGTAGTTTCAAATGTTAAATACTGTTATACATGCATGAATTAAATTTTAATATTGAACTAAAGATCGATGCATTATTTATTTATAAGCGTCAAAAAACCGTTTTTATTTTATCAGAAACTAAAATTTACAGACAGAATTTTTCATTTAAAAGACTATTTTAAAAATTTAGACATGGGTGTAACGAAGAATTTTGACCCGGGTTGAAAATTGGCCTGGGGATCATTTTTCAACCACACATGTAAGAAAACAATAAATGCATGATGTCAATGAAGCCTATAGTTAAGAGTTGTTAATTATAGTTTCACAAATACAATACTATATTTATCAGATATCGTTTATCATCATGAGGGTTTAGAGTTTTTAACCGTAGTTTACAAATCGTAAAACCGCATTTATCAGATAAACTATGTTTTACAATCGTAAATCATTGTTTTCTGTGTTTTCTGTGTTATATTTACAGTAATTACACTTAGAACTGAAACATATATTATCGCGTTAACCATGGTTTACAGATGTAAAAATTACGTTAACGTCGTTCACAATTATAGTTAACAATAGTGTACGGTCCATTAATGTATATTTTACATCGCGATTTGTAAAACTATAATTAACAACTCTTATCTATAGTTAATCATATAGTGTTAACGAATGTAAATTATAATTTACAGGTGTGAATCTATATTCAACAGCAAAATCTATTGTTAACGTTTAATTACAGACAAACTTACAACCGTTAAATATTGTTTTACAGATGAAAACTATAGTAAACGAAATGATAACTATGGTTTGAACATATTTTATTGTAAAGTTGGTATATACTATAGGATCGGGCACAAGTTCTATAGACTTAAAACGCCCTCTCCTGTGAATTTTTTTCATAGAATTTACACTATTACGAAAAAATTACAATATCAAAGGTCATAATGAAATACCATTATTGAAGTCATACTAAAGTAGATACATATCAACGAAGAAAAATTGTAATAAGTTTATATATCAAACTTTGGACAATGTTAAAACCGTCCAGATCTCTTTAAAAATAACTATTATAGTTTACGGGTTGTAAACTATAGTTTACACTAAATTACAGCCGATAAACCTAGTTTATGAAATGTGAATTCCCAGCTCATTTTCTCGGAATTTGGTGTGCCATTAATAGGCTGACAGACACTGTATTGAATTCGCTAAAGAGGAAAGTTTTACAGCGGTAAATTTCTAAATTTCAATTTCCTCAAATTCGTTATTTTAGTACATGTATATTTCAAAAACGTTAGTGTACATTTTCATGCATGCTCATTCGATTCTATACAGTGATGCACATCTAACTTTCTATATATTACACCTTGAAAACTAGTTTTTCCATGGTTTATTTTGCTGTGAAAATGTACTATTATGATAGTTTTGCGTGTTACTATAAATTTGACAATGTATGATGAACATGATATATAAAAAAAAAAGTTTTATTTTTCTAAAAATAAAAAAAAAATATCCTTAATGGAATATACAGCAAACTATATAACTGTTGACTTGTACGGGATGACAATAATGTAATATTGCTTCAATTTGTAATATCTAAAATAGTTTTTCTCACACAACCTTGACATCAATTCTATCACTATTTTGGTCATATTGAAGTGGTAATTAAATTACAATTTTTCATTAAATTTTCCATGTAAAAATTGAAGCTCTTATTGCTTTCAGTATATGATCATATGTATGGGGTTGGTATTAGGTGCAATCCCTCCTGTAAAGTTTATTTGGTTAATGAAATTGTTTTATCTAGTAGACTAAGTGTTTCCGAAATATCCAATACACACGTAATTAACACACCCACGAGAAAGTGTCTGAAAATATTAAAGTAAGTAGATTTATTTAAATCACTTTAATTTGAGCAAGTTCTACTTCATAGACAGTTCCAAGCTTTGTAGGCTAGGGTCAACTTTCAAAAAGGTCATTTTGGGCAGTTGAAGAATGACCCCGGGTCATGATAAATTTTAAGACTTTTGGTCTCAATTTTCACCGTTGAAAAGTGACCCCCGGGTCAATATTCTTCGTTACAATGGGTCTAACTATATTAAATAAGAAACGGTGCTAAGAATTTTCGCAGAAATTTTTTATAAAAAAATCTATTTTAGGGGGTGGGCCGGGTATCTTTTTGTATCTTTTTATGTGTAACTTTGAAATAGTATGCTTGACTGAGCATGCTCATACGCAACACCACAATCCAAAATTTCCTAATGAAATATATGCGTGTGCCATACACACGACATTACTAAATTCACCTCTTGATATAGGCTTACTCACGTGTGAAAAGAGAAGATAGATCCGCCACCGTTCTCCCGTTTGTCAACGTTCAGAAGATGATGTAATCCTCACTTTCTCATGCAGTCGTGGTGTCATTCGCGTTGCTGTGTGAATCAGTGTTTATAATGAGTGTGATACTATAATTTACAGAGTTTCTATGTAAATTGAACAAAAAATAAAGCGAGGAAGATTGTTGTGCTTTCAAAATCACTATTTCGTGTATTGTGATATCCTAACCAATCAAAACGAACGGATAATCAAGTGCGCCCATAATCCACCAATCAAATGCTTTGTTTGTAATCGCTCACCTGCCCGTACAGAATGGCGTCAGTTAGAGTAAGTATCTCACTTTGTGTGTTTTACTACGTTAGTTTTCTCGATATTGCAGACATCTGTGCAGTACACAACTTCAGAAACCATTTCTCTCACTATGGAGACCATGGCATAACAAACTGACAAGTGTAACTGTGAGGAAAACAAATTTACGAAGCGAGAACGGTATTCCGTCCGCGTTTGTAAAAATACAAAAGTTGTAAAAGTTGCATTTAAACAAAACATAACCCCCGGCTGATCTTACTACTGTCAGTAGCATGTCTCATTCAGCGAGACGAATTGAGGCTCATAAGAATGAAGAAGATGGAGTCCTTTTATCGAGAAATCGAGTTTTACCTGTTATTATAGCAGAAAAAGGGGGGGGGGGGGTATATTCAAATTTTAAAAGTTTGATAAGGTTGGCTAACGCTTGTGCACACTACTTAAAAGAAAAAGAAATCATTGATGCGTGAATACTACGTACAGTTGTAGAGCAGTTGTTTGCTTCATTACTTTTGACACCTCATTTAATTAGTTGCACCATACCCATTATAACCATGATAACGGTACTGCTGTAACGTAGTAACACGTTTTCTTGATAGGCGGATCCTGAGGGGTGAAACATTTATTTATAATTAAGAAATATTTCCTGATCATCAGGATTATAGATCAGTTTGAATATTGATTTTGAAAGAAAATAATAAGCAAATTTTGGAGTGAATCTTTTTTTTTAAATTATAAATATTTAAGAATAACTTTCATCTTTTAAATTGAAAAAAAAAATGTGAGAAGGAGTGTCAACTTCTAAAAAAGAAATATGAAAAATATGCATTTATTGCATCTTATATTCTTATTTAGTAGGAAAGGAGGAATAAACATATATACCAGTGCTCTGAAAATATACATCGATGGACACTTTGGGCAATAGCATTATAAAAGATGTCATTTAAAAGTACTTGTGAAGATACTCACTGTACATTTTGTGTTAAACTCTGTCTCAAGATATGATCCTTGATTCACATTTTGCTTATGTGGTAGAGTCAGGTATATGGCATTTCTACTAGCTCTGGCTAGTGGGTTAACCCTTTAGCTCGATCGGTATAGAGTGCTGGATTTGCATGCCAGAGGACACGAGTACAAACCCCAGCAGAGGCAATAAGTGTGTCTGTTATATTTAGTGCCCACGTTGAGACCTGGTTATTCTCTGACGGGTGAGAGAGATTGTCTCCAGTACTTTGCCTCACAGGTGTTGGCACTCTGGAAGAGTTGAGGATGCCTCTTTTCTTGGAGGGGGACAATGTAGTAGAGTTAGGTATATGATATTCCTACTAGCTCTGGCTTGTGGGTTAACCCTTTAGCTCGATCGGTAGAGTGCTGGAGTTGCATGCCAGGTTCAAACCCAAGCAGAGGCAATCAGTGTTTCTGTTATTTACTGTGTTAATTACTGTCTCGATATTTGTAAATTTATACCTCAGGGTTCGAAAGATGACTCCATTCAGAAGTATTAAAAATTTCAAACATTTCTCATGTAAAATGCCCTCTCTAACGTATCAGGTTTTAATACACAGATAAAAAATGTGATGTCTACGGGGATTTTGAAACAGAAAGTCGGATGATAACATTAGAAAATTGTGCGAGGTATTCCGAGTAACTTCCCAATAGAGAAAAGATTTCAACATTCCCAATTATAAGTTTTCGTTCTTGTCTGAGTGAAAAATGATATTGTGTGAACATGGTGAATGAAATTATCTTGGATATTTTCTCATCTAACTATTTCAATTGCACTTTATAATTTTACGGGTATGTTTATTTTTATCAAAAATCATCCAAATGTGTTGCATAAATATCTTGGGACAGACTATAGTACATGTACCTGTAATGAAGGTAAAGGTCATTTAAAATTATATGACAATACAAGATAGACAAGTAGACTCTTCATACTCATTGACCTATTAAAGTTCAAGGTCAATTGACAAATGTAATAACTAATGACTAAACCTTTTGGCAATACAAATTTTAAATGCTCATATTATTTCCATGTTACCCAGGAGCCGACACATTCCAAGCGCCCCCATGTTGCAACAGAGAGGCTAAAAGAGTTCCTGAATGCCCCCTCTCCCACCAAACAGAAGTACTGCCCGGTGCAGGGTTGCTCCAAGGTCCTGAGTAGTGACCCGGGTCTCCGGTACCACATCCAGGCTCATCACAGCGACCACCAGGACTATGTGTGTAACAAGTGTAACAGGAGCTTCAAAAGGTCAGGGTCAATCAGGCAACTCCTTCCCTCGTGTGTGTGTGTGTGTGTGTGTGTGTGTGTGTGTGTGTGTGTGTGTGTGTGTGTGTGTGTGTGTGTGTGTGTGTGTGTGTGTGTGTGTGTGTGTGTATCACTATGTATTGTTTTACATGTGTTTGACATTGTGCAAGTGTGTGTACATTAAACCTTTTACATCCATAATGGTCGAATTTGACTGGAAAGCCATTTTCAATTCATTATAGCATTGTTTAAAGTTGACGGTTTTAAGTTTAATTATAATGTATAATCCGATCAAATTCAAAAGAATGCACAAAGCTTGACATCCATGCAAAGATATTCATATACATAGTATGTATATGAATATCTTTGTATGTATGATGCAGTACATATCCTTAAATGATATGTATTTATCACATGATTATCTCAATTTGCGGTGGATATCACTCATGTAATAAATTTTTGATATTCCACTGTGTTCTTACGCCACGTGACGTCATAATCAAACATTACGTAGCTTCATGCGGATGATTGACGTAGAATGAAAAAGTAACATAACAATTCAGTTGAAAAGTGTAGAGTTGTAAATGTGAACCATTAATGCTGCTTTAATTTTTTCTTTCATGAATTAATAAAAGTATGCTCGAAAATGAAACGTTTGTTTGTTAATCTTTAAAGAACTTTTTTCCGTTTGTAAAGTTGTTGACGTCTTGTAGTATATGTGTTGTGCGGTTCACAATTAAAATTTTTGTAGAAAAGATTGCGGTTTAACAAAATACGTGGTTAAACATGTGATAAAAAGAATCTCTCATGATTTGCGATGGCGATGGTATATGATTTCTATCCCCTCGGCGAGGGGATAGAAAACACACAACTCGTTGGATAAATATCATATACCATCGCAAATCATGAGAGATCCTATATTTCAGTTTTCATCATGTTCATATAATTTCATTCATAAAGCAATTTTTAAAAACAAATTTCCCCCAAAAATGAGTAAAGTTGCCAGATGCAATCATTGGATTAACGACTGTCATTTTTCCTTTGAATGTTGGAGGACCCTTGATTGGTAATTTAAAGACAAATTGAATATAAGAAATGATAGTCACATTGGAAGCATTAAGGCTTTCCCATAAAAAATTAGTTACAGGAGGTGAATTGTGGACATTAAAATAATAAAAAAAACAAAAACTTGCCACTTTGAATTTCATAAAAAAAGCAAAATAAGCTATAAGCTTTAACAAATCTCCCTAGAATAAGAAATAACATTATGTGCCCTTAACTGCTTACATATAATGTAGGTTGATTGAGATAAGAGTGAGAGGGTCTCACAGACTACCTGACAGTGAGAGGTGTGTTCACCTGAACACAGGTGTGAATGTGTTATAATGTGACAGGTATTTGGGTGGATATGATCAACAGGTGTGGAAATTTAACACTTCAGGGGTAGATATAAATTGTACATGTAGATGCTTCTCGGGTGTCCACACAGAGCTAACTCAGACAATGTCATGTAGAGAAAGAGAAATATTTGTAGTTTGTTTCATATTCTCTTGCCTTTTTGGCAAAGTTTTTTCTCAGATCTGTAAATACATAGATCTGATAATGTTAAATTTGATACAACAAAATATAATGGTGAAATATAGTACAAAATGTACATGAAGCATGGCCTACTTTTAGGATATAGGGGCTAAGCTAGAGCCTAGAATCTATACATCCTTGATAAGATATCCAGCTTTGTTGAACTTGACAAATCATTTAACAGCTAGGTCTTTGTTTTGAGAAAAAGATCAGACGTTTTTGCCTGGGACATGATATGTTACTTCTATAGTTTACGATACATTACTTGCTTCAGCTCCAATGGTCTGAAGTATCATCTGAAGAAACGGGCGGGGCATTGTCAGGAGATGGAGGCTGAGGCAGGGGGGAAACAGTCACCCACAGAAGTAGAGGGACCCACAACACAGGTCCAGGTGATAACAGGTGAGATCCAATGTAAAGGTAAAAAAGGTAATTAAAGAAATAGTATATGTAGTAAAACAGGTATGACTCAGTAAAATGGTCAGATTCAAGCTGAAAAAATATATACTTTATGAAAAGTCAAAGTATAACAGGCAAAACTCATGATCAAAGCAAACAGGTAAAGATGTTGAAGTACAGAGGAAATCCTGGTCTGACAGAGAATTCTAATAAACATCAAGAATGGGTAAGGATTTAAATTTAATAATGAACGATAATTGTTCAGCGTAAGTGAGTATTTAGAGTTAATGAACCTATATTTTATTTTAAAAAGTACTAATATTTTAAGGTACATGTATGTGTTTTTGTACTTTTGATTTCAATGCTTAATAATTCCCAATAGCACCAACAATCCGGAGACAGACAGCATCCATCCCAAAACCTCTCAACCTGATTGGTCAATCCTCCTTGTCCATTCCTGTAACCAATGACGACGTTAATCAGAACGAGGCTGAGAGTCGACTCATCGAGTTTGCCAATATTGCCACCAGTCCCCAGAGTCCTCTGATGCAGTCCGCTCCCCCCAAAGTCTGGGATAAAAGGTCATTATTGTGGGCTAGCAAGTTAATTTGCGGGTCCCCAAATCCACTTAAAAATGCATAAAATTCTAAGTTAACCTTGAAACTATACAGACTTTTGGAAAAATTTTAGTATTTTCATTTAATATTAAATTCTACTGGTAGCTTGTATCATTAAATGGGACAAAGATATAATCAGTCTCAGTCCTTTTATTTTGTAGCCCCGCTATGAGACATATCAAGTTCTCTGACTCCAACATTCCTAGTGCTTCAACAGTCTCCAGTCAGACACACAGAGATGATAATGGGTTGGTTTGTTTCTTTGTTGTACTTAAATCTAACAAGATTTTCTAGTGAACTCGGCTTGCTCTTCTGGCATGTTACATGATGTTATCACATCATGATATTCCATAATGTTATTTCACATGATCATGGTGATGTACGATGATGTCATTACACCATAAAAAATGTGCTGAACAATTGCATTCCATTGTACCATGATCACTGGGTAACTTTACTAAGCTGATCCCTTTAGGAATTACCTTCAAAGTTTACACTTGATACTTCACTGCACTTATTTACACAACATTTATGTGAGTCTTTACTGCTTTCAGGAACTACTTTGATGACGGCAGTGATCCGAGTGTCACATCTACTTCACCTTTCCCTGGTTGTACCAGTACTCAATCAAACGCAGAAGAGACCTGGTCTCATAGCTGGCCAAAAGCTGTGTGGCAGTGTTTTATTAAAGGTACAAAATCTAGGAGGCTCCATGTTAACTGTAAACCAGTGTTTAGGAAGCTCTTAACACTTCATGTTTGTTATAATACATCTCAATCATATTGGATCTGATTCTGGTCATGCTAGTGGTATAAAATTTCACATGTACAATCATGCTTTATGAAAAAGGCTGCTAAAAAAGGGTTAGCTGCTAAACCTTGAAATCTTTGAATTGGTCAAGTGTGTCATATTCCAGTTTCCTATATCTGATATTAATTCAAATACAACAGAAGTCATCAAATTATCATGTCTTTTAGTTAGCTTAATGATTAAATAATATAAAATGGAATCTGCTGGACTGGGAGATAATTGTCCATGCAGAATAATCTCCCCTCTAGGTTAATCATTAAAAGAAAAATCTTTTTGTTTTAATACTGTAGTTGTTAGGTATATTTCATCGAAAAAGTAACGGTACTACTATTAAATTTTTATCATAAAATGAAGGATGCAGTAATGTAGATGCTGCAAGCAAGTTGTACGTATGAAGTATTGTAATTAACAGTAGTTAAGTGAACTAGTCTAGGATAATTTTGTAGTTTTAGTTTTCATCAGAAACTCATATTGCTTGCATTGACAATAAGAGTTATCTTCTCTTTGTGCATGCAGTCATGGTGTTTAGGTAAGTGTTGAATGCTGTTGTGCACCAATCACATGTTTTGATACATTTTTGTGATTAACAACACAAACGTTTTATTGTAACATTTGTTTTGATTGGTCAAATAGCTAACTTCACCTAGTGCGATTGGTCAAATGCACCCACATTGTAAAGGAGGGAGATTTCAAAGAGGAAATTAAAGTATTTTGTGATAATAAAACATGTATTCTGATACATCGTACCAATTAAGAAACCTTCCGGTCTATTTTATGTTTTATTTAATACAAACACAGTTTCTCAGCAGACAAATTTATTTCCTCAATAAAAAAATGTTTTTCATCCCATTATCTTATGTTAAAGGTTTTGGTATTTCATCAATGATCAAATACAAACAATAGAATGACCCAAGCACAAACCATGTTACATTGAAATGCTGAATAAGAAAATAAATTGAGCTTTGTTTTAATTTAAGGCCAAGATATATACTTGTTTTAATGAATTTCATTCTGTAGTTGATAATAAAACCTCTGTTACCATCTTATCATTACCATTTCACAGACACTAGAGTTCATTTTGTGGGAGGAAGTGACAGACAGACAGAGGAATTGTGGGATTGGCAGTCTGTGGAAGAGCTGGCCCTACAGGAGAGGATCGCATCACAGGCAGCAGGGACGGACAGCAAGTCAGGTCAAAGGTCAGGGTCAGATATATATAGCCAGCAGTGTGAGAGTAATGAGTGGGTCAGATCTTTAAAGTATTATTACAGTGATTAATGCAAACTTCAAAGAAGTTGATTTCTTGTACGGGAAATTTCACTTGAGGTTGAATTGTTGAATTATCTTTGATAATGAACTTTCTAGATAAATTATTGCATCAAGTTACAAGGGTTGTTCACACAAAAGGAGAAATTAAGATCCTATGGGTTTGATCCTTCTTTACAGCTTTGGCTGCAGTGGTTTACGCCTGTGTTCTATCAACAAGATGGCAGACACCACGGACAATAAGGGACTCCGCCTGTCTTTCTCCACCGGCGCCACTGACCAGCCCTCTCTCTGGGCGATGTGTGAGGAGGCTCATCCGTTCTTTGTCAAAGATAAAGGTATGAACTTGTAGGCTTCCTATCCAGAAATTGGGGTCAGGATCAGGAAATATTTAAATTCATTTGGGCATGAGTTACATGTTGGTATAATTTTGTGGAGAGATGATTCTCTTGGACTACAGAATTATTGGCAGGAACATTAATTTGTTGATAATGAATGCAAAAATATCCAAGAATTTGTTCCTCCAGAAAATGAGAAAATAAATCGATTCTGTTGCAGTTAAATCTTTCAATTCTCAGGCAACAACGAACAAACATCTCATAGACTTGAACAAGTTTTCTCTAACTCTGAATGGACTTGAGTGTTCTATAATCAGTGAATCCATGTGTAACTCTCTCTGACTGTACATAGTCTTATAATCCTTATATCCTCGTTTTGTAACATGACAATTATGCTTGTATCAATGTGTTGCTCTCTGACTTTAAATGGTTGTTCTGTTATCCTTACATACTTATTGGTTGTTACAGGTTGGTCGTCCATTAACCCAACCTTGACCTACGATAGATACGGCATTCCTTGTAACGTCCTCAGTGAGCGGGACCTGTGTCTCCCTCCGGATCACCCGGACGCCAATCCAACCGACGATGTCTTCCACACCATTCAAGGGTATAGTATATATATCTGTGGCACTCTCCCGGCAGAATACACTAATTTACTGTCTGTTTTTATACTGAAAAAAATAATGTTTGTCAGTGATGGATAGTATGTTGTTGGTAAGCAAGTTCTTGTTATCAGACTTTGAAATAAATGAAACAATCTTCAGAAAAGTTTTGAAATTAAATGGGAGGGAAATTGAATGCTGTCATTGAAAAGTTTATGTGACAGTGTAAAATGTGTACAGTTGTTTAAGTTTGTTGATGGGGTTTTCTTTCAGATTTGAACTGACCCCACAAGATCATTCCGCTGTGTTTGCTTTGAGCAGTATGGCCAAGGTAATTGACCTTCTCTTTGTGGGAACAAAAAAACCCAGATTTATTGTCATTAAATAAATTATATGTCTTTAATTAATATGATTATTTATAATCATCATCTCTCTGCTAAAATCTTGTAAAACCACATGGATACTAAATGTATGTATATGGATTCAAGACCTATTGTTCCGATTACAACCTTAGGCACACTTGGTGCATTTATGTTTTTTGAGCACATCTTGGTTTTAAGGTATCCGATCCATATTAGCACCAAATTTTCTCACCTTCAATATCCATCATGTATAAAATACTTTGATATTAATGCGAAACATTATAGAGTAGAAAAGGATTTACCATGAGAAATTTTTAAAAATGTTATTACCTAAGCAGTAATTATTGAAAATTGCATTGAGGTCTATGGGGACAAGCAATTTTTTTTTAAATAAAAAAGTAAATACATGTACTAAGAATATCAATAAATGCTCCGGTGGAAAGATGTATTTAATCATAAGGATTAGAAAAACTTTTGAAAATATTTTTTTTACCAGATAGATTTTTTTATAATTGATTTTTATAGATCAAAAGCAAAGGGGGGCCACTCTTCCTGAACAGGTAAAGGTCATTTATTAGGACAAATTCCGCTCTTACATACTGATACTTAAACATGAAAATTATGTCTAAGTATACTGAGTATTAAGACCATACATATCTGCTATACATCCAGATTCATTGAATCTGGGGCTATTATGGATCGGATACCTTAAGTATGTTTGAGATAATAAATTTAACTGATGTAGACTTATAAATGGATGATGTACAATTTTTCATATGTACACTTGAATTGTTGTACTTTTATATGGAAGTACACTTAAAAAGATGTACACTTGATGTATCAATCATTTTTAGCAAAAACGTGATTCCGACTCCACCTCTAGCCCCCAGTCTGGATCTGGGTCACCAACCAAAAAGAGGCAGCTCAAAGAAGAGGAGGGGAAGAAGCCCAAACGACCAATGAATGCATTCCTTCTGTTTGCTCAACGGCACCGGGTCACTCTGACTCAGGACCACCCAGGGAAAGATAATCGGTATCATTGTTTGATTCATTCATCAACTTTCAACAAACATGAAATCGTGTGAGGTTTACTTGTTGTTAACTGGCAGAGGTATTGCCCCTAGACTGTAAGCCCATGTGTTTGGTTTGCAGTTTTCTGGATGGTATGCCATTTAAGTTATTGAATACAGGGTTCGACACTAACTTTTTTATGCATTAGTCCAGCCGGACCAGTGCCTGTTTATTTTAACTAGTCCGCAGGCAATTTTATTTGCCCGTCAAAAATAAATTAAAATGCATTACCGCATTTGCCTTATATAATACACACTTTTTAAATAGAATTTGTAAGAAAGGGGTGCATAATATATACCATAATGTTTTTCTTACAGTGTTGCACTGGTTTAGTTGTATTGTGCTATGTCGAAGTTAATCAGTCCAAAACTAGCAAAATTATTTGTGCGCCGTAAATTGCAGTTTTTTACTATGGGAGGCACTCCCAGGTCGTCCATCCGAATTTTTTCAGACCAGGAGCTACAGACCTGCAGCTACGTGTACATGGTTTATGCCGCCATTACAGATGTTATAAATAGATCTGTGCAATAGATCCGGGCTATGAGCTACCTTGTTCTTTTCATTCTTTAAGTTCTTTAAAAATCCGTTTAAAATCGTAAGCAATTTATGACAAATGATTTAAACACAATTCATTTAAAGCAACTCAGAAGGTTCGTTTCAGGTTTTTTTTAAACACGTTATCATCCCTATCGAATCCGTTGTTGTGAAAACATGCACTTGTCACCTATTTTCTCGGACATCCCCTTAGGGCAAAGAAATAATCAAGTCACCCTCTGCAATGTATTATATGCTAGATAATAAAAATATTGTCAAGGTTTTCCAGTAAAATGTCGACAATCGCACATCGTTAATTCACACATTTTTTTTAAACAAAACTTTTTATTAGTCCAACCGGACTGACTACACAGAAATTTTGTCAGTCCGCATGAAAATCTATTAGTCTGTGACTAACGGACTAAGGTTAGTGTCGAACCCTGGAATATTTGTGGAGTAAGGTTTCTATGCACTTACATTCGACAGTGTATCACAACATACAGTATAGGTGTCATGAGAGTATCATACCTGTAATAATATCACAATATATGGGGACCACAGAGTTCAAGTAGATTACAGCTAGTTCCATAGGAAATCAAAAGTGTGATTTGTCCAAGATCATGAAATTAAATTGGCTAATTTTTCAGGAAGTCATGACTAACGATGAACTTGCATGATTTATACAATGTAGGGCCATCAGTGTAATCCTAGGAGAAATGTGGAAAAACATGAAAGAGGAAGAGAAGTTGAAGTACGAGGAAGAAGCCCGAGTTCTGGCTGAAAAGCAGAAACAAAAACACCCCAACTGCTGGAAGAGGAAGAAGTAGTCAACGCCATCTTCTTTATGTAAGTAGGTCAAGGTCTCAGGTCAAACCTTGATCCACTTTGTTAATTAGGTTGATCAGTGCCTTTCGCAACAAATGGTATGTTGTGTGGGTGCTAATTTCGGCAGTTAAAACCATATTCCTGAATCTGAAATTGCCAAAATTTAAACTTAAAATACATTGTATGCATGTATATGGATGGTGGGGTTGGGGGGGGGGTGTCCATGCCCCAAGTTTATATTGGTCAAACAGTTGAAATATATACATCTTTTATTTTATTTACATTTTTTTTTTCAGATGGCTCTCTCTGATCTCATAACGTCCGTGACACACACTGCCAAATCATCGTGCTCTACAGTTTATTTATTCCATTTTGTACCAGTTATACATGGAACCTTTATTTTCAATTTGTTTTTATTTTTAATGTTCAATCCAAAGGTCATCTACCTTTAAAGATAGATTTTTATATATATCATTTATATTGAAAGTGCTAAGAGAAACTGTGTCATTACACAGACAGGCCAGGCCTTCTTTACTTTACTTTGTGGATCCACATCTCTACAAAAACAGCCGAATGTCAAGAAAGGAGTAATCGTATGCCAGTTTATTTTTAATTACTTTATGGGATACTGGGGTTACATGTTTTTATCTATCTTCTAGCATTTGTAAGGGAAAACAATCTCCAGCAAACCATGCTAATTATTTTGTATGAAGCCTTTGCTGCCATAATTTATACGATGTCGGTGACTGTTGCATTGTCAAATGAATCCAGTCACTGATATCCAAGACACAAGAACCCATTCTTCTCTCAAAAGCTGTATTACCCACAGGCACTTGACGTTATAAATTTTTCTCATAATAAAAATAAATACCCTTTATTATTAGGTAAAGGGTATTTATTTTTATTATGAGAAAAATTTATAACATCGGGTGCCTGTGGTATTACCCAAGGAAATTCTTGTGCTAGTTAAGAATTAAGACTAAGATAACTTTTGCTAGTATAATTAAAAAAGGTTTTCAAGGTAGTAAAATTGCAATAACTGTCAGATGTAGTTTTAGAAAGTGTGACACAGAAAGATGGTAAAGCCAAAAGTTCCATTATCATTTCTGTGTGACTTTAACTACTTGTAACATAGAAAACTATGTAGCATTTTGAGTCTATGAGACTTTTTCATTAAAGTTTATACAAGACATAAAGTGAGAACATTCCAGCTTTTGCTGTAGACTTTTTAGACATAGTTCCACCCATTTTTATGTTTTATATCGACAAAGGCAGCTTCTTCATTGTCACTTAGTGTATCATTTCTGTATACTCAAATATAGGTAGCAGGTCTTTTGATAGGGCTTGATGGTCGTGGCCAATTTTAACTATTTTAACCCCATTAGGAAGAAGAGCGCTGTATAAAGATAAAGGAAAATGATCAAATTTTAAAGCTAAAATATTTGGGGGTTTTCTTTACTAAATGTTAGTTTACTGCCAAAAATATATGTCAAAGATTAAGGCAGATCTGATGTTTAATTAGTTGACCAGTCAGCCTCCTTAATACAGTAGTTGTCTAATCTGTCAGTAAAGCCCTTCCAAGTACAGTATAATGATAGTTTCAAGGATACCTATATTTGTGGCCAATGATTCTTTCAATACAGTATCTTATTAGATGTAACATTTCAAGGAACATTTAATTTTGTGATTGGACTCAACAAAGTCCACAAAAATTGGTATTCAAGGAATATTGATGGAACAACAGTACATCAACCAAGCTTTCCAAAACTGGTTATTTTTTTGGAACATTTTATAATGACACCAAATGTTTGAGATAAGTCTACATTCAAGATTTACATGTATATCCATTCTTATCGGAATTGGATCTCACATGATTTTTATATGAAAATTTTCAAGATGAAAAAAATTATTTTGATGATTTGGGAATAAGGATCGTTTTTGTTTTTGTTGAGGATATAAATTCATGGGGGAGGGCTTCCCACGAATACCTTAAATTGAGTGACCGTGAATTGTAATGAATCTGCAGTATTTTAAGTTCATATATAAGCTCCATTCACTAGGGCTATGTACCATGAAAATATCATTTCCAACTAAGACGGAATTTTAAAAAAATAGTGCCTAATACTTGCATCTTCACTAGCCAAGGGCTGTATATGATCCCTTCTAATCCTTAGAGGAGTGTTGTAGATCGTAAAAACTTTGAATAGCGAAGATGAACTTTTAGAATTATTATTTTGTCTTTATGAGAAACTGTTTGAAATGTTTTATTTCAATGTCATCTGAAGTTATGTTTATTTCAACCTTTAATATGTGTTCTCTTTTCACTGAAATTCTTGGGCGGCAGAGTTGGCTATGAATGGTTACCACTATGTGGTACAATGGTTCCTTGTTTTTCTCTTTGTTACATAGTAAGAATTGGCAAGAAACATCACTTTTCACTAGTCCAGAGTGATGAAAATAGGTCTTAATTTTTTTCAAGACATTTGTTGACACGGGTGAAAAGAACTTCCACTAGGGAAATAAAACCATTAAATAGATATTAACTGCCAGACTGGAGCCCATTATTACTTATTAGGGTTGTTACTGACTGACTACAAAAATATATCGGGTTGATCAATCTCATAGATGGCTAGGCGAATTTGCTGCCATGTTTAAACCAATGAAAGTGTGACATTTCAGTCCAAGGGAAAACAATTAAACATATTGGACCAGCAACACCCAAAATTAAATTGTAGGTAAAATTATCACTTGGACATACGACATCCAGCACTCAGTTACGACTAAGAAATCACCCAAGTATACAAGGAATAGTCCAAAAGTCTATCTCATAAATTTCAAAGCTCATTAAGAGAAAGAGGACATTCCAATTATTTTTTTTTTTATATATTAATTTATATTTAAGCTAGGCAATGTAGAACAACAACTTGTAGAATCTTTAGATGTTTGTAATCTTTTTTATTGAAAAATTTTATGGCCGGTTTTTATTTTTGTATATGTATATTTATAATAAATTCCATTATCCGCTAGGGATGTAAAAACTTAGAAGCTGGTATTTATTATGTTTTCATATTTTATCCTAGTTACTTGCCTAGAGCTTGGTTCTCCAGAATTTAACCATCGAATTTTATACAGTGCTCAAAGTGAAAGCAAAATAGTGTTAAGTATTATATAACAACTTGAGGTGTAGTTAAATTAACTATAGAGATAATTTTTTTTGTATGAAACTTTTATGTATTGTTCTTTCTGTGCAATATCAAAAGCAAATATGAATTTTTTTATAACCTTGCAACTTTGTGAATTTATTCCAAATATTGATCGACTGCAATGTCTTATCAATTGACATATCATCTAAGCTAGCCAAGGGAGGCAATATCCTCTGATAGAATTGTCTCCCTTGGTCAGTGATGGTGGAAAAATAACAACTGAGACTTGTTGAGAGAAAAAAATGTGAGAAGTTTAGTATAATTTTTTTTTATCATGTATGCAGTCATATAAATGCTAGAGAACTTGTGAAAATGTCAATGAGTGAAATATTAGAATATTGAACTCCATAAATAGCCATTGTCCCCCATTTCAATGTTTTTGTGTATGTTGGTTGTTTGATTTTACAAGCTAAGAAGGTTGTTCATGAGAGTGAGAATTGTAGCATTTTGTTATGTTTAATATATATATATATAATCTAGTCTTGCTTTGCTAGGGAATTGCTTATCTCTTGCAAGAGTTTTTTATAGCCTACATTTAATTGAAAGGCCCTCAAGTGAGAGGGTAAGGGAGTGCTCATTAAAGGTGATTGTTTTGTAGGGAGATAATTCTTGCAATATGTTTATATTCATAATGGTAAGTCTTTTATAAATGATAATGAGTAAATTTTCTATTCATAAATGAATTTAATTTAATGATTTTTTTTATTAAAGAAGATTAGGCATGCCATGGATATGAATGGTTATAAATGAATTTTCCCTGACAAAATATTAGGATGCCTGCTTCATTAATTCCTGACAACAATGTTTGAATGCCCGATTCATACTGGCAGGGCACCAAATGTAGCTAGCAGGTCTCTTTTGGTTATCTTTAGTTCTATATAACTTCTTACCCTTGTCAATAAAGAATGGGAGATTAAAACATATCTATTTGTTAACTGTATCTTGACAAGTTTTGGTTTCATATTTTTTGTAAATGGAGCATTTTTGAATGGAGATATGAATGTTCTGCTTTTTGCTGTGTGCAATGTTTTTTGGATTTTTTTTTTTTATGTATATATATATTTGCAATTTTTCATATTTTCAGGTACTGTTAAACTGAAAATTGTGAGCATGAAAATGTTTCCAAAACATGGTTGTTGGGTTTTTTTTCATTTCTTGAAATGCATAGAACTATCTTAATTCAACTATTTTATGAGTTCTTTAAATTGTTATTACCCGGTATTGCAGATTGTATTACAGTTGGGAACTGTTTGTAATTTGTAATTCGTCAATGAAAATAACAATTTTCTTTTCTAGAAATGACAGTGATATGGGAAGGGAGGGGGATATATATATATACAGTTACTCATCATTTTCACTCATTAATGTCATGCCGCCAACTTTTGTATGAGCATATTGAAATTTACTGAGCTAGCAAAGAAAGCAATAAAGCTGGTGTCTTTATTGTCAAATTGTTCTTTTTGGTTTTTTTTCAATTCAATACACTAGACTGAACATTGATGACTAGGTTTTAGTATCAACTTGCAAGTCTCTCTCAGAGTTATCCTTCTTGGCATGTTTGTTGGTATAATACATGTACATGTAATACCATCATACAAGGTATTATGCAAAAGATCTAGTGTTAATACTTAACCATTTACCGGTAGGTAATACATGCATTTTATCATTAACACATTTAATGATGCATGTAGGTAATATGCGTGGATCCAGAATTTTTTCGGGGGGGGGGGGGGGGGTCCGAGGCATATTTTCGGTAATTTCGCTATGTAAATTTAAGAAATTTGATTTTTCCAGGGGAGGGGGCCCGACCCCACCTCCCACCTCCCCCCTCTAGATCCGCGCGGGTGTTACACGAGAAAGTTGTTTAAGACGTGTATCACATCATTTTTTTATATCATTCAGACGCTTAACTCAATCCTGTTAGCTGTATATAACTTTTTTTTTTAACAGCGTGGTCCATGAGATAAGATTTAAATGTGAGTTTATGGATTTGATATTAATGAACTCATTGGCAGTCATTGGCCAAAATTGGAGGAATTATTCTAGGTTCCTGTTTAGCTGAACGGACGCTTCGGGCCTCGCCAATCCTTGTCAAGGTGACCCACCCTAACCGGCGCTCGCTGCATTGAAGGACAGCATCCCTCCCCAAGGCATCCCCCAACACCCCACCCCACCCCTCTTCGTTTCCCCACTGGACAACCATCAGCCATAAAATCTAAGAATTTGGGATTTAGGTCTCATCAAATTTTTGGGTTCCTGCATGACCCATACAGGCACTGCACGTAAAAAAAATATATATCTTTTTATAATAAAATTTTCACTATACTATAACAGTTATATTATCAAGCATAGTTTTGGAAATAATCTTTTTATAAAAAATATATTTCTAACGTCAAGCGCCTGTGGTAACTTATCAGTTAAGGAGACTGGATGGACAACAAATTGACCATCAGATCTACATAAAATTTTAAGATATGATTTGTTTATAGCTATAAACTATTTTTTAATAAAGAAAAAATCCATATATTTTACTTTCTAAATTTTTGGAATGTTCCTAAATTTTTATATAGAGCTCTTCTTCTAAAGGAGATCAATACAGTCTAAAAATGGCCACGACCATCCAGCCCTCTTAACTTTTTGGATGTATTCTTTGATATTTATTCTATTGGCAGTCGAAAGAGACAAGAGAGAGAGAGACTTGTACTCGATACGCTGCGATGTTCAGGTTCCACTGATAAAAGCGTGCATGTTCCTGTGTACAGGTGACATATACCTTCAACAGGTAGACACTTACCTGACATTCCTGATTGACAGTCAATCAGGCTCATGTCACTAGCGACCTTTCCCACTGAATAATCACCCGATACCATGAAGCGGTGCCTTTGTTCAAATTTCTGCCTGGTCATGGAGATGGTTCATTCAGGTTATACATTTTTTGTCTATTGCATCACCCCATCACCTTGTTAAACAACGATTTTCTAAATTCATTTTTTTTTTTACAAACTTTCACACCTATTTATGTTTGATTTATGATGATCGACTCTGATATATCCACGCTTAATTATCTCGTAAATTTACGATTCATGGCGATGTTTGAAATCCGTCAATAAATAAAGAATCCCTTGGTACGGGTACAAAGTCATCTTTATTTCATTGGTACGAAATTGAATATCCATAAATCATTAATGATTGACAATTACAGTAATACTTATTTTGGTAGAAAGCGAATACTCCGTCAGAATTAAATAGGCACTATAAATGGGTGATTGGAAAATATTTCAACAGAAACTGAATCCCTATGTTGGCGTCTTATTAAAATCATCCATGATCCATTGGAAGTGTATGAATAAAAAAATGTCCAAGTTGTAAATAAGCCGTGTGTGTGTGTGTGTGGTGGGGGGGGGGGGGATCTCTCTCTCTCTCTCTCTCTCTCTCTCTCTCTCTCTCTCTCTCTCTCTATATATATATATATATAGTCTACGTTTCTTTGTGATCTCTTTATTATTCTATTTTCTCCCACCCCATCCCACCCCATTTTCCTATGTATTTTGATTTCTTCCACAGAGAGGGAGAGAAAGAGAGAGAGAAAAATTATTTACATCAATACTCAATTTAATTTTTTTTTCACAATAGTCTCTGCCTGCAATGATACATGTAATATTCACAATCATGTACTAAAAAATAGGTACAGTGTACTAATATCTTGAACACTTAAAAGAATGAAATATGATAATCATTGTTTATCGAGTAATTATTGTCGAACGGAAATAACAATCGTTGTTATTCAAGATAACAAGTTTCTGGTAGATGAATAACACCCAATTATCACCAGGAGTGTGACGTTATTTCGTCTTGGACTAATCAATATTTAAATGTCGGGAGGTATATAAGAACCGATTTAATTTCTCCCTCTGTAGAAAGTGTCCACAAAAAAGCGCAGGTCTTTAATATTCACTGGCAGGTGAATCATCTTTATGACTGTAAGAATAAATCGATGGAAAAAATAAATAAATGATAAAATTGCGACCTTCGCCGCCAAAGGTGACCCGCCTACGAGTTCGGGGTTTTA
Source organism: Magallana nippona (assembly GCA_033439105.1). Classification (NCBI taxonomy): domain Eukaryota; kingdom Metazoa; phylum Mollusca; class Bivalvia; order Ostreida; family Ostreidae; genus Magallana; species Magallana nippona. The sequence goes on from CM065921.1 coordinate 44,405,893, forward strand.
CGGAAAGTACAGAGCCGCTCAAAAATACTCTGCAGTTTAGCCATTCAGTTAACTATATTTATTTTAATTTTTTTTTCTCTATATGATCCATACATTGTATGTATATAAAGTCAGATTCATTCTGATAATAAGCTAGGTCAATTTTTTTTCAACCTTAAAAGTTTATCCCATTGTACAATAAATATCATAGAAGAGGAAGAGGCATTCAAAAAGTTCATAAACAAGTGTCTATTAGAACAAATGCCGAAACTATTCCATGGACTCAACTTGTAGTCCATGCAATCTCTACTTGAAAAAGAATATAAAACTGAATTTGAGAAAAAATAAATCACTGAACACGAGCTTAGCCATCTCACTTCCTCTTCCGGTTCTAGAGCTAGCACGCGGCACCTAAAATATTGAAATAATTTATGACCGGTGTCCAATTTTGTAATCATGTATACATGTACTAGCAAAATTATGCCTAAAAAATCCACGATACATGTAACTTAAGGATTACATTTACTCAGAATGAAAAAAAAATTCCAGTGATGATAATGAAAAACCATTTATTGTGTGACCTAGACCTTTGACTGTAGTGTTATTTTTCACTTTCAATAAAGTAGGTCAGTGACCTACTTTTTTAGCTAATGACCATTGAATGTTTTTTGAAATTTTAGGGAAAAATCTCTAAAACAAATTACACTATGATTGGGATTTTCTTAATTGTGAAAATAATACAAATTGTTTAACTCTTTTAAAAACTAAATACACTTTATAAACCGCAGTGGCACTAAATAGATACAAAGCATTAAGTTTTCATTCACAATTTTTAAGAATATTCCAGTCCGAATTCCCTCAATCAGTTTTCAAATTCCTAACCATTTTTGATCCAATTTAACAAAAAGTTGAATGATGAAAATACTGAAACATTTATAGAATTAAACTAATTATATTGACCTTATTCTGCGGTCATTAAATCTATATGAGGTCAGTGATCAAAATTTTGAGATACGGTCTTTTATTGGTTTTTTTATTGCATTTTTCAATATTTCTGTTTTGCATGACATACGATTATTTTAATTAATAAGTGAGATAAAAGCAACAGAAAATATGCAAAATTTTGTTGACTAAGATATAAAATCTATCTTAACTTTGAATATCATGACACTGCCTGAAATATTTCAGCGAAAAACAAAATTTGAAAAATAATTAGTCCGAATTTCCTCTGTTTTGCTCGAAGTTCATTTTTGTTTGTGCCCTTTTTCATAATATGGTAAAAATATCGAATGCTATGTCAATAATAATTCATTTCATAAATACTTTTTGTGTTTAGAACAAATAATCCTTAAAGTGTTTTGTGCATAATTTTAAGTATTTCCCTTTTTGCATTGTTCCACGTAGTTGTTTAACATTCATTTTATAAGCGTGTTTTCAATTATTTATCCCTTTTTAATCAAAATATTTCTTTTCCTATTTCAAAAAGATACAAACTAAGGTAGACTAGAACGAAACACATGTGAAATTGGTTTTAGTAATATTTTTTCAAATACACAAAATAATGGCATTAATTCTTGAAAAATTCAATTCACAAATATAAATCCTACTTTTCATTTACTTAATGCAGAAAAAAATCGAGGTACCGCGTATAATATTTTGATCATTTCGACCATTTAATCTTTGTCAGTTTTATCGTTTAGTTATAAATGTATGTAACTTGTGGGGTTTTTTTTTAGAATAAAGACCCGATTTGGATATAATCATCACTGTTCACTATAGTCCAAAATATGTGACGTTTTCCTGGCTTTTTTAACGATTTTGATATTTACTTGCCAGGCAGATTATATGCACAGGGGATTTTAAGGTCATGTCAATAGGTCAAAGTCAAATATTATGACGTCATCTACGATTTTTATTAATTTTCGCCTCTATAGAATACTTATAAACCTTGCCTAATCTAAAATCTACGGCCTAATTTTCATTATTAAATATTATCTTAACAACAGGGTCATGACAATTATGATATTATATTTTATCTAAATTTGAACCATTCATTTTCATTTTTATTGTACTTCCTAAAAAGACATTAAAAGGGTTCGATGGTCGTGGCCATTTCTAGACTACATTAATTAAAGAAATCTGTATAAAAATGTAGAAAAATACTCAAATTTAAAGGATAAAATATATAGATTTTTTCTGTAGTAAATAATAGTGTATAACAAATCATATCGTAAAAATTTATGTAGACCTGATGGATAAATTGTTGACCATCCAGCCCCCTTAAATTTTAGACAGATTTGCGCATTTAATAGAATATCTGCAGAACCTAGTGGTTTATAGAACCGACAATATATATAAAAAAAAAAATAATAGAATTCAGTGCTTAAAATCATCGATTATGACGGCATAATTTTAGGGAGAAACTGTACATGCAGGTAAATTTGATACGTTTATCTGCTGTTCAAACAGAGCAGTAATACAAACATTAACGTGACAAAGACATGTCGTGATACGAAACTGTGGTGGGGGAGAGAATCAGGAATCTATATATTCTCTCTCTCTCTCTCTCTCTCTCTCTCTCTCTCTCTCTCTCTCTCTCTCTCTGCGATTTCTTTAATTTCAGCAATGAAAATCTATATAGTTATAATTTTTATAGTTTATTGAAACGAACTGACATTAAAAGGTTAGAAATTCGTACATTTATGTAGTAGATAGTAATGGGTGTCATTAACCTAACTATACCTTTTATTGTATACAATATATAATCAACAGTGATAAAGAAACTTTGGACAATTGTATTTTCTTTTATTCTTTTTTTTTGATTATTTTACTGTGTGACATCATATTTCACTCTTTTGGGATTTATACAGTAGTCACTGGATGGTAACGTTAGAGTTTATCAGAGTCATTATCTCCAATATAATGAACGTAATTTCTACGTATCAATTCATGTCGATCATGTGCAATCCACACGGAACGTAGATTTAAAACTTTATTTATAACTTTTTTTAGCAGGTATTTTCTCAATATTCATAGAACAGAATCCATGCAATCCAATATAATTCTACCCCATTGCCTTTACATGTAATTGCAGTATAAACATCCGGGCCCTGCTGGTGGCTTGGTAGCTACACTCATTAACAGAGCGCCCTGTGTCTATCCCACACCTGTGTGTTTCGTCAATGATTGACGAGAAAAAGTTTTGCCCTGTGACACGTTCCTTCTTCTGTGTCAGGGAACGTCTCAAGACTCGACATTTGTCGCCACCTTCGTAGATCCTTTACCACGACAAGAACGTTAATTTTGAGAAAGGCTGAATTGATATGTCGTGAGAACTTGGTATCTTACAATATTAAATAGATCTATAGCTACGAAGGCGGAATTTATACCTCGAAAAAAAATTAAAAAGTACGTATAACAAATTAAAGTTAGCTCTAAGTATTACTAAGTTTTTAATGTTATTACAAAAAAAACTATATTGAATTTTCTAAAGAGAGAGAGAGAGAGAGAGAGAGAGAGAGAGAGAGAGAGAGAGAGAGAGAGAGACGGGGGAGGTGATCTGGCTATCTTTTTAATAGTTTTTCATTTCAACTGTATCACTTGTTCCGACGAAGACCATGAGGAGTGATGCTATGAAATATCATCACTATTCCTTTAAGTATTCCAATTTGAAAATTTTGAGAACAACCCAATTTAAACAAATGGCTCGTTGCCAAAAATTTGTTAAAATATTCCAGAGAACGAAGAGATGTGTGAACTGAACTTTACACGTGTGTATCATGCCTATTTCTGTGGTTACATAACAAGTATCGTAATTCAACAACTTAAAACTAATTCTCCATATATTATTATTATCTTTTTTGATAAATAAAGAGAGAGAGAGAGAGAGAGAGAGAGAGAGAGAGAGAGAGAGAGAGAGAGAGAGAGAGAGAGAGAGAGAGAGAGAGAGAGAGAGAGCATGGATTGGTATGTAGGTAATTTAGTTATATAGCTTATTAGTTATTGATATTTTAGGAGTAAAGTTTAAAAGGGACAACGAACAATAACCGAAACTTAAATCATCCGATTTAAAATAGAGAAAGATTTATATACAGATTGCAGCTTAATGGAATTTGATGAAGGTGGTTGGGGGGGGGGGGGAGACCTTGGATGTACTTGAACGTTATCAATGGGTGGCCTCTGAATGGGCTCTTGTATACATGTAGCTCTCTGAATGCCTATGTCGGTCATCCACACTACCGGAGTCTGCGCCATCAGAGGAGATCGATATTGCCCCATTAACGGCGAACTGAATTCTTTGTTGTATTTAGTTAGCTGTATTCTGTAATCGGTGGGGATTATACAGGGATTATAGAAGTCATCAGCGACAGCCCTTAAGTTGTTAAACGTGCATTTTCTGAATCCACGCGTGATAAAATCCTTCCGGTCCGACTACAGCCTACAGATAGGACGTGTTACACGTCACGCAGGACGACGAAAGCTTAGAACCATTTTAACAAGAGCTTGGACTTTGGGTAGTTGTGTCAAACAGCAATGTGACGTCGACTTGTCTATTTCATTGCTGGCCACTCAGCCGTGGCTTTTTGAAAGCAACAAGATTTGTCTGGCTTTTGAGCTAAGACTATACTATCTGTGCTAATTTCGCTTGAAACCAGCGTCATTTTAACTTGTTTTGATGCAAGAAAAAGATAGTTACATCCTACCGAAAGTCCAAGGTTAAAATGGTTCTACCACAAATCGAGACACTTGATTGATAAAACGTATACTGTTTATTATATATATATATATATATATATATATATATATATATATATATATATATATATATATATATATATATATATATATAATCAGTAAACAATATTTAATAAAAAAAACAAAAAACAATCGATCTCCGATTGATTTATCGGTTGTAGATAATTATATCTCTCTTTGAGAACTGTTAGGGGTGCGACCGTGCAAATGTCGATCTGAACGCACGCGCTGGACGTGTCCTTGTTAGTGGATTAAAACGTAGTCAATAAAAGACGTTGTACACGACCAAGATATTACGTGAATTTAATGATGGAACAGAGCTCGCTCTTCCCACGCCAGCTGATATAGCCCCCGCCCCCACCCCTCTCCCACTCCAAATACAAAAAGAGGCGCAACCGACGTAGTGAACAAGAAATTTCCATTTTGTAGTAAAAAGAAATATGTATAGTGTTGAACCAGTTGTACACTAATATTTGTGATCCCTGGACCTGTTTATGTAAAACAAATACTTTATCGGACACATATACATTTCAAACCGGGCGGTGTTAAGGGATTCCCATTTTTCGACTTATATTGGACGTTTTTAACATAAGTCTGCAAGTTTTTGTGACTCAGTGTGTAAAAATGTATAAACTAGGATATCTTATTAAGGAGTTTATTTTTATTGTAAAAATCGTGATGAATGAAGCCCTGTGTTTTCCCAATTAAAGTCTTAAGCTCAAGTACTTCAATTATGTGTAGGGTGTTCCGTATTCAACATTGATTGTTTAGTAACCATTTTCCCCTCAAACTCATCAATGCAATGGTAAATTTTAATTCAACACGTGTGATAAGGACACGTTAATTTGAGATACTTTAATATACCTCTAGATTCTCTCTTTCTCTCTCCGTCCGTCTCATTCTCTCCGTCGGTGCGTCCGTCTCTCTCTCCTCTCTCTCTCCGTCCGTCCGTCCTTCCGTCTCATTCTTTCCTTCGGTGCGTCCGTCTCTCCCTCCTCTCTCTCTCTCTCTCTCTCTCTCTCTCTCTCTCTCTCTCTCTCTCTCTCTCTCTCTCTTCCCCTCAATTGTCATATTTGCAGTTGAGAAAGAGCATTTATATAGTAAAATAACAAGCACAGCATTGTATGAATATATAAGATTTTATTTCATCTACACAAACAAAACTAATGTTCACACACTTCAAAATGCTTCAGTTCACCGGGAGTGTTCGATGAGTGAAGTTTATTTATAAACCAAACGACTGTCTCACAGTCACAATTGGAAGTACTTGTTTCACAACAATCGTTTATTTCCTTGTTTAGGACAGAAAACAATTTGCAAGGCCGCCAAAATCACTCGAAAACGAAGTTCATAATGAGTTGAGTTGAACACTTAAAACATTAACCGTCTCTTTTCCCATGCCAATCAACCGGAAGTTAGCAATTCTTCTTCATAATAACGCTGTGTTGTGATAGGAAGCAGGGATGGAGCGCGGGATATCCGCCATATTGATAAAATGATTCGAAGGAAATGTTTCAGACGTGAAATCAATTATAAGAAGTCTGCAGTCTTCCCGGACTCTACTTCAATATCTTTAACAGTTTTAATTGTTTATGAATTGAACAGTTAATCTACAAGGAAAGTAAAAACGGTAATAGATCTGTAATGAGCAATGCTAATATGAATTAATATTTTTTGAATATCTAAGAGTTCAATCAATTTTCAATCTGTCTAACGAAGAGAAGGGTTGGAGGTCGTCAACATACATTGATCAATGACGCGCAATTTTCTGTAAATCACTTCGAGATCTAAGAACACTTTCTGCACCTAGGGGCATTGTGCTGGAATGATGTTCTTCTAAGTGTGTTTGTTTTGCTCTTTATAGGAATATATCTAATAATAGCCAGTTCTAGAAGAAAATAAGTCTTAATAGCTTTTGTAGAGAAGAGTTACTCGTTACAAAAATAGATGTCATCCTATTGATTAGATATTTCTGGTTCTATTTGTTTTCTATAGACAGACAATCATAAAATAGGTTCACCAATATCTTGAAAACTTTTCCTATCTTTGGATGTACCCAACAAGAAAAACTGTTAGTGCTTAGTTTCCCAGTAATTGCTGTTAATTTTTGTCTTTCTTTATCAATTATTATAGATGGACGCGCGCCCTACCAGACCAGCCGAAGTTTCCGTAAAAGCATGAGACAACTGCCAACTGAAGAGAGTCCGTCCGTTTGTCCCTTATTTATAAAAAAAAGGTTCCGTCATATACGCGGGCACGACAAATGAGCCTTACTGCTCAGTGCATACGACTGTTATGTTATGTAAATTCTGAACTAAACCGACAGGGTGGCAGTTAGTACAAAATTTACAACACGATAATTTAGTTCTTTTAATTGTCACCCTCGCCCGGTAAATTTAAAATGTGCAATACGACACAACCATATGCAATAGCAGCATTATATGTACTTTTCAACTTGGAGAAATGGTCAGCCACCATATGACCTCCACCATCGTCCCGTCTTTGCTTAAAGGAAGTTGTTTAATCAGGGTTTGAGTTCTCAGATTCGGATTGATAAAAAGTTCAATGCCATGAGTAAAATTTGTTCTAAACACGAAAAGTGTTTATGAGATGAATTATTATTGACATAGCATTCGATATTTTCACCATATTATGGAATAAGGCACAAACAAAAATGGACCTCGAGCAAAACAGACGAAACGCGGACTAAATTTTTCAGATTTTGTTTTGGCTGAAATATTTTTGACAGTGTCATAATATTCAAAGTTAAGATTTCATTTGTTAGTCAACATAATTTTGCATATTTTCCGTTGGTTTTATCTCACTTATTAATTATGAAAATGGTATAACACGCAAAACAAAATATTGAAAAATGCGAAAGAAATGATAAAAGACACCGTATCCCAAAATGTTTATCATTGATCTCGTATAAAGTTTCTGTCCGCAGAATAAGGTCAATATAATTAGTTTAATTCTATAAATGTTTCAGTATTATCATCATTCAATTTTTTGTTATATTGGATCAAAAATGGGTTAGAATTTGAAAACTGATAGAGAGGAAATTCGGACTGGAATAGTTTTAAAAATTGTGAATGAAAACTTAATGCTTTGTATCTCTTTAGTGCCACTGCGATTTATAAACTGTATTTAGTTTTTAAAAGAGTTAAACAATTTGTATTATTTTCACAATTAAGAAAATCCCAATCATAGTGTAAAATTTTTAGAGGTTTTTCTTAAAATTTCAAAAAATATTCAATGGCCATTAGCTTAAAAAGTATGTCACTGACTTACTTTATTGAAAGTGAAAAATAACACTACAATCAAAGGTCTATGTCACACAATAGATGTTTTTTCTTTATCATCAGTGGGATTTTTTTCATTCTGAGTAACGTAATCCTTAACTGATGTTTTGACTGCATGGAATATACCGTTTTCGAACGCCATGTTGCTAACGTTGAGCTATAGTAAGCACGGCATAGTATTTCACAGAGTTCTAACCGCTCCAAGTATTTAAACGGTACAGCTCCTTAAACTTACATAACCCACGTGCTTCCGGTGTTGCTTTTGATCTTAATGAGTCTTTTCATGAAGAGTGTATACAAAAAAAGTTAATTAATGAGAGAGAGAGAGAGAGAGAGAGAGAGAGAGAGAGAGAGAGAGAGAGAGAGAGAGAGAGAGAGAGATGAACCTCAGCTTCGATCAGGGAATATTGGTGTGTCATGGTTCATCAATGTTTGTTCATTCACATCATCACCCTGCAATTATACAGAACCTACAGACAGCGGATTTACAAACCCATTCCGGAAGCACACTGTTATCTAATTATACACCGGAAATAGTTGGCAGATGGTAAAAGATGAAATGTTTTCCATACATAAATCGTCTCTGTTTACCTCGCGGTAATAAGCCTCCTTTGGTTTTTCCTTCCACAAAGTTTACGTAATGAGCCATGATAGTTTACAGAGAGGGAGTTAACCCCTTATACACTAATGAATAAAGATAAGGATAGAGAGAGAAGGATGAATGAATAAATAAAGACATAAGGGTTGATCAATATACAAAAAAGGATATAAGGTATATAAGATACCTAGAAATGGATAGATGGATAATGAACAATAGATAGATAGATAGATAGATAGATAGATAGATAGATAGATAGATAGATAGATAGATAGATAGATAGATATTATATAGATTAGACGTCTTTTGAGTCGAATAAAAGTATATACTGGTTTTTCTTTTGGTATGCCGCTGAATTTGAAATAATTCCGATATTTAAAAGACGTTTTACGTCATAAGTCCATATCTTTTAATATCAAGTCTCTATCAGCACTCCCCTAGTATAAATGGCTGCGTACAGTACATCTGACTGGCATTTAACCTATTTCATTTATTTTCAGTGCGCGATTGCACCTCATAAATGTTTTTCCCAGTTATGTCGGACAGGATGTTCTCAAATCTCATTCTGCTGTTTTCCGGTTCCGGATTGGATTCGATCCCTGTCTAACCTTGCCGTCCCTGTCGCCGGCGGCGTAACACTCTTGTTCTGTAGTTATATGTGTTGACTTTCCTGTACTTGGCAGGAATTGTGTCAAACCTGGCGATACTTACATAAATTGACAGCAATTTTAACGGCGAAATCGCTAATTACTGGTAATCAATAAAGATATCGGTCAAATGGGCGGAACATGAGCTAAAAACAATCCTTATTTGTGAATGAATTATGTTCAAGGATCAAGAATTAATACGATAGATATATAGAACTCGTTATCGTGATTTGAAAACTTCTCTCTTGAGAATTTTTCACGTTCGTTGCTTGATGAGCTTGCAAATAAATAAGTGTCATAATTTTGGGGTATTTTTCTACATGTACTCTTAGTTACGGAACGAATATATGTGTAATACATATAGCAAAAGGCCCGGTGATATTTTCAGAGTTTTATTTCCATTTCAATTTATAGAAATATTTTTAATATATTCATTTATTTAATTAATTTATTCACACTAGTACTTTAAAAGATATATATATTTTCCACAATTTCAAGCTCTTCAGAGATTAGCTCATAAATAATTGCATTGTTTAATTAATTTGGAATTACTCGACAAAATAAATCAAACTTATGTCTATTTTAAAAAAAATAATAATATTTCATGTTCATTATTAAAACTTTGGAATGATATGTAAATAACACAAGTTTATATAATAAAAGAGAATCGGTCCTGTGAAATCTTTCCAAGTAAATACGCCGTGTGTACGATGTTTACATTTTGTTATCAATGTCCTCAAAAATACACCTATGTATTAGCTATAGTCAAGCGTCAGCGCCCATAAACCAAGCGCTCAATGGAAAAGCGGCAACATGGCTTAGATGTGGTATGTAGTAGGAGGACTTATTCCGGAATTCCTCAGTCTGAACGTCAAAACCAGTAAATAACAAACACCGCTAATCCTGTCACCCACGCCGCGGATCCGTCCGGTGTTCCTTCCGATTTTGTGTTTTTGTTTTTGTTTTTTTTTTCAATGATTTGTATTCTTGTAAACAGGTGACGTACACGTACCTACTTTTGCGGTCGGTGATGTAAGTATTTACGAAGGCTTTGATGACATGTATCAATATAATGAAAGAAAAACCCTGGTCTACAATCCAGTGACACATTTCTTCATTAACGTAAACAAGGCTATTCTTCCTCATAAACCAACGTCCTAGGGGTACTTTGCCATCCTCTGATCGAAGCTGAGTCTCTCTCTCTCTCTCTCTCTCTCTCTCTCTCTCTCTCTCTCTCTCTCTCTCTCTCTCTCTCTCTCTCTCTCTCTCTCTCTCTCAATATCCCTTTCTCTCTCTCTCAACCCACACAAAGTTCATGCAAACGGTTCAAATATTATTAATAGTATTTAGTTTACTGATTGGTATTTTCCATCATAATCAGTGTATCAAACAAAACTTTACCTCTCTCTCTCTTTATGTGTAATATTATAGGTATTGGTATTGGTATTTTCCATCATAATCAGTATATCAAACAAAACTTTACCTCTTTTTACTATAGGTTTAACACAGCTTCAAAATCGTTGCCTATTTCTAATGACACTTTATTGCGGTCAGAATGTGCAAATGTTAAAAACTTTGAGTGTTTCAAAAGATATTTTTTTATTTTCGTACACATATTACACGCATTCTGATACTGTTTACTATTGTGTAAAGAATATGATCAATATGTATGTATATATCAAAATTTTTTCCTGCAAAGATAGTGTAAACCAAATGAATTCGAACGGTAGTACATGTATGCCTGTTTCAGTTTACGAGTTAGACGTACAAATCATTTAGATGGAGGCGGGTTGGTTGATGTATTAATCTCTGCAGCAAACCGTTAACTTCTCCCCTAGTGCTCTCTCTCTCTCTCTCTCTCTCTCTCTCTCTCTCTCTCTCTCTCTCTCTCTCTCTCTCTCTCTCTCTCTCTCTCTGACTTAGGTACTGTCTTTCTTTTTTTCTTTCTTTCTTTCTCTCTCTCTGACTTAGGTACTCTCTTTCGTTCTTTCGTTCCATCTTTCTTTCTTTCTGACTTAGGTACTCTCTCTCTCTCTCTCTCTCTCTCTCTCTCTCTCTCTCTCTCTCTCTCTCTCAATACACTAATAAAGTCCCTTGCAACCCACTTGATAGGCCAGGAGTGTTTGATTCCTCTTCGTTTGTAACTTATGATGCGGAAGTTTAATGTCCACACCTAATATATGGCATTAGAACCTTGTTTGAATCTTATATGAAATGATAAACAAATAATATTTGAGGAGATCAAATCTTGGTGAATTACAGGCGATTTTGTTAAAAAAAATATAGTAACCAAATCAAAGAACCCTTTTAATTTTTGATAAATGCTTTGAACACATCGAACATTTGTTAACAAACGCCTCAATTGTTGCGATGCATGATTAAACTATAATCTTGATCCTTTTTTGTACACTCAAATTGGTTCTCGACAGCATCGCGAAATCGTGACCAGGATATTACAGGAGAATTCGTGTAAGTTGTCTTCTTGTTTTTTCTAATTTGTTTTTTTAAATTTTTATTATCCTTTTTATTACAGTTGTGGTGAGAATGTAATTTGTCAGACACATACAAAATAACTCCCGGCAGTACAGGCAAGTAACCTTAACCTTGATTCTCAGGAACACAAGCTGATGGACCATCATACCACAATTTATCTTCATCATGTAAAATTCCGAATAAAAACTGCAAACAAACATATATATTTAAAAATTTTCTGTTAACTAAAACCCGCGTTTTGTGTTTATATGATAGACAGGACAAGGAGTAGGATAAATAGTTAGCATAAAAACGACAAGTAAGCCCGTTGAACTGAAATATAATAAATGAAATATCAAAACCGAAATATGACCAAGCTGTTTCCGTTATGTATTTTCAGTTAAATTGTTGATTTTCAAGTTACTTATAATAAGAGTATTTTAAAGAAGATTTGTTTTTAAGAAGCAGGTTTTATAAGTTTCACCGAAAATTTTCCAACATAAGTTTAATAAGTCCAAAACCGTGCGCAACTTTTTGAGCGCAATAAAAATACAGTTTGTTGTATGGATGAAGCTGTAGCTTCACGGTCCGTCAATACAGAGTAGAGATGAGATTGGAGGCAAAGCGGTATCTCAAAAATAGGTTCTCAACTTCTGGGGGAACCCTAACTTATTTTAAATATCTTAACCATTTTCCCCTCAAACGCAACGGTGAATTGTAATTTAGCTCTCTCTCTCTCTCTCTCTCTCTCTCTCTCTCTCTCTCTCTCTCTCTCTCTCTCTCTCTATATATATATATATACATATATACTGTTCTCCGCACAATACATTTGGGCAGGTGACAAAATTAATTGGAATAATTATTTTATTCATGAACTGATGTGGAGGAATTCGTTACTTCTGACAAGAACAGCGCGTTAATGCAGGATGAGGGACGATGCATTACAAACAGATCTGAAGTTTATTACGACAAAAATTCCGGAGAACGTCTTATCTTCCCACAGTGTATTGCCACCTCTGCTCAGTTTTACCCGATCTGTAAGGGTGAAGGATAAGTCGCTTATGTCGTGTCTAAGTCAATCCGACTGATCGTAACATGGTCTTTAAATTTTGATTAACAAATATTTATAAAGGACAATAAAATGTAAAAAAAAAAAAAAAAAAAAAGAAAAGAAAAGTTACATGTAACCAACTTATATTGGTGTTAATTTATTTCACGAGTAGCTGATGTCAAAGTAACCATAAATTGACGTTAACAACTGATTCCATGTGTTTTTTATGTTTATATTCACGACGATTTATTTCACAAATTACTGATATACTGATTGGCAACAATTGCAGAAATGCATTGATATCGATACTCTTGAAAAGCTAATCGTGTATATTGTAGCACACTGGTCTAGTCTGAAAACGAGACACAAAGAAGTACTGCTTCGAGCGACGTCAATGTTCCTTGGAACCCCGAAATTTTCTCTTGCGCGAATTAAAGTTAGTTTACAGCTTAAATTTGCGATTTTCATAATATTTTTCAAACGCGAAGAAACATTGGTTTACCATATCAGATTCCACTGACGGTTTGAACTTAATCAACAACGACCATTGTTACCGTCCTGTGAGCATATATTCATAATTATGCTGTATATGGGTTTAAACAATATTTTGTTTGAAGTTTAAAACACTTTGATAACTTCATTAAACGAGAATGTTTGTGGCAGTGAGTTCACTAAAAACTTGTGCATTTTCATTCATTAAGATTGAACATGCACTAAAGCGTTGAGAGAGAGAGAGAGAGAGAGAGAGAGAGAGAGAGAGAGAGAGAGAGAGAGAGAGAGAGAGAGAGAGAGAGAGAGAGAGAGAGAGAGAGAGAGAGAGAGAGTTATTTTTGTCTAGTTTGGTCGCATATTACTTGCATGCTCTTAAACAAGGAGTAACTTTTTAAACTCGTGATACTTACAGATATACTTTGAAAATAGAGTTAGGATGATGACTAATCCTTTCTGACACCGACTGTACTAATTAAAGGGCATAACCATGAGAAACAAACAAGTTTTAATTAGTTTTGAGTTATGCAATGATTATGTATCTTGTATACCACGGCAACGCACTCAACAACGGTCGCGATTGGTTGCCTCAAAGAGTTCTCTTTCAGGAAGTTAGTTTCCCTCTCTGTCCATAACAAATGAAGCTTTGTTCTGAATATATCTACAGGAGTATTCCTGATGACAGCTTTGACTGGTGGCTATCAAACACACCACTACACAGCTGTCGAAATAGTCGCTACATTGATCAACCATTGTTTAATTATTCATACTTTATGCAAATATAATCTCAGTCCCAGTCAATGGCAGAATTCAAATCAAAAATTTTTGAGATAAAAAGAAGTACAAAAAACCACATAATAACAAAGCATTGTTGCTCGTTTTTTTCATATTTGGCAAAAAAGGTTTATAATCATTGATCACTTTTGCAAAGGAGTAAAATACAAATTAGTTAAATCCACGCATACCACGGACTAAATATTCATCTAAATAAAACATTTCGATTTCACTTAACTGTGAAAACCAGTTTTCCATCATGATAGATTGCTGAATTAATTTTGCCTCTAACTTACCAAACGAGTAAATTTCAGATTGCAATATTGTCATTTTCGAATGTTGTCCAGCAGTTATTATAGTTAACTAAATAATATCAAATGATATTATCATAACATGTATCACAAAAACAAAGTACTTACATGTATAGCTAGCCTACGAGCGCAAAGAATGTAAGTTTCTTTGTTGTATTTTGTAAAAAGATACAATATGATATTCTAGTACAGTACGTAAATCATCTTTATTTCCCAGAAAAATATATTTATGAAAATGTACAGAATCAAGGAAAGACATAATAATGTGTTGAATAAGGTGTAAGAAGCTGATTACCCTTCGTTGCAAGGAATTAAGGAACGTCTAGACTTTATTTTCACCCAAAAGACAAATAATGCGATACATTGGAAACAGTGATGAACTTCCAAGTAGACAATAAGAAATACTGAATTTGAATATGTATTGTTATGTATCGTTATAGGGTTTTATAAGTTTTTCAATTATGGAACCATAACAAAAAAAGAAGAGGTCAAAAGGTTAAAGGTAGAGATTGACGTCACAAACATTTAACCCTATGGAATGTGGAATATAAGCTAAACAAGTGCATGTTGTTTGAACCATTTATGATTTATTCAAAGCTTTTTTAATGAAATGAAATTAATGAATGTAAATAGAAGTAAAGTGTAAGTAAACGCGCGTTATTCATTATGTCAGCACAGTTGTCGATGTTGTGTAATGGTAGCTTAACAATGTGTATTTCCAGGCTTCAATGTCAATGAATATCAACTTCATGGATGTGATGTCAGCGTTTTTCATTATCATGAAGTCAAAATCAGCAAGGACGGGATGTTGGCCAGACCAAATCTGTGCTTAAATGGGAGTCAGACACATTATCTAAAGAATCTTGCTGGGCAGTGGCAGGGCACACTAAGATTGAGGCCAATCCAGGTACGACTGACGGATGAGACCATGCCAAATTTTAGAGTATGCCGACTCGAGATGGGCGTGTACTTTGCTTCCTTGAACCAGACGATGCTCTTTGGAAATATAAATACACGGAACATATATACACACAGCTGGCAAATATTAGATAACTTTGGCGATATCAAGTATAAAGCGCACGTTATATTAGAAAAAAAAGCAACTCCCGATTGATAACGAATTCATAAGACAGTCTGTGTATAGCAAGGATACCTTTCATATTCAAACTGATATCAAAGTAGTAAATGTGAGACGTAGTTTCTGTAAAATGTTTTGATTCTTTTCATATTTAACCATACAAATCATACATTGAAATATCCAACCTAGGAATCGAATTTTGATATCAACAAACTTAGTGTTTATTCCCTAAAAGACAGTGTACTTTTGTACTAATTTCAAAATATAATATACAGTTCTTCTTGAAACTACACGCTGGATGTCAAAACGAAATTTACAAAATGACAGTTGTATTGAGACTGACTCAGCGAAAACCATTTTAATCCCTTTATATTCCAACATAATGTCATTATGATGCTTTACAAAGATAAAGATGTCTCTATAGAGTCGTGTTCAGGAAACAAATTCAGTGCTGTGCGCCCCACATCTTCTTTGCTTCTCCTTTTAATTCAATCAATAAATTTGTTTGTTAAGATGTCTTGCAATGGGCTCATCCACAGAGATATTTTAAAATCGAGATGACGTCACGATGACACGTGATAATCATCTACATGAATGCGCCGTCTTGTTGATAGAACCCATTGAGCAATATTATTTATGTATACAGGGGAATAAAGCTTCACATCAAAGCAGATATTTCCCGCCCTTTCAGTTGCGTGCAATTCGGAAGCTCTTTCATCACCAAGAGGTCGCTTGAACGTTTTATTTTTATAGCTTTATCATAATGAATTGCTGCTATGCACTTTTGCATTGTTAGGTTCACGAGCAATAGGATATCATAAGCATAAGTGTTGAAATGATTGAATATAGACAAAAAATCAAAAAAAAAAAAAAAATACAATGTATCACATTGTAAATTTAATGACAAAAAATCAAAAATACAATGTAAGATTTGTAAATCAAAAATCATACTGGAATACCAATCTGCATGTGTTAGATAGCTAGGAAAAGATGCGACGATTTGTAACCAGTTGATGCCCTAATTAGCTTTATACAGAAAACATTTGAAAGAGTTGTCAACCAAATTATAGTAGTCAATTTTCTTTCCATAAATTTTAAACGAAGTTAACAATAATGAGAATGGACTTTTGGTGCGTTCTGTCTTCAATTTTGAAATATCTGTACAGCCAGTCAATTTTACCATTTAGTATAAATCACCTTTGTGTTCAAATCCCGGCCGCATGGAGAACGTTATATCGACTCGTACTGTACAATGGCTTTGTTTTACTCCGTACAGTACACCAAACCTTTAGCAAAGTGTGCATGTACCTTAATTACTAATACACAATGGCATAAGTATTTACATTGAATCCGTCTGGGCTTTTGTCTTTCCTCAGTAATCTCCCTTTGTTACTTCTTACAACGCTATCCGGCTGTTTACTCAGTGGAGAATAGTTTCGTATCTATATCCGGGTATTTCGCCCGCAACGTCCGGTTCTAGAAACAAAAGCTCGTTCGATGAAAGAGGGGTTACGAAATATAAGCTCTTTTATATGAGGAATTGATTTCGGATCACGTTGCCTTAGAAGTCCGTTACCCCTCCCCACCCCCTCCCTACCCCCTCCCTTGCAGGATCTCAGCTATATATATAATCACGTGCAGAGACACAAGACTAATCTATTGTAATTAAAGCAGTGCACCTTCCGATTACTTCAAAATGCTAATATTGTCTTCCTACATTAATATTAATGCTATTTTACTGATATATCTTGTTTTCTTCATGGTTTTCAGTCGTAAAAAAAACCCAAATACATGTGGAGGTTTTATGTATCATGCAAAGAAATTAATTGCTATAAGGATGGTTTCAATCTAATAAAAACATTATTATATGACCGTAAAAGGCATACGTTTGTTACATTTGAATACTGTATTGATGGCTAAAAGACAAAAACAAAATATATCATACTCGCTTATTTTTGTTCAGCTAATTAAAGAAACAGTGAATATATTTTGATGCGATAGTAATGGAATCCCTGTTGTCTGTAGATTGCAAACTGTTTTGTACAGGACCAACAAAAAATAAGTAAAGGATGTACTTCTGTGTTTTTTTTTATAGCTATCAAGATTATGACACCGCGCGTTTATATGCCTATGAACTTTCGGCGCGTTTGAAATTGTAAGTCGTTTCCCACCTATAAATGGCCCCTGAATTTCTGCCGCCTTTTAAACGCATCTGAATTTCTGTCGCCTCAGAAACACTTGTAACAACCTTTGAACTTCTGTAAAGTCATTTAATTCTTAGGCATGCATGAGCATTTCAAGAGTTTACTAGACTGTTCTCGATAATGAAAAAAAAAACCCACAAAAAATAATAAAAATCACCACATTATGAACTTTTCAGTAATCAGATATTCCAATATGAAAATATTTTATACGTTTCCAATGATCCATACGTCTGCATTAACCAAAAATTGATATTCATAAAAGCCAGTAAGAAGTTATAAAATGTACATAAACAGGTAAGATTTAGCGTGTCCAATTGGAACATTTGCGTAAAACTGCAGCCATAGTAACCATTGCTAGATAATGATGAATAAACTTGATTTTTACTAATAAGACCCATGTTGTGGTGATAAGTCTCAACAACAAACAACAACTTGCTCGTTACGTCACTGAACGAAAAATAACAGTTTGTTTGTGTGTGTTTCTCCAACGTGATCTACACAGCATCTCTTATAGCCACAAACCTTCAGTTTTTAAATGGTCAAAGTTATTCACCATCCTACTAAATCAAACAAATCAACATCACCAAAAGTATTGAATAATTTCCTTCCAGGAGATTAACAAGATTAATAATTCAGCGCTTATTTATATACTCTGACGCATCGAAACGAACTTTTCTTGTTATTATGATTGCAATATGTAACAGGATGCTAATTTGTACTTCCTGTTTTTACGATATAACTTCCTGCTCGTCGTGTGAACGATGCCTCTGCATGCAAAGTTCATGCATGTATCTGATCTCTCTCTCCCCTCAATCTCTCCTTCTGTCTATCTCTCTGCATCTTGTTAATTTAGCTAAACATATTTAATGTTAACTAAAATGGATTGGGTATAACAGGCATATTCATTATAGACCCTCTGCAAATTATTCTCTCTACTTCGGCTGTTTATTTCATTGTTTATAATTCTCTCTCTCTCTCTCTCTCTCTCTCTCTCTCTCTCTCTCTCTCTCTCTCTCTCTCTCTCTCTCTCTCTCTCTTGTGGACCGTGACGAAGTACATGCACAGGGGTGAAAGAATTGACCCCCTCCCCCCGTTCAACCAATTACACAAAATTTGATGTGACAATTTCATCCGTGATGTAACTTTCAAGTTGTAGAATAAGGAATAACATTAATCAAATACTGAGTATATTAGACAAGAAATCTATATTTAATTGTTAATTTATGAATATAAATTTAAATTCAATATCAAAGACTCTCTAGCTTAAATTGTTCTAAAATAGTTTACCGGCATGTCATTTACATTATGTGAGTAGCATTCTCCTCGGTGCGCTCTATGAACTTTTGGATTATAGAGCTTAAAAGTTAAATTGAAGTAGATATGAATTAATTAAGATATTGTTCATATTATCTTACTGACAATGGAATGACAGAAGAGCAAATACTGGTACTATTCGAAATTAGATATTTTTGTATAAATCTTCTCATCAGAAATAAATTATTTTAGTCAAATTTAATAGTACGAAAAGGGATGAAGGCCGTTGAACCTTATAATTAAACTCATGCAAACATTAGAATACAAATTAAAATGTGAATGTAATTTATGATTGTTTCTTGTCAGTATGACGTCACAGTGGTTAGAAGTATGCAGAAACAAGGAAGCGTCATAAAAAATTAATCAACAGTACTGGAATTGTTTAAACTGATTGTCCATAAATTAAAGGTAGGGATATAAATAATCAAGACAAGCGTTTAAACACGCATCTTTACCATCTATAAGTATAAACTTTATACATCATGCAAGTATTGTAAGACTTGGAGGAATGTCGTTGTAGGGGTTTTCCTTCAATGAAATGGGGGGGGGGGGGGGGTTAAATAACCAGTACTGGTTGAATAGTGGCCGTACGCGCCGGTTGCAGTTGGTTCAAGCTCGTGTTTACCTATATTTGTGCACGATATTTGATGTTGCACGACAGCTCCAATGCAGCGATACTTGACATGCTGAGGATTTAGCTGTTTTTATGTTTTTTTTCCTCGGGAAATAATAAAATGGATTCTCATGGCCCATCAGTCTATTTCTTTTTTGTCGATCAGATTTAGGGTTGTTAGATATTCATAGAAAACGGCTTGATAATGAATATTTCATGATTTTATGAATAGATGACACACTAGAACCTGTGTGTTTTAGTGTATGCAAATCTAATTAGAAAGTTAAAATCAATCTCTCTCTCTCTTTCTCTCTCTCTCTCTCTCTCTCTCTCTCTCTCTCTCTCTCTCTCTCTCTCTCTCTCTAAATATGATATAATGTGTTAATAGCCCATCTTGCGAAAACTCAATGAAATTCTGGAATGTACGAATAAATGAGAGAAAACAATGGTCCCGTTGTGTTTCATTCAGCTGTAAAAACCACACTCGTAGTTTAATTACTGTATCTACATCACGTGACATATCTACAGAGCTCGTTTCTTATATAATTTTTTATAAATAGTCTTTAATGGCTTTAAAACCACGAGCAATGTTTTGTGGATTTGTGATGAAAGAGAGCAAGACTCGCGTGTAACTAAAAGCACGCTCTTCTCACCTCTAAATAATTCCAGTATCTTTTGAACATATTGAAGTTCCTTTGATCAATGCAACAACAACAAAAAATGCACGAAACCATGTATCACGATGATCGGATAAAATGAAATATAAAAACCCATCAAACGATGATTGATTAATCTATAAAACATTCAATAGTACCATTCAGTCAATTAACTAACAAGATGTAAATCAAAGCAGGGAATATGGATGCAATTCATGTAATATGACAAAAACACTTTAATTCTCTACCAGACACATAGAGGTTGACATAACATGGCGTTGACAAGCTCCAATCTTCTTTGCATTATTTTTTGGCGAAAAGTTAACATGTAACCCCACCCCCACCACTTCTAGCTGCCGTAAGAGTCTGGAATAAGAGGCCTCTACAAGATTTGATAATGATTGTAACATTATCTTTTTCTTTCTTTCTTTTTGCATATATATCTTTATCTTTTGGCCAGAATATGTCTTACTGTCCTCTTAACCATATACCCTGGTATTCATAGATGGCTTTGAGCGAATAAATAAACTACTAGAAAGATCCTTAAAATGTTTAGCGGTCCAAAGGTCAAAACTAATGCTTCACTCCTCCACATGCTGAAAAAAATTCCGGGATGTGACGTTTAATAACAATATGTACATGTACCGATCATCAGTCAGCTGACCTTGGTCGTCAGCACTCTGGGTCACGGTCAGGACACACGCAAATTATAGATTGTGCAAACTTTGCATGAAATTTGATTGAGGCTGGCATATATACCGTTATAAAAAAAATTGTACCGTCGCAAATCGTGTACAAATATAATGTGCAATCTCCATATGACCTTGTACACTAGTACTTTCACAACATGTTTAGAAATATTACTAAAGATCATTGAAAATAATTGTATCAAAAATTAGTTTTTTTCTGTATTTTTTAAAATAATTTTCTTCTACTTCAAATTCAACGAACAAACACAAAGTTCATGGAGAAGATAATTGTGATTATAAACTTGACCTAATGACCTTCAGGTCAATGTTTTGTCACCCAATCAACTTTCTAGCGTGTACGATCGCAATCTCCCCATGTTTCTTTATAACAGCGTCTTCAACCACAACCTCTTGTGACATTAACCTTTGACATACCCACTTAGAAAAGAACAAAACACACCCTCAGCTGATGGATACCTGTAACATGTGTCAACATAGCTCTTCTTTTATATCAAAGACTTCGCCAAAATCGAATTAGATTAGATAGGATTCGGCGACACTGAACTTTGCAATGGACAGTGTGTCAATGCCAATATGTCTCGGGGTCAACCATTGGTAAGTCAAAGAACATACCATTGGTAAGTCAAAGAACATACCATTGGTAAGTCAAAGAACATACCATTAGTAAGTCAAAGTACATACATTGGTAAGTCAACGAAGATACCATTGGTAAGTCAAAGAAGATACCACTGGTATGTCAAAGAAGATATCATTGGTAAGTCAAAGAAGATACTATTGGCAAGTCAAAGAAGATACCATTAATAAGTCAAAGAAGATACCATTGGTGAGTCAAAGAAGATAGCATTAGTAAGTCAAAGAAGATACCATTGGTGAGTCAAAGAAGATACCATTGGCAAGTCAAAGAAGATACCATTAATAAGTCAAAGAAGATACCATTGGTGAGTCAAAGAAGATACCATTGGTAAGTCAAGGAAGATACCATTAGTAAGTCAAAGAAGATACCGCATATTAAAGAATAGATCGTTAAGTTGATTTATAAAAGAGGACAGTGTGTATTAGTTGACAGATCTCTACCTGCAGGCGACGTTGGGTTACGTGGATTATCGCAATGTCCAGAAGGACAATATGGCGTCAATACACAGCACGGTGAGAGGTGTGGGGAGATCAATGGACGCTTCACTACCACAGCAATGGTCACTGCACCGAGACACCTGGTCACTGGAATGTGGTCAGTGACAGGAGTACAGAAAATTCGGGGGATCCCACGTCTGCGACAACGAGGCTAGAAATGCGTAAGTGTATATAATTTAGCCGGCCATGGGATGGCGAAATTGGGAGTAAGGTATAGTTGAACTTGCATTGCATTACAATGCAATTATCGATCATATGCGATGGTTTTGTAAATTGTTGTTAAGTTGTTATAAATTTTTGCAATAATGTTGTTATTGTGTAGTTGATATTGTAATATGTTGATATTGTAATATGTTGATATTGTAATATGTTGATGTTCTTTGATGTTGCTTATGTTATGTTGTTGTCATAGTTGAGGGGGTTTTTTTTGTCAAAATTATTTTGTTGTTGTCATACATATATAATCAGTTATTGATTGTTATAATAGCGGTAAAATCGGCAGACGTTATGTAAATATAAACAATTTCATTTATGTCACAGTGGGGTGTTTTGTTTGATTTTTAATATTTAATAAATATTAACTTTCATTTGCTGAAGCAATTTGACTTTTACAGAGTCGGTAGACATATAGGTAATCAATAAGTGGTTTAAAATCTTTTATTTTCACCGCCAGCCCCACATACACACACACGCACACTCACACACCACCCAACCTTAATTCTTGTGTATCCTGCTACAGAAGAGAAAATAGTTTAGAGACATTTCTTATTTAATTGGTTTGGTGTGAACCCAAATTACAATATGACTACTTTAATACAATCATGTTTTTTTGTTCTTGTTATCTCACGTCAGCCTAAGAATCTTTTATGCCACACCCTAACACCCCCCCCCCCCCCCCACACACACACACAACCTGCACCTTTATATCTATATCCCAGTACAATAGAGAACAAATCTTTAAGTCATTCTGTGAAAATTATCATGTCTTGATAAATTGGTTTGGTTTCAATATAGAATTCCAATGTGACTGCTTTAATACATGTATATTATATTTTGTAATCACACACAACCTCTCAAATTAATAATTTCACAATGACATCAAGATGCCCCCAACGACTTATTTCAAGAAAACATAAAGCTTATCGCAGTGATAAGTCACTATCAAGCTGTGACTATACTCTCTAAAACTTGTTAGTATCAACAGTAGACAGCATGGCGTGACCAAATATGGAAAAAATGTCTCTGGCTCTTCCGTTTACTTTACACACCAGTTGATAATACATTCAACTAATTCATGTAAAAATAACACAATGAATTGCATACTTTGTTGTTGTATATATATATATGAGATGACTGTTTTAGTCATTGCAGAAAAAGGGTAAGATGTATTTTGACAATGTCTGCAACCGTTTTACAAACACGAAATAGCAAATACCGAATATTTTGTCCAAAGGACACGCTCTAACGACCCAAGATACGTTCCATCGACCCATTCACGTGTACGCATCTGTACAATGTACATACCGAACTTATTGTACAGAAGTATAATTTGCAATGGCGGATCCAGGATTTGTTGAAAGGGGGGGACCGGCTGGGGGTCTGGGGACCGCCTGTGGCCCTCAGTGGGTCCAGGGGGCGAAGCCCTCGGAGGCTCCCCAGGGTTTTTAAGGTGTTTTAGGACACTTTTATTGGCGATTCTACAATTTACAAGAACGATAAATAACCACAAAACTGATTTGACATTCTTATTCTATACATATATTTTAAAAAGTGGGGGAGTGGGGGGGGGGGGGGGTGGGCAGGCCCCTTCTAAATCCGCCAGTGATTTGGTAGAACCTTAATATTACTATATCGCTGATTAACCTGCGAAGAATATCAATATATTAATAATTCATTTTGACTAGTCATTATTAACCAATTCATAAATTCCTTTGACTTGACCTTTTGACTAATGGAAAGGGAGCCATTCGTGATGGTAGCCGCTCGTCTGGTCGTGTAAAGGAATTAAATGCTAAACGATTACTAGTTTATTAAATGCACCATAAATCTTTATCATTTGTTTTCTTTTCATTGTGTATAAATACGAGTAAAACATTCATTCTTCCATGTGTCAACGATTTGGCGGGAAAACATGGCAGGTGCAGCTTGTATATTTCATTGAGGAAATGGATGGAAAATAAAATTACACCGCGCGTTTTAAAATTTCTTGGTACGCCACGAGCAAAATCATAAATCATTTCTCACTGGGACTGTCAGATGAATCTGTATACGAAACTGGAATATATTGGAGCAAGATGTCATGAAGCAATGGCCGTCCAAAAAAGTATTCACGTTCTGTGTTATTGCAGCAATTTGTCTGTACTAAATAGAGATAGAAAGAAAGACAGACAGACAGATGGACGGACAGACGGACAGAGAGAATGAGAAAGAGCAATAAAATCAAGTTTCTAATACTATGTTTCTTCAATCTTCAAACAATTTAAGTTCTAATAAAAAAAAACCCTGAAATTTACATTTTAAAATATGTGCCCTTACGTAAAGATTGTTCAGTGCTCCGCGCTCAAAAATCTCCATTAAAATAGCATTTTTTGAAAAAAAAATATCTGATTTATCTTCAATTTACACCCGCATCCAGGCGATTTATTTTAACTTTTTAAAACGTTCTTGTATGTGTCAAAACTGAGCGAATATACACACACTTAGTCGAGAAACAACGACCTGGCGTCTGTATGTCTAAGCTATTGAGGCGCGCCACGGGGAAAAAATCCCATGATAGTCGCACTAAAATCACTCCAGTAAAACCCATTGGATGAGATAGATTAAATGACAAAAATTATTAAGATATTGAAACACGTCCTTTATTTAAATCAGGAAACAAGATCTTCTAATCGATTTTAGTATGATCAATAACAGATCAATAATTGATCTGAAAATCCACATCGATCATTTTATTGTAACATTGCGTCCCCACACCCATTACAGACACTGTGTATTCAGGGTTCGTCACACCGACATATCTACATATCTCCCCGCCACAACCACTCCGCGAGTCGCGGTTAACCGCAGCACAAACTTCTCTCAGTCCCCCAATGGAGCCCCTTATGTATACTCTCCTGGCCTCTGGTCTGCTGTCAGGACATGGGAATACCGATTACAAGACGGTACTCTGAATGAGAGTTTGTTTTAACCATGAATTAATATAAAAAGTTACTTTCTATTTCTTTGCGGTCGTTGGAAACCACATGTCACAGTGTGAGGTACACAGGTATGCGCCGGTTTTTCCAGGTGTGTGCGTATATACTCTGTCGGTAGACACGCATCACATTCAACAATGTAAAGGGTTGGTAACATTTTATCTAAACATCTAAATTCGGTATGAGAGAGAGAGAGAGAGAGAGAGAGAGAGAGAGAGAGAGAGAGAGAGAGAGAGATTCATTTAATCTAAACATCTAAATTCGGTATCAGTCAGAGAGAGAGAGAGAGAGAGAGAGAGAGAGAGAGAAAGAGCAGCGACGAATGAGATCGAGATTGAACCAGATTTATCAAATTCTTCCATGCGTGACACAATTAATGCAGCCGGAGAGAATAATTGGTTTTTTAAGATCCAGCCCGTGTTTATTGTTGAAGTTTTCTCCATTTTACTGACATTATACTATAAACGTCCTTGTTGAACACAAATTAAATGGCAAAAACAGTCTTGATAGATCGTTAAGATACGCGTTTTTTTAAAAAATGAAAAATGAATACATGTAATCAAATTTTTGTTGTCGTCGAAACAGTGAATATATAATATTTAATCCTCGTGCAATATCCCAAGTACAACAGCTTCCTTATCGTCTTAGGAACAGGTTGTAATAGTGGATTATAAGCATTATCAGGAAGTTTAAAATCCGCCATGTTCTAAAATAAAACCTCGAGAACTTCACTTCCGGTTTTGTACAACAGTCACGTGTAAACACTCAACAGTTTGAGTGATCGTACAAATGTACCCTCTGGAGTACGGTTTGTACGTTTTCTTGGGATCCTTATATACTCGTCCACAGGATTCAAGTCATCCTTATTGAAAGGCTTCCTAAATCCCAAAATTAAAATTCTAGTTTCAGTTCAACTCAATTTCAAGTCATCCATCAATTCGCATTGTCGGTTTCGACAAACGCTTAACTACATTGTAGACAGTGTTTTGAAATATAATCAGAAGATCAGTTAAATTTGAGACATTTTTATTTGTTTTTCAGTTTTTTGTCTGACTGTATCAACATTTGACAACGCAAAAAATCATATATAAAAACGATATAATGGACAATATGAATGTGTAATGGTATGTCGATTCACTGAACCATGAACAGATGAGAACACTTTGGGGTCAAGGGCAAACAATGTTTGTTTTTAACCAAATGCAAATTCAAGGAAATAGTTCCTGACCACTGACATTAACTACGCTTTTAAAACGATGCGTAACCGTAATCAATCTTTCATTTACCAAATGTGAATTTCAAAAGTTGTTTTTTTCCACTACTGAATGTAAAAGAAGTAAAATTTACTTTATTCGGAGGATTAGAAAGAGTTTAACTATAAAATTTAATCAGAAGGAATTTGCACAGTAATCGGGAATTATATATCTTCGTTCTGTTACACTATAGAAAGGATTCACCAAACTCCGGCTTTGGGACTAAGTTTTTTAAGAATAGGTTGGATTTTAATCAACAACAAAAAAACAAAACATTCAACATCTGCTGTAAACAAAGTAACACGACATCACAGACGGTGGAGTAATGTAATAAACAATCAACCGCGAATCATTCCGCAACGGTCGCTAGTAGCACTATATTCTATTTCAGAAAGAAAGAAAAAATATGTACAGACTCTAACAATGTTATCAATTCCATGGCAAGGGGAAACTTCCCAATATACAGCGAGATAAAAAATACTTCGTAACCATGGCAACCATAAAATTTAAAGTGGAAATATATAACACTATAAACAGTTTTCAACGAGGAAACATCTAACAAGAGTTTGGGAGTAGACCGACAGAGTGCGAACTATCAACAGAATGGACCAACTTTCTCCTTTTATCGACAAAAAGATGATTTATTTTCAACATTTTCTTTCTGTGTGCAAATCACTTCGTTGACATCGGATGTAAAACAAGAAAGAAAAAAAAAACATTGACGCCCTAGAGCATGAGAAAATGTAACAACGATACAATCGTAAAACCGACGAATAGCTGCCTATAATTGTTTGTTTCATACACTTTAGATCCCCTTCAAAATCGTGTTGTAATATCTCTAGTAAAATAATACGAATCGACAATTATAACATTCTAGAATTGAAAAAGCGCTCCTTTTTCTCGTTAAAAAAATAATACAATATATAAACCTTCTTGACTAATCTTGTACTAATTATAGTCAGTGTCTTATACATGTACATGCTTTAATTGATCCCCGTGTGGGGCCCCGCATAAGTCAAGCCTCGATGAAATGCCTGGTTGTCGGTTTGAGAGGCCAGAGATGAAAAAATAGGTAATCTTTTTGGCTGTTCGCCCTCACTGGATTCTATTCATCTTATATCCATTGCAATCGTTCATGAACAGACTTTTTAGAGATCATCCTGTTGGCACTTAAACGAAGGCTGATGTCTTCCAATTCATTAAAACGCCGTTCTGGCATTCCATTACCCGCACGTGGTAATGCTCAAACCTCCGATCGTTTTCTCACGGTATTTGCGAGGGGCCTGCTCTTCTTAATTTTTGGTCTCGGAGATAAAAAAAAAAACCCTTTTCTTAAAGTAAATACATCGTCTGCTGCAGAGTTCACGTTTGCCGAACACTACTATCAGACTCCAGCGTGTTCGATCGTTGACAG
The DNA here is from genome assembly GCA_033439105.1 of Magallana nippona. Classification (NCBI taxonomy): domain Eukaryota; kingdom Metazoa; phylum Mollusca; class Bivalvia; order Ostreida; family Ostreidae; genus Magallana; species Magallana nippona. The sequence goes on from CM065921.1 coordinate 44,433,838, forward strand.
AAAAAGCCCGGATGTCCCTGCGTATTGTTCCCAGAGAGGGATTTTTCAAAGTCTAGTAGCTGCCCCATGAAATTGAAGTTGGGTGAAATGTTAGGCTTGCAACGTTTGACGTGGTCGTATGCTTGGTTTAAGGTCATCTGCTCTTTCTGCATCAGATAAGCCACAGTGACCGTCACTGAGCGACTGATCCCTGCCAGGCAGTGCACCAAAACACCACACCCATTCTCCCGCGCCTCGTCTACAAAACAAAAAATAATCAAAACATTACTCTCTCATTTCTCTATGTACATTACGTAATACATCTCTGCTGTGTTCTTTTCTTTTACAATATTAGAATCGTCATAAAGCGTTCCTTCAAGGAGAAATGAGACACTATCTGCCGTCAGAAGATATTTATTTAAGCTAAATGTCACCGGTATAATTGAATTCTTGTCGACTCGCTCGGTTTTCATTCCATTAATAAACCCATGTCGGCCGTGCTTAACAGAGCAGAGTTCCCCTTCCTGTTAATTATGTACTCTGACCGAAAAGGTAAAACAATCTTTAAAAGCTAGCACGACAGGTTAACGATTACAGACCACCATAACTGACTACCGACATAATTCATGATGTCTTTTCATTGCACAATTCTCGCCATTTCGTGATGTAATTTTATTGATTTTCGAGTCCGACCTATTTTATTTCCCGCTCAGCATTGAAACAACCGGCAATATTATATATCCCAAGTCAGTCCCACAATAACAGATAGTGGCTTTTTTATCAGCGACCTAAATAGATTACCAAGAGAGGCTTGAGAGGCACACGAAAGGGACAACAATATATTTTTAAAAAGCTTGAAATGTATATGACTACCTACCGATAAATGCGATTGCTTCTGGGAAAAAGGCAGAAAGGTTCTGGGATAGCTGGTCCGCTACTGGGATCTGCATGTATTTAAAGTCACTATCTTCTGCGAATTTATTTGGCACATTGGGTGTAACATTTAAAATGTATTTAATTCCGAACTTCTTCAGCAAGTCAATGTCCGCCGAGTTTTTGGCGTTTCCCAGATAGAGGTGGTTCAAGACTTCCACGGGGTACGGGGACATACATGCCGGAGAGTTCAGGTTCTCACTGTCCGATTCCGACGTTCCGTTTCCAGAATCATCCGAAATTTTTAAATTGCACAATCCAAAAATTGATTCATCGGTATTTTCCGTTCGTCGACACAAATCATTTGCAATTTTTTCAAACTGTTGGAATCCTCCTGAAAATTGAATTAAAATGAAATTAAATATTGGGTCTTTTGAGTTAGAATGAGAAATCGATCAAAAATTAAGCTAAGAATGAAAGGTAATTAAAAAACATGCAAATATTTAAAATCATTATCCGGCATGTTTATATAAAAGTCCCGTTAGGTTCTTGTCTTTTCAGTTGATTGTGTTGACTTGAGAAATCAAACGTTCAATTTATCCATAACAAATGGATTGCATGTCAGGCAAACAAAATGCTCTAAAATTGTGTTTACATTGCCCCTAAGAGGGGACTTGCGCTATTTACAATTGAATAAGTAAATCCTATGTCAATATTTAAATTTATCTCATTTCCTGTCGAGACTGAGGCCCATTTAGGGGGGATATAAAAGGGGGCATTAAAAAAAAGTTTGTACGGACTTGTGGGACGTTTTGCGGTCGGCGAGGTGGACAGAAGTGATGGATGAGCGGTCGTAACTTGTGATGTATTAGCTAAGCAATAAACAAACTGACCGCACCGTCACGGCTCAATGAACAGGGAATACACATCAAGTGGAAAAACCCAACTCGACGGGTATAAGCCAAGCGTAACCAACTTCCCCAATTTTATATACTTTTTTTCATACCGTTATTAAGAGTAAATAAATAAATAAATAAAAGGAATTGCACGAACCTGCTAAACAAGAGACATTAGCTCCATCTTGACGAAGTTTCTTCATGAGTAAATCCACAACATTGGAGGGATTAGAATTGCTGTCCGTCGTACATTCGTCATATATCACAATTTTGTGCGATTTCCACAGTCGGTTAAAGGTCTCCTTGGCTTCGTTATTCTGAATCAAACACGACGTTTTAAGGTTTCCCTTTCGGAGTCGCCTCAACATGAGGTTCGGCAGTGAAATGTTTATTGCACCCTGAATATGAGATCGGACAAAGTCATTCTGAGGGCGACAATCCAATAGGACCACCTTCTCTCCCGCCCGGACACCTTCGATTAGCCTTTCCGGACTACAGAAATCCACCGACATTTTCATTACAAACTCCACGCTAGGCATACCAATCCAAACCAAGTCTGTTTATTTTTTTCTCGCTGGTTCACACTACACAGCGGCGCTTTTCTAGAGTAAACCACGTGAGGTAATGTTCCGAATGGGATAGGTCGATAGAACAACTGTTCTCTCTATAGCGACATATTCCAACGGCTGTAAGGTTCAATGTAAACAAAAACAGAGGAAATATAAAAAGTTAAGCGTTAAAATTTCACTGTTTTTTCCTATTTGTGTGTAGACACGATTTGTCTAGCTAAACTGAATGAAAATTCACCAGCGTATATATACAGATCCTTTCAATGAGCTTGTAACGATATAAAAATATCGTCCAATCAGAAATCGTTATTGGCCTTGGCTCCGCCTCCTATGTAGATTGCACCTTTTCTCGACACAGTAAACTTCAGTGACCTTATCAGCTCAAGGTTGTGTATGTGTAATTCTATAATTAGACTACACAGGGTATTGCCAAATAATGACTGAAATTTAACGAAAAAAGAAATGGTACATGCCAAAATAAAATCAATTACAGCGCATATAGGGCATTGTGGTTAGTCCATTGGGTTTGGAAAAGGGATTGATTTGTGTGTGCTATTCAGGTACATTATATCAGATTTGTTTTTAAAAACACGTGTCGAAACAGTTTGATATGTTGTGTCTGCATTTTCGTTTTAACATTTTTTTTAAGTATTGGAACAAAAAGTTACATAAGAATTCCCCGAATGAACATCTCCGATAATCGATTTTTTTCATTCTCGTCAATTAGAGTTGATGCAAGTTGGTTATGTTCTTGACGGTCAATTTATTTTTTTTCCTATATGGTAAGAAAGATGTTGTTACACAGTCTTAAACTCCAAACAGCCGTAAATGAATTCCTTGATTTTCTAGATCTGTTGTCAACATTTTTTTTTTATCAAATGAACTGAAATGAAACAATGCCTTTTTTTGGAGCATTGCCAGTTTAAAATGTTCTTGACACATTTTATTAACTGACTGCGCTAGGAGCAGACGACACGCGAGAGTCGTTATCCCAGACCACTGCCATTTACTGAATGAGAATGTTAATGGCCCGTGACGGATCGTAGACTTTCCCTCCTCTGTACACACATGCATACATTTTTTTTCAGTTTATAAAACGAGTCGATTTTTTTTACTTTATTAACAATGCAAATTCAAATATAATTTTCCGATTACAATTTTATATATACACATTTAGCTAGGTTGTTTAGCTAGCTATATATAGTGTATTGTTATATGATTGTTCATGAACAGTGAATGCATAATAAGTGTTCTTTCCCATAGTTATAAGAGCTGTGGGGTTATCTTAATCCCTCTTATTATAGAAAAGCTAAAATTGATGGTTTCTTCTTTTTATGAAATGTTTTTTTTTTAAATTGCCACCGTATATGTGGCACAGAGTGTTAGATAAGAATTGGAAATTCAAAGTAAAATTTACAACATTTCACATTGTTTCAAATGAGTACTTACAAAGATGAACAGTATAGTATAGAATAAAACGTCAAACACAATGATGTTTGATTGACAACAGTTAAAATTTATATGAATAAAATCATAATACACTGAACTCACGTCACATACTTAATGTTTTAATGGTTGAACATGTCACATTGCTCTGTGTTTATACTCCGAGAACGCATGCACCTTTTCAACAACAACCGCCATCTTCTGATCACGTGATAATGAGAACAGAGAATAGTTTTCTTATCAAGCGACAATGGCGAGCTGGCTCAAGGTCAAGATTTTATCAATGAGAAGTGAACTATGTGATGTGCGTGCGGAGAGAGAGAGAGAGAGAGAGAGAGAGAGAGAGAGAGAGAGAGAGAGAGAGAGAGAGAGAGAGAGAGAGATGGCCTTTTCATGTTTTTACTAGATGTGAAGTATTATATCGGAATATATTTTACAGAAAAATATCAGAAGTTGCACAAATACTATATACCACACCAGTTTTTAAAAAAAAATCCCTATAATTGTCTGTTTGAGAATTACGCAGTATGCGAAGTGAGCTGATTTAACAAATAATGTTTTTGCGTGCACTTTCATAAAGGCTTTACTATTAAAAAACCAGGAAACTTAAACACGCCAAAAACTAAATCCATGAGCCGAGTTTATTCATGTATAGAGGGAAAACACCACATCTCACTCGCTCAAAAGAGTTAATTGCATTTTTGCAACAATCGAAATTCTTCATTTACGTGCAATACATGTAAAGTGTGTTATCCTTTTTATTCACTTTCATTTAAAAGCTTTAATCTAAAGACTCACTTTCCGTACTTCAAATTCAGTCAAAATAAAAATGTGAACATATAAACACTCAAGAATAACTATACGTAAGGATAGAACATCGCAATACTTTGAAAGGTTAGATTGTAACAGTCAGATCGCATAACACAACAACGTGGCGGGGGGGGGGGGAGGGGGGCAAAACATATCCCCACCCTGCTTGATTAGAACATACCTGTAACAACAATGTTCGAAATTAGAACAAATGAAAGTACCGAGCAAAGAACCATGATATATCATCGCGGCATACTACTGTGTGCATAACAAAATTAGGACACTGTAGCACTGTGCGAAGTAAGAACATATCAGCACTGTACGATATAAGAACATATCAGCACTGTGCGAAGTAAGAACATATCAGCACTGTACGATATAAGAACATAACAGCACTGTACGATATAAGAACATAGTAGCACTGTACGATGTAAGAACATAACAGCACTGTACGATATAAGAACATAACAGCACTGTGCGAAGTAAGAACATAACAGCACTGTACGATGTAAGAACATAACAGCACTGTACGATATAAGAACATAACAGCACTGTGCGAAGTAAGAACATAACAGCACTGTACGATGTAAGAACATAACAGCACTGTACGATATAAGAACATAGTAGCACTGTACGATGTAAGAACATAGCAGCACTGTACGATATAAAAACATATCAGCACTGTACTAAGAACATATCAGCACTGTACGATATAAAAACATAACAGCACTGTACTAAGAACATATCAGCACTGTACGATATAATAACATAACAGCACTGTACGATGTAAGAACATAACAGCACTGTGCGATATAAGAACATAACAGCACTGTGCGATATAAGAACATAACAGCACTGTACGATATAAGAACATAACAGCACTGTACGATATAAGAACATAGTAGCACTGTACGATGTAAGAACAAAGCAGCACTACACGATGTTACAATATTCAACAGTTAATAATATTTAAAGGTTAGTACTTTACAACACTGTGCGGGACATTTTTGCTGTAAATCAAGTTTAAAGTTTCAACTGAATTTGCTTTTTTCTTTTTCTTTTTTTAGTCTTCAGTCTGTTTGAGATCGACCCAAGTTGTTTCCAATTAGCTTCGAAGAATCGACGATTGCGTCGGAGAAGCACGGGGTAACGGATTGATCCTTTGCCAAACAACAGGCAAGCGTTATCTTAATGGGATGGGTGCAATCAGGAGGGGAGATAATCCCTCACAGCGGCCAGCCTTCCTGTATGCTTCATATAGCGGCGTTAATCTCTCACACCTTCTGATAATACCAATCAAAGAGAGCTGATTATTTACTTATAGTGCAGACCCCGGATGAAAGACATCCCGTTAGAAAAAGCGTTGTTGATAGAAGCAATAAAATTTACAAGTTCTAGGAATTTCAACCAAATGGTCATGATTCGGTTCATTTTTTAATTAACACATTAAACACATACAAACCTTCAGTTTATATTGCTGTAACGTTTTATAAAGAATTGTAGTAAGTTTTCGTATCCTAGAAGATTTATATATCATTGTTATTACAACTGTACAAGTTTTTATTGGAATGTAAATAATTATTTTAAAACAAACCGATCGGAATTTGAAAGTACCTTTATGTGTATAGATCATTGTACGCATGTATTTATGTCCAAATATTTACATTTTCCAGTGTCTTTGTCTGTGATAACCCTATGAATCGATTTTGTACTCTACCGTCCAATAAATTCAAATGACGTGTTGTTGGGGGCGCAAGCGGGGTTTGCATAATTAATATTATAATATTTAATCGTACAATTGCTGAAAATTATATAAACACAAGTAATAAGGAATCATTTTTTTGAATATCATGAGGTGCTAATTTCGGTTGTGGCGTGATCAAATCTATCACATCATTATATGATTCCTTATTCCTTAAATAGATTGAAGAAAAAGAGATAGAAAGAAAGAAAGAAAGAAAGAAAGAAAGAAAGAAAGAAAGAAAGAGACTCAGAGAGAGAGAAAGAAAGAAAGAGAGACAGAGAGATTCTCAGAGATAGAGACTCAGAGAGAGAGAGAGAGAGAGAGAGAGAGAGAGAGAGAGAGAGAGAGAGGGTAATTAAAGTTAATTTTGAGCATCATCCATCTTTAATAAACATAAAACCATATGTTAGGAAAAGATCACGATAAATCGTTACTACGATAAATCTTTACTACGATAAATCGTTACTGCGATAAATCGTTACTCAAGGTCTCTGTCTCGAAATAAAAACAGCGACAGACGCGGTGAAGATATTTAAAAGGATAAACGTGGTCAGATTCATTCAGGAGAAATTTCTCTGACAAGTCTGACCTATAGCCCACTTCCGGGTTGGCTTAGAACGAAATTTTATGTGACGTCAAATATTTGGTATGACTTAACACCCCCTGGGAAATTATCCGACAGAAAGAGATACACTTAAAGTAGAAAGTAATACCAGTTCGTTCGGGTCAAATCAATAACGCTGAATATAGGCTTTTCTCACTTCATGGTTTTAATCTTCAAGGAGGCAACTTCACTTGACGATTCTCCATTATATACTGAACATACTAGTAATTAAGACAGGGCCAACTTTTTCTTACATAGAAAGGTTTATACTAGTAAATATATATATATATATATATATATATATATATATATATATATATATAAATGTACGTTCTGTGTGAATCAGACCGCATTAGGCCCCCTTTATATTAAGAGGTTCATACATGTAAATACATGTATGTGTATCCGTCAATTCTCTCTCTCATTCTCTCTCTCTCTACATGTATATTGAACATGAACCAGCATCAGGAGGAAGAAAGGTTAGTACACATGAAGCAAAGCAAAGGAAAAACACCGAGTCTGAAATACAACAAAACCCGTGATTAGGTGTATGTGAAGTATAAATTCATGTTTCTTAATGATTTGCTGTGTAAGTAGACAATGAGTTCCGTATATAGACTATAGGTGTAAAATGTCATCAACGGTGGGGGGTTGTCCGACATACTGACCTCACGCAATGTACGTCTATTTGTGTTCACTGTAGGTGTGACGTCAGCAGACTCCGAGAGTATGGTGTGATGAAGATGAAAGTCCAGTCTATCATTGTACTTGAATATAACTTCTCATATCTACGTACATATCTGTACACATACTCATCTGTATATACACTCTTATCTGTGTACTTTTGTGGTTGATAACACAAGTTTATAGATAGCAAAAGCGACATAACAAGTCAGACATTACAAATCCACATTCGAGGAACCTCGGCAGACAACCAAAATCTACCAGACCTCGACCGTAGTGTCCCGAGTGTCAGACTATTAGAATAAAACGGGCGCGGATCCAAAAATGATTACCGGGGCGGGGGCAGGGGTGGCAAAGAAATATTTTGTTTGCCTGGGGGGGGGGGGGGGGTCCTTGACCTAATTTGGGGACTTTACTGTGTGAATTTATCAAATCTGTTTTTCGGGTTCGGGGTTTCCACACCACCCCTGAACACAGGTCCTCGCATTTTGTCTCGACGTCAAAACACTAAGAAGTTGTACACGGATATTTCTAAATGTCTTCATTTCACAACTATTGATGACCGATTACGTTTTTCGAAGTGAATAAACCCAAACAATCAACCATTCAATCAATGAAGATACATCGTAATTCTTCGACGCTGAACATTGTGTTTGATGTCCCCTTTCACTCCTCTAAGGATACACTATCTATTCCGTGAGCTGTTTGGATTTATACATGTACATTTCGTATAATTATATACATGCAACTACTCAGTACAAGAGAAAAGTAGGACAGACCATATCTCCCCGTCCTTGGCTAAGCCATGTACTTACAATAGTCCGCACGTCCACGTGTAAAACGAAACGTTCCTCATATTAAGTCTATCAGGACCCTCCCATCTCTCCATCTCTCTCTCTCAATCTCTTTCTCTCAATCTGTCTCTCTCTCTTTCAGTATCTCTTTTTTTTTCTCGCTACCTCTGTCTCTCTATCTCTCCTCTCTCCCTCTCTCATTCAATCTCTCTCTTGCTCTCTCTCTCATTCTCTCCCTCATACTATCTCTCTCTCATTCTCTTTCTCTCATTCTCTCTCTCTCTCTCTCTCTCTCTCTCTCTCTCTCTCTCTCTCTCTCTCTCTCTCTCTCTCATTATAATGGTTTTTTTTTTTAAAATTCTGTCTCACGTTTTACAGCACTATATCATTAATTCGATAGACGGTTCTATGTTAAGTCAAAGATTTATTTTTTATATCATTTTTTAACAGCACGTTTTCTGAAATCACGTGTACATGTATGATATTTCTCCATTTACTTCTTGTTTCTTTTTTTTTGGTTGGGGGATGGGGTGATGTGTTATTTTTCTTCGATGTATGTTCCGTCACCTGCCTCTAATAAAAGTCAATTAGAATTAATATACATACATACATACATACATGTTTAATCGATTGTGAAGTAGAATTCAATATTTTTTTCCTCTGTTTACATGTTTTAATTATCTGTCACATGTTCGTCAAGACCTAAAATGACTTTGAACAAAAATTAATTCAATTTTTAGAGAGAGAGAGAGAGGGAGAGAGAGAGAGAGAGAGAGAGAGAGAGAGAGAGAGAGAGAGAGAGAGAGAGAGAGAGAGAGAGAGAGAGAGAGAGAGAGAGAGAGAGATTTATGATATTATATTTAAATTAAACTGTGAAAGAACCATTTTCAAAATAATACATTAAATCTTTTCAATAAAAGCCACATTGGCTCTTTGCCAGTAGTTTCCATTGAGTGAATTTTAAAACATGTACATTGTACCAGGATATTTTAAAAAAATTACATACGGTTGAGAAAGACATTGCTTTGTATTGATGCAGTGTGAAGTAACTGATGTGTATCAGCAAGTCGTTGAATTTATTAAAGATACAGTATAACTCAAAATGATTTTTAAAAAAGAAATCAAAGAATAATGCATTTTATACAAGTTAAAAAAAATCAAATAAGGAGAGAGAGAGAGAGAGAGAGAGAGAGAGAGAAAGTGAGAAAGAGAGAGAGAGAGAGAGCGAGAAAGAGAGAGAGGTTAATACGTAAGCTATCTGATGTTTTACAAACACACAGGGTTTTATATGACTTTAGATTTCTTCTCAGACACCGTATTCCTTGAGGGAATGCTGGTTAATTCCTTCTAGAAACTTCAGACTTCCTTATTGCCACAGTCTCTCTGAAGCCCACTAACTGATTACAGATCAATGCACCAAGCCGGGAAGTTATAGATATCAAAGGCTTTTTCTTTCTTTCTTTCTCTTTCATATCTCTCTCCTTCTAAGTCTTGCACGAATCTCTCTCTCTCTCTCTCTCTCTCTCTCTCTCTCTCTGTGTGTGTGCGTGTGTGTGTGTGTCTTTCTCTCTTTCTCTCTCTCATCAATCTAACTATTTTTCTCTTTTACAATTCTCAGTGTATTCTCCTCAATATCTCCCTTCCCATCTCTCTTTCTTATTTTTTTCAATCTATCTATCTCTGTACGACAGGGTGGGGTACGTGCTGTTGACGTCGATCAACATTTGTTTATTTATCAGTATGGAAAGATCGTAGGGACACAATACGTAATCTAACACTAGATCATTCCAGGTCATTAAACTCATCAACACTTATAGAGCGCACCTATCAAAGCGCACAAGTAACCCCGACCAAAATGAAAGAACGGGTCACGTGACGTCTTTGTAATTGTTCCAATATAACAATGAGACAATCAGATTAAGTCGGGTAATTAGTGGAAAAGAATACTTCAAACAGCCGGGGTAGATCACGTCCAAATGAATTTTGAATAGAAAATAATACTGCCTTAGATTTAATGAAGGGTATACACACCCGGTTTATAAATGTGTAGCACACGGCTCACGAAGGGGTAAACATATGTCAACACTGGTACTAAGTATACTAATCTTCATTGGTAAACTGTACAGATAATAGGCAGATAATAAAGATTAGAAGATGACTGACACGATGATATACATTTAAGGAGATCTGCACTTGTGATAGAACAAAATGACAGTGGAATCAAAGTTGGACCATGACAGTGTACCGGTGTCAACATGCTTCAACTTTAGAGTAGCTGAGTTCTTATTGATAATATTACATTGTACTAAAGAAGAGATGGTAAAATAACTAAAAGACGCAACAGAGAGGAGTTGTAAATCAGAGAGAACATTCGTTCATGCGTTCATAGTCAATGACATTCGGCAACGGACGTCCTTATCTTCATTTTATGGTGTAACGTCGTATGTACATGTTTACATTCGACTGACAGTATTTCAGCACGTTCTGAAATTCCTGTCCAGTCGTGTACGTGTTGTCTACACAAAATATTGACAAGTACTATCGTTTGATAAACAACTATTGAGAGTACTACAACTGTTGTGATGTCAACACCCGCTCCTAAATCATTTTAAGGAGGATTCAGGCGTCTCCATTTTGTGACGTAATTCACAAAATACTTCTGTTCGCTATAAACAAGAAATAAATCGCTGGAATTTCAACTATCAGTTGATTAAAAAAAACAGTTATTTACATAACTTAGGAGAGGTTCTAAATATACATATAGTCTAGAGTACTCTGTTTAAATAGATTTCAAGAAGTATTTACAAACACTGGTGCTTGGCACATACTTTCTATTTTTATTCATAACGTACTCAATATAAAAAGTGAATGTTGTGATTCGTTGGCTGGCTGTTTGAAAGCTCATTGTTTTCATTATTTAGATTCACCACAACAATCCAAATTGCTTGATTATACAGAGTATAAATTTAGATGTAGATGTCAATATTATATACACAATTTCTGAGGAATGGTTGATCAAACGATTACATTTTCTCATGTGTAAAATATGATATTAGTTGTGATTCCCGAAGGTCTCTCGTAGCATGTACCCATATATTGTGATAGAACCATGTTCTATTGTTTTTGGGTGTCTCCCATTACAAACAAAATTAAAACCAACTCCCGATGTATCTGACCTTTCAATATGAGAACATTATAAGATCGAGTCCAACATGTTCATGCTAACATGTTGTAGATTACAATAAAATAACTCGCAAAATAGTCCTCAACTATGTAAACCTTAGAGACAGAGAACTTTTATTGGATGACATTTTCATTTTGCCCTCTTTTTGTTTGGAAGTTTTTAAAATGGGCATATGAAACCTATCATTACTTCTATATATCTATTGATTTCTTTGGCCCTAAGAACCATTTTAATTTCCATTATATTGTACTCTGCACCCAATTTTTGTTATAAGATGTGAATTAAAAACAAAGAGAAACCTTGACACTAATTAGTTGGCCTCTAATCAGGTTTATGCTGTAGATGTCGACACTTCCGGTTAGAAGTGATTCCACCGATTGCAGCGCCCCATGTTTCCGGCCTACGATGATAAGAGTAACATTTAATCTGGCAGAAATCTCGGACGCTCTCCTCATATCTATCGACCTTCCATTTATTTGATTAAAAAGACTAGCAAATTGCTCTACACTTTTTTTTGTCTGTTTCAATAACAGGAGCGTGTGTTCAAATAAGATTAATATATATTGACTTGAGACTTTATCAAAAACTACTTTTTTAAAGCGTTCATCGACTTTTAATTGTCGTTTGATAATAATTAACAATGATTAACAAACCGTGTATTTCTTATCTTATCACAACTTCACGTTTCCTGCTCTCCATGTAACGGACATGTTTTGTCATTTAAAAATAAACCTATATTTCTGTCCATTTCTTTTTTCTTTTATCAAGTTAAAAATTATTACATTACAACGTACTAGAAAAATATGAATTCTTTTTAAAAAAAAAAAAACTTGGGATTGCTGAAGGAAATTTCGTATACAGTAGCAGTTTGTATATAAATGTTAGCATGTCAATAAAAGTTAACAAGTTACACAACATCCATGTACAATATAATTTTTCGACTTGATTATTTTCACCATCATTTTCTCTCCGAGAGATAAATACTTTACACACGACGTAGATCGGGCTCCCTGATTGAGTTTAATGTTCGGGCTGGGACGTGGAGGGAGCGTGATTCTTTAATGTCTTTCCGGAGAATGGCATTCGTCAGGCAAGGTATCAACACAAACAACAATCAGCTCTGCTGTTTTTAGCTCTATCCTAGTGTATAATATCCCCCAAACCCGCGAGGGCACACCGGGACGAAAGTATTGACTGGTATGTTTGGTAGGAAGGACCGAAGAGTGATGTAAAAACAGACCGGAGCAACTCCGGGCAAATTAAAAAAACCCCGAACTAAGCAATAACATTTAGAAAGTACCATTACCGAAGAAAGTTGAATCAAGAGAAAATATTGTCCCCCAAAGAAATCCACTATTTCGTTACTTAATTACAGTAACGTAATTTCGCTATGCCGTTATTTCAGGCTTTTTAAATTAATCAGTACAGCAACGAACGCGGCTAATGAAAGGCAATATTTGTTAGAAAAGTGAGAGTAATCTAGATATTTCCGGAGCCAGGGTGTTTGATTTCACGTGCTTTCATAAGTAAACATGTTGTACCGTTTATGGTCTTCTGCGTTTGTTAAAATACTTGTATTCTAGGAGAGTTCCAAGCTTTAATTTGATATAGATGATTTATGTTATATCTACGTTCTGCACGGTGTCCATTAATCTATTGAAGTGTGTTTTCTCATGTTCAACTGAACAACAACCAAGACAACAACAACAATCTACGAAAATAGCCACAACAACAAAACCACAACTATTCGCCATGAAATACCATTACGATTTAAGAAAAATAATTAAACTGTGCCTTAAAAAAGTATTTTGAGATAAGTAAAATATAAACATCTCTTTTGCATCCCTCGAAGTGGATAGAGCCATAGCGACTTGTAATTATTCTTGGTACTGTGTTTATCTTTCACAATCGCATAATATTGAACCGTTTCGTTGACCAGAGAGTGGTCATTTACTTTAATCTAATACTAGTATTTACTGTTAGTCTATTCTTTACTTATTATTCAGTGTTTAAGGTGAGAAAGTCGTACGCTGTGAGAGATTTCGTTCAGTCGTTTCATATTACACATTACCGGTATAATAATTACGCAATAGAGTATATTTAAGACAATCCTGTGTACTAGTGTACAAAGAGACAGTGGAGGCAAATCGAATGTAGATAAAAAAAAATCAACACACACAAATTGTTCTATTGCGTGTATTTCGAATGTTTTGTAACATTTACCCTGCATTAAAACCAGAAACAACTGCTTGTGGAGGGATGGGGATACTTAGAAAAGTGATTAAATATTTATAGAAAATGACAGGCATTAAGAAAGAATTAGGTCATCGATCCAGAAAAAATAAGAGATAATGAAACAGACGGGAATATAAATGGCGTTTTATAAATTTCTCTATTTGATAACGACTGTTTTAGTAATAGATACATACTCAACGACCTTGATATCATGTTTCCAGTTTTCACAAAAAATCGCGACTTTTATAGCCAGCAAAGATTATCATTGTAAAAGCAAAGCTGTGCAATATTGATCCATTGAGTGAGTTTGTTTATAAACAGTACAAGCCGTGTTATTAACTTTTTCTTCATTAATGAATGTCATTACAAACTTCCGTAAACAATCGGTATCGGCGTGGACGGATATGATAAAAACTGTTCATAGACAGGAGAAAGAAAGTACGAATGTCACCTTTAATGAATATTAAATTAAATTCAAAGAAAACTTTCAAATTGATTATACAAGATGCGTTGAAACAATATGTGCACCTGTATTTCCTGACATGTTCATCGATTCTAGAATAGCTTGAACATATAATTGATATGTAGATTGATGCAGTTTTGATATCCGTTAAATTAATTTTAATGCTTTATCAAATTAAAATAAAAACACATTCATCTTTACAAAAATAGAATGCATTGTCTCGCCTCAATGGGGGAGTATGTACTTTACATAAAAAGAATGCATTGTCTCGCCTCAATGGGGGAGTATATACTTTACATAAAAAGAATGCATTGTCTCGTTTCGACGAGAAAGTCTATACGTAAATTATCAAATATTATGCTCACTAGTTGTCTCGCAGTGTAGTTTAAATTTACCGGGTAAATGTACAAAATGAGTAACAGCCAATCATTGCTATCGATATTTGAATCGATCTTAACGCGGCAAATTCAAATGGGGCCATACATGAATTTTACTTTATTGGTTGAAATAAATTCTATTATAATTTCTGTAAATACCCATACTAAGACGCACGATGCCAATTATGGGGAAATTTTGTAGTGATATATTGAGTTATTAATACTTTATGAAATAGTCTCATTCTTGATATTTCAAAAGAAATCATTGTAAAGGTTAGAATTTATACTAAGCCAATAGAATTTTTGGCCAAAATTACTTACAACTCAAGGAACGATAATATGGAGGAGAACTTTTACTTTCGATTTCAATTGATATAATTCCATTTGATGATGATGCATTTTATAATTCATGTAAGTCACCAGGCGTGAAATTGCTGATAGTCTGTTAGAAATGTCGATGGGTTCAGTTGTTTTAGAACCGCCACTATAAACCATTAAAATGCTTTGCTTTGACGGCCTGTCAGGAAACAACACTATGAGTTATCATCGAATCAGGAACCGGGCTTTATTGGAAAAGGTAATTAAGGCAACTGGAAAAAAACGACAAAGAGCGCTGTAACACAATGTAACAATGTACCTTAAGCTTGGAGAAAAATGGTTTAAAGGCTGTTCAACAGTTCCCGTTTTCCATACAGTGATTGGAGGCTCGTGATCCTCCGTGAATTCAGAGCACTAATTGTGGGCTGACCATAGTGCATCCGAAGATTTAATTTACATAAAAAGCATCCCAAAGTGGTGTGATGGTTCAAGATACAAAACACCACAAAGTGGTCTGGTGGTTTGTTAGATATACAATGTATGTCATGCATGTATGTATCAAACCACCGTATGGCAATAGGTGATAGTTTTACATGCTTTTTCTCTAGTATTCCTATAGTATTCTGATACTAGTTACTAGTATATATAGCTCTTAATGATACAACGTGATATTTATGTGTACTGTAAACCTAATTCTCGGTAATCATATCGATTTACCCAAAAATTATCGAAATTCTCAATTAAGTATGTGAACGATAAAGTTTTAACCTTTAGAGGAATGCTATAAATAGCACGGTTCTGACGTAAGGAAAAAGTCAATAGGTACGTTACTCCGCGACATTTTGACCTGTTCCTAATGAATCGAATTCCAAAGATGTCAATATTGTTGACTATGCATTATACATGTAGAAGATCAAACGGGATTCCAGCGCTTCATTCGATCTCTCCAATAATCGGAATGGAGGAAAATGCCGTGTCCATAAATCAGACGAGTCGAGAATCGGCAACCGGAACATCTCGGATTAACAATCACTTAATGATTGTTGAGTGTGCTAGATATCCGAGGTGTTCCGATTATGAGAAACTAGAAAGTCCGTTCACATACACTGTACGTTCAGGGTCACAGACAGCGTGACAAAAACGTATTATGTTTCATATTTAGATATAAATCTGTCAATTCACGGTCCGCCATTGATCGCAGGGAAATTGGAACCTATTAAGTATTCAACTGACATAAAATAGAAAATGTTACGACGCAGAAAGAAAAATCCTTTGAGGATTTAAAAAAAATCATTCAGAACCTGCATACTTCCTTTGATAATAATATTAAGATATTTTCATTCGAAATATTTCAAATTAAATGGAGCATCGATGAATGATGCAACTTAAATGAAACGAACCGGGGGTGGGGTGAGGTGAGGATCAGCCCCCCCCCCCCCCCCCATTCAATTCCAAAGAAAAATGAACCAGTTTTTGTTCTTTAGAAGTAAGCACTTTTATTCATTGAGTCAGTAATACTCCTGTTTTGGTCGAGTCCTTCACATTCCGATGAATGCACTTGTACTCCGTCCCCTTGCTTGATTGGTGATTTTCTGTCACGTGCTTCAAAAATAGTTTTTTGCCTGTCTTCTTTGAGACTTTGAATAATAATAAAAAGACTTTTAACAAATTAAGCAAGACATTTTTCCGTATTGTAACATACAACATTTATATTGAACTGTAACAATGTAGTAATATCAAATTTGTAACAATGTACAGTCGCTATAAACAACATGTAATTTTTATAACAGTCTTTATTTAAACTGAGTAGTGATACTTACCAAAACATTAGTAATTCAAGTATTTCTATTTGAAATCTTAAACACGCAATAATCCTAAATGTAACTTTATCACTTTATCGGCATTGTGCCCATTAACGAAACGATCTTACATTTCTCAATGTTATTGTGAATATTTTCAGTACTGAAGTTACAGTAAGTACTGTTACAAAAACATCAGTATGGTCCTTACTGTAATTGGAACATGTAATAGTACGCACTGTTACAGAAACTTCGTCATTGTCCATACTTTGACTGTAACATTGTAGAAACTCTGACTGTAATTATATTATCAACAGTTAACAATAGCGATAGCAATCAATGTTTTTGAACCATATTTACAGTTTTGACTGTGAATACTGTAACTACTCTGCTTTGAATTGTTTTTTGACTACCAAAGAACTGTCAAATTCGTTTTACAGATAGTTAGATATTATATTATTTTTTTCACATGTAGTTTGTTTTTGTTTGTTTGTTTGTTTTTCATCAGTATCGCGCAGTTTCTTTCGTAACTCGTGGAAAATATGAGAATAACAACTAAATAATTCAAAAAGTACTTGTTTTAAAATATGCAGAACTCCCATTATCAAGATCAGAATGTAATGAGTAATGATCAAACTTATGATTTCATATTTCATCCTAAACTGGAAAGCTATATTATATTAAGTAGGACTCTTTTATACTCATACAACGATCGAATTCATATTTAACGAATAATGGTTTTAAACATCAGTAGTAACAATACATTAATGGGATGGGTGTTGCCCAGTTGTGACGTGAAGTTCATTGAATACACAGAATACTTATTGATATATTAGAGAAAACAGCAATAGAGACCCGTATACACACAACTGTGGGTCTAACGTTCAGTTCAATGGCTGTATAGAATGCTTGTACTGTGAGTGTAAATCAATACAGCTCTAAGTCCAAAAACAGGAAGTACTAAAGTACTAAATAAAAGAGGAAACCAACAAGGAAATAAGAGTACATATGGACAGGATAACTCTCTGATATTGCTTGGAACAAATATAAGTATTAACACTACATATCCGCTAGAGCACGTGAAAACTAAAAATAATAAGGAAGAATCAACAAAAATCCGGATGTTTTTGTTGATTACACAATGATTTGGAATCAGTTTAAAAACATCAACCTGTTCCGCGATGACATAGATATGATTTCACGAGAAAACAATAGAACTTGTAGAACTCGAGCACAATCATACTTATTCTGTCCCTAACATGCACTCGCTGACTTTATTCTATGTGATGTTGGTGGAAAAAAGATTGGTTTCACAGATAAGAAACACAAACTATTATGAAAAAAGCTGAAAATTTAAAGCAATACAATTTAAACCTATACAATTTGAAATAACCGAATAATTATCAATATATATAAGATGATATATTTCTCAGAAGTTAACCGGAATTATTTTCTAAAGGTAAAGCAAAAACACAATGTATAATTGATGTTAAAATTCTTGGAATGTTGTACACAAAATGTCTTTAAAACATGACATCATAAAAACTCTATTCAACAGGATTTGACGGTTCATTCATCAGATGTTGACCTTTAAGAGAGCGTCGCCCTGATTAAAAATGTGTCGGTGAAGATCCCCTCTTATTCCGGGACTCTAAATTCTCCCCGTGCCGATTTCCCCTGACCCCCGACGAGAGTAAACCGCTATAACACCTGCTCCAGGGGTTTCAGTAATCGGTCAACACACCGCGACGCCGCGGAGATCCGATCAACTCTACCAATGCTCTATAGGCCAAGCTAGAAACTATACTATTCGTCTGTCTGTCCGTCTCTCCCTCTCTGTCTGTCTGTCTCTCCCTCTCTGTCTGTCTGTCTGTCTGTCTGTCTGTCCGTCTCTCCCTCTCTGTCTGTCTCTTTTTCCTCTCTGTGTCCCCTCTCTCTTTCTTTTGATTTCTCTTCCTCTCTATCTGTTTAAACTGTAACACCTATTTGTCCCCACCACCTCTCTCTCTCTCTCTCTCTCTCTCTCTCTCTCTCTCTGATATCAAATCATTTCGATTCTGTAAGACATCTATTGAATTGTTTTACAAACTTTTCTTTTGATGTATTAGAATCATAACACAAATACAGTTTTAAAAACTCATCAATGTTTTATAAATCAATTATAACGAGCCAGTGCAACAAAGATTCCCAGATCTTTTAATGTCGTCCATTAAACTTCGTTTATTGTAGACATGTGTGTAAATATTGGACAATTTATGGATCACAAAGTTGTTTCATAATATAGCCGACATTGACACCACACAATAAGTTATGAAATATGAAATTAATCAATCAATACAAATTAATTTTGGTTGGACCATTAAACATTATGAATTGGTTTAGTTAGATCTTTGGGCTGGGTAAATGAGATCAGGAATGGGGTAAAGTGGGGGCTGTATGTTGCCCTCTATTGATACATACAACGTCACTTTTAGCCACGAACCTTATATATAAGTATGAAGCCAAGTAAAAAGTGCCTCAAGACATAAATGAATTAATAGGATAAACTCTAGGTATTAATATACGCACACCTTAAACCAAAAGCCTGGTGATGAATCCAGATTTATATGGTTACCTGTCCCAATCCTTCCTTACCAGCCCACGAGCTTATATGTACAGTGTACCTGTATAGGTAAGTTTGGAAAGTCTCCAATCTGTAACATAATATCCAATATGGAGGATTTCACCTTGTGATAAAAAAGAATGGGTCTCTTTTGTTGAGGTTCCAACCATTGAGTTTTAAACCTCCCCTGCTGAGATGACGTGGACGTTTCTTCCATTCAGGCCCACAGCTTTTAGAGATCCTCTTTATACTTTTGGATTATATTAGCTTGGAAAAGAGCCAGGCTCTCTTTATATAATACTATTATTTCTCTAACTGGGTTGTAAAAGCAGTTGGGTTTTAAAGGGTCAAGTTTGTAAATGGTCACATCTGAAATGTGTTTTTTTTAATTCTGTCTATCCCGACGCTGCAGATTCTATACAACAGGTAATGTAAAGACCCCATACTAGTGAATGAATGAGTCGGGTGTATTGAGTTACGGATTACCTTTTAGAAAATTTTCATTTACAGATGATCTCAATGACATCTGGATTCACCAATTCCCGAAGTGAAATTACAAAGCTAAATCAAGTAATAGAAAATGTGCCCAATAAAAAGTAATTTCACAGAGAGAGAGAGAGAGAGAGAGAGAGAGAGAGAGAGAGAGAGAGAGAGAAATTACAATCAAATCACTTTGAATAATATTAAAAAATCTTGCATAAAGATGAAGTCGTAATGACGGTGTCATGAGAAATGTACATTAAAGGCTATTTATGTAAATCGATTTAAATGTCGGTATTTCCAGAAGCCATTAAATGCACAGTCACGCGATTTTTGACAGCACCGTCACACGGTTCCTACACGTGTGTAACACATTATACACTGCAAATTCATTCTGTCTGGGTGTTAGGTGGGGCGCAAATTTACAACATTAATGGGTGTCGGGTATTAAAAATTAATATCACATACATGTACAAATTTACTTCTGGAAATTTGATTTTTCTTTGTTCTTAACATTTTGAACAATTATTCTATTTAACGGAATGATAAGTAAATTATTACTACTGTTCTAGGCATGATATTTATAAAATAAATCTTAATAATTGAAAGTAAAGAATTTTTTTACACAGTATTGAAAATAACACTATGTTCGATGTTTTTGATTTAAACACACTAAACATGACATAGGGTGTGTCTTAATAATTCTAACCGGTAGTGGGGGAAAGGAGGGGGGGGGGGGGGCTATATACCAGGTATATCATTCTAACGAATAGAGCTTGATTTTCCAACAATTAAACCTACTAAATTAAAATTAACAAAGAGGTATGTGACCCTAAGCGATTCCAATTTTGGAGAAAAAGCTTTATCTTTATACGTGTACCACACATGTTATTGTATAGGGGTAGACTATTTTCACTGCTGTGGATGGGATAGCGCCTGTGTATAGGCAGTAAAATGTCGTCAACGGCAAAGGAAACCACAAAACAGTCACAGTCTATGTCTCACATAGTCTATCGTTGTACATTTCACAACATTGACAATCCACCGGCTTCGGTTTCAGAAGCCGGCCTGAAAGAAATCGATTATGGGGCGATTATGTGACGTAATCTTAAGTGTGAGGGAAACCCAGATAACGTGTAATTATAGAACGGAATACAAACACATTCAGTAACAAACACACACACTCTCTCTTCCTCCGTGTGAGTCTTTCATAATTCTTTAGTTAGTCTCTCTCTCTCTCTCTCTCTCTCTCTCTCTCTCTCTCTCTCTGTACAACATCTAAAAATAATCAAATTTATATAGATCTCTATATATAAAATGTACAACTATCGATTCCTTAATCCAGTAAAAAAATGAAATCATTCAGGTGTTTCATTTCTCAGTTCGTAGATCAAGATTATTCACGACTCAGATTATAATATCAACATGTCGTGTTCTTGGGAGTAAATAGCTGTGATATGCCCGATCAAAGAACAGAACATGAATGGCGTAGATCGATTATTTCTTATTCAATACACACAAAGGTAGCCCAATACCTGACTCCTTTTAATTGATCGATCCGCCAAGGGGATTTCCTGTCAAAATAGTCTCCCGCAAAGGTTTTGCTATAAGGCGGATTTACCTCGATGAAAATGGCAGTGTATAAAATATTACTTGATACTTCAATCTAAATTAAACCAGTCTTTAGAAAATGTTTCTCTAACAAGCATAAACTTGGCTGCAGAACTGTTACAGTACCTTCAGGAGAAATTCGGGTTGATGGTCAGCCAATCTGTATTTTCGGTAGAGCTACAGTACTGCAGCTACCATAAACTTAAACTAGCAATTTTCCAAAGTTGTAAATGTATGGTATTTTAACGTGTAAGGTTTGCATTCGACAGAAGTAGCACATTTGGGGGGTAGGGGGCACACTTTTAAGAAAAAAATCTTGCAATAAAAGTAATCAAATGTTCCTGCGTTATTCTAACTCGGAATCTGTTACAGTAGTGTTGTGTCAGATCCACTGCGCCGCGAAATTATTTGCCAATGTAGTGAATTTCCCAGTCTGTAATGTACTGCAATATCAAACAATTATAAGTCACGATGTGTGGAAGACCTTTTGATTAATTGATTGATTGATTGATAATCAATCTAGTACATGATGATGATAATAATGAAAAGAACATTAAAAAATGAAATTTGATTGCTCGTGTGTTCTTCTTTCTGAATATCATGTGAAATTTTCTAAATAGAATTAAATGTAGGCTCGAAATTTTGTTTATAAACTTAATATATTCCGTCACTGAAAATGGACTGAAAATACCCACGCTAGTCCAAATATTGTCCCTTCTTGGATTGGAATCCAGCGTAATACACACCAATTGCAACTTCTCGGGTGTTTTTCCGAGCCTATTGGAAAGGGCCGAGAAGTTGCGATTGAATACACACATGATCTTAGCAATGTCCTACGGTACCAGTGAAACCCCACAGTGTTTGCTAGAACCCCTAACCACAAAGCAATCCCAGTAATGTTTTAGAGCTGGCCCTGAGATAACTAGTGTCTATATTTACGCAGACAAGCTCTTGTTGTATGAAGTGTTATCAGATATCACACAAGATCCCATTTTATGACATGCCTGGCCCTTCAACTATCGCAGAGATTTCATGCGGATGTAGGTTAGGGTACGTGAAGATCCTTCATGACACCTGTAATATTTCATACTGAAAACACGTTAAGAAATAACCAAGACCCAATGAACGATCTACACATCAGTAGGCGGGTGTGTCTAACTACAGGTGTACCCGATGATCCAACCTGTCCTGATTTTAGCTCTCTCTCTCTCTCTCTCTCTCTCTCTCTCTCTCTCTCTCTCTCTCTCTTAGTTACATGTATCTATCTATCTATCTATCTATCTATCTATCTATCTATCTATCTATCTATCTATCTATCTATCTATCTATCTATCTATCTATCCATCCATCCATCCATCCATCCATCCATCCATCCATCCATCCATCCATCCATCCCTCTCTCCCTCTCTCTCTCTCTCTCTCTCTCTCTATCTATCTATCTATCTATCTATCTATCTATCTAACGTGTAGTCTGTCTGTCTGTCTGTCTCTCTCTCTGTCTGTCTCTGTCTCTGTCTGTCCGTCTGTCTCTCTCTCTCTCTCTCTCTCTCTCTCACTCTCTCTCTCTCTCTCTCTCTCTCTCTCTCTCTCTCTCTCTCTCTCTCTCTCTCTCTCTCTCTCTCTCTCCACTACATCGATTACAGAAAAGTTGTATGTTAAACATTGGAAAATTATCACTATACCATATTCATAGTGTCCAATTATCACACTATTCACCCACGGTGACCAGTCGTCTAGAAATAAAAAGTAGCAGGTCAGATCTGTGTATGTATGCTTGAGTTATTCAAATATAATATATTGTCAAGTCTTCAGTTAGTACAATGAACAAACAGTGAGATTTCCATGAAACGTAGAACCACCCATCTATTATCATTCTGCTATCTTTGTAATCATCCCTCCATCTATCTTTCTATCTATCTTTTGTCACGTACAAAGTGTGGTGGATGCTGTACATTACATAACATTAACCCAGAATTCTGCACATAACTAGTATTCTTGAATGTATTCCATGCATGTGTCAACATGCGTTTCATTCTGCTATATAGTATTCATTGTCAGTATCTTTCAATAGCTGTAGGGAATATCAAATCCCTTCATTTTATGATCGTCCACGGATTAAAAAAAATGAAAACTAAAAAAAGCTAAAATGAAGCCAGTCTATTAAATAGGAGAGCTTGAACACACAATACAAATATAAATACATTTATACGAATACGGTTACAATGATTGGCAAATGCCCAGCTAATTATGACCATATCTTTTGTTTTAGCCCACCTGTAAAGATTACTTTCAGGTATTATGTACCTACTTGTAGAATAACTTGTTTGACAAAGGTTTTAAATTGAATGTTGGGTATTGTCACTTGTGTCTTAAAAAAACCTAATAAAATGTTGAAAGACTAAAACTGCGTCGCCATTCGTTCAATGTGTTGGAAACAAAGAACAAAGTATTTTATATGTAGGAGTCTTCCATGATAGAGTGCGTGTTCTTAAATACTGTCACGCAGGAAAGACAACTCATACAATTTCACGTGTATTTGAAAATTTCCAAAAATAATTCTGTTAAGTAGTACAGTTATAAATTCTGAAAACTATTACATAAACCTAAATGTGTTTTGAGTTACATATATGTAGTATATGAAAAAGAAAAAATGCTACGAAATTAAATGAAATTGAAGAGGAGCCCCTACATTTCTGAGGGAAATAATAAAGAAAGATAAAGTATGAATTGAACTTACATAACACTTATAATATCAACATAGTCACTTGTAATTAAAGAATACTGCATATATTTCTGAAATAAATGATAAGAAATAATTTATTAAGTATAATACATTAAATGTAAATAGCATTGCATTTTTACCTTCGTAAATTAAAATGATATATCGGTTGTAAAATACATGAGCGGATCCAGAAAATTTTCCGGGGGGGGGGGGGGGTCTGATGGATAATTTTGTTAACCAGGGAGGTCCGAGGCATATTTTCTTTATCTTTACTATGTGAATTTAAGAAATTTGAATTCTCCAGGGGGGTGGGGGTGGGGGCGACCCCCCCCCCCCCCCATTCTAGATCTGCGCACGAAATATCGATTAGAGTTCAACGACAAATATCTGACAGATTGATGAGAGGCCGTGAGTATTGTTCTGGCTTTATTATGGTTCCTTAGATGTAGCTATTTATTTTACAAATCCTGTGCAACACTCTAAAAATTTTGCTGTGGTTTCATCAATATCCGTTGAAAATCATTTTTCTTTTTTTTTTGTGTGTGTAAATCTTAAAAAAGTTGACCCTCAAAATCAAATGTTCATGGAGTTAACTTAAGATGTGCAATACAGCTACGATCGTTTACAGAATTGTCAACAAATTTACATCTCCTAGAAACTGAAAACTAAAAACACAAAACGTTATACCCACGGGTAATTGTGAAACCACTTTAAATTAGCTGACGACTTGCACCCTTACTTAATGTAACATATATTTTATTAATATGCAAATGGATACACAAAAGGGTTGGGCATCAGGCAGTGCCTATGTAAGTCCTCTCCCCAAGGATCAAAGTTACAACTAGTATTTCAATTACATTTAAGTTATATATTAAGTTTAATAGTATAGTAAGTACATAATATAATAATAAGTACATAATATAATATTGAATACATAATATAATATGAAACATGTTATTGCAACATCAAAGGAATTGAAATTGATGTGGGAAAAAGTACTTGACCCTTACATGTACATATCAACGGTGGAGCAGTAACACAGTGGTGTTCTCTCTGTCCAGTGGAAGCAACCGAACGGCATCCCATAAATATTGATGACTGGAGTAGATGAAATCCAGGGTCATAATTCATCAAGTCAGTTTTAAACAATACTTGAGGCAACTATTCGTAAAAAAATATACGACAAGGTGAAAATTATAAGATTTCAAGGTCAGCATCCTTGGTGTAGCATAAACAATCTTTATTTCACTGTATTTGCATATGATATTAATCATAATCAAGTGGTTATAAATGGTGGTAACTTGCACATTTTTTGTCACTGTGTCATGTAACAGAGAGAGAGAGAGAGAGAGAGAGAGAGAGAGAGAGAGAGAGAGAGAGAGAGAGAGAGAGAGAGAGAGAGAGAG
This sequence comes from Magallana nippona, assembly GCA_033439105.1. Classification (NCBI taxonomy): domain Eukaryota; kingdom Metazoa; phylum Mollusca; class Bivalvia; order Ostreida; family Ostreidae; genus Magallana; species Magallana nippona. The sequence continues at coordinate 44,459,434 of CM065921.1, forward strand.
AGATTTTGGTCGACATTAAACCTTTTACATCTTTAAATATAGGCTATTTATTTTTTTTCAAAAATTCACATCCGTTATGAGAGGAAGACGCAGTCAGATCAGGGTTGTTGACCCAGTTTCTATTAAAGAGACCGGAAGCGACGTCACGTCATCTCGTTTTAATTGACATTTGGTATTTATTATTCTGTCACGCTACAAATTTTAACTTTTTGTAAATTAATGATAATGCCGGCTGACTTTCTATAAAAATGTTGTCAAATGCTTTCACTGAAGAACCGTTACTTTGCTTTGCAGAAAGGTCACTCATCCTTTTATCATATTTGCCAAAACTCTGTATATGGCTATATTTGTGAAGCTCATCACTTATCTTATCACTGAAAACATAAAAAAAAAAAAAACTACCATAAACTGTGAAAACCATCCAATGTCCCAGTTTGTCCAAATATTTAGTTAATGTTTGAATATTAATTTTGATTGCGGAATTGATTGTTTTAATGATGGCGTTAACATCATATATTTGTAATTGATTGCCAAGGAACCCTCAGCAAACCAATGTATTGATAACAAAACAAAAGTACAGAATCTGCAGCAGTGATTTCTTCTTTCTTTTCGAATCTAATTATTCATATTTTTGGCAATGAATTACACATTTCATCTATGTCTGAAAAAGGGGGCGTATTTAATGTATACACTTGCTGCCACTCTTAAATTACTGTCTGAAATGGAAGCCGCCAAGGGTTCCATCACGTGATCTTGATTGGTGACAATTCAATGTCAGTACACTGCGCTCATTAACATGTTAACTGAGCAAGTCAAGTGACAGTTTTTATCCATCCATTTTTGGTCTTTAAGACATCATGTTTGACAAAATACTGTGGAATCATCATTATTCGTGGGGGACCAATGTTAGTGGCTTTCGTTGGTAACCCTTGTCCACGAATTTACATCCCCACGAACCTATACACAATCATTTGTTTACTATTTATTAAAATCATCCCAATTACACTACCCAACGAAATTACGTCTCCATGAACCAGGAAAAGTTTGGCTACCCACGAACATTGACCCACGCGAATAAAAATGATTCCACAGTAGTTTGCTTATTAACAAAGCCCACCCCCGCAAAAAAGCAATCCCCTACCCCCCCCCCCCCCCCCCCCCCCCCACAACAAACAAAACAAAACAAAACAAAACAAAACATTGATTACTTTGTAATTCTTGTATTAAAAAGCCGTTGTCCTCATAACTGTTGGGATAGAAGTATAAAAAATGGTTATTAATGAATATGCAAAAAACATCCATTACCAAATACTACAACATTTATAACAAAGAAATTTTCAAAGCACAGTCTTTATTCCAGTTGAAAATTTTAAATACCACACTATTTAATACTTACAATGCTCAACTAAGGTATTTCCCATTGTCAACCAAAATTTGAGTGTTTACCGTAGAGCTATATACATGTAAATGTATAAGTAAAGCGCTCACTTTTTTGTTAAGTAAAACAATGTTGGTGACATGTTTTGTCAATACTGGTGAGAGCTTTGCATAGATATTTTTTTCTTTATAACAAACAAACAAAACAAAACATTAATGTTTTTACTGTTTGATATATTTTTGGGTCAATATATCAATGTTTGATATACATATGTATTCAAATCTCGCTTGTAACTAGACAACAGGCATTCAAATTTGAATTTACCATCAAAAACAATCTAGCATCGTATACATGTATATCAAATAATGTAGATGAAAAATGTCAGCTAAAATCGTCACAACGCCCTTTTAACATTTTCAATGACTCAAATGATCTTACATAATGCCTTTTGTGTTTTAATTTGACCAAATTTTACGTGTTAATGTCTGGGTTAGATGTGCACAAGACCATATATGGAGTTAACTTTCGTCACCATGGACGCCTGTTTCGTCATTGACTTCGTCATTAGAGTGTAAAAACGCATAACCACGTGCTTAGTATGCTAATCACTCCCGAAATCTGTGGACAAATTACCTTGTGACTGCATACTTGTCGGGAACATTCAGTGATTATGTATGCTAATTTATTCTAACGACGAAAACAACATTATGAATGATAGAATGTTACGTTTCATAAGTTAAACCTTTTTTCATTAGATTCTTCTAAAAATGGACGATCGAATTGCATCATTGTAGATACTTGAACGCAACTTTTTACCTGTTGTTTTTAAATACATCGCAAATATACCTTGGGATATTAATAATTAAAACAGATTGAGAAATAAATTTATAATACCGACCTATGAATCTTTCTACAGACAGGCCTAACAATCCTGAAATAAGATTTTGTGGGAGCAGGTTTACGATATAGTTACCAGGCCCTAGACAGGTTCTGTTGTCTGCAAAATCTCACTCGAATCATATATCGTACTAAACCAACCTCTCAACCCGATACAAACACATACCGGTAGTGTTTCACTTGTAACGACCAATAACCTGGGAGATTTAGTTGTCTCTCCATCCTTTTGCGAAATATATGAGCCCAAGAGCATGGGGGATTTCAGTCTTAAGTCAAAATTTCAGTCCTTCATTAAATACTTAATACAATCTAAGATTGACACTGAACAAGTGTAAAATTCAACAAAGACAGGGAAACAGTTCTAAATTGCGTTCTGAATTTGGTAGGCATTGGTAGGCAATTTTTTTAGTGTATTCAAAATCGACAGGGAGTGCAGGGGTGAAGCCCCCGAAAGTCTTAAGACCCATGCTTTGCAAAATTCTGTGTATTTATTTGCGTTTTTGCGTAAAGGGCGCTACGCCACTGCTGGTGCATTGATTGAGTCCTTTACAATCATTTATTTACAGTACTACATTTCGGAATTTGTATACAAGTCATAGCTAACAACATCGTGTTTTATTTGAAACACCAATGCAGTTTCATTTGTATAAACAACAGACGCTTGTATCGAAACAACTTGCTACAAATGTAACATCAACTTTCATCAACTTTCCCTCGGAGTTTCTATACTTGTTTAATATTTTCTTATTCTTTAGTATTTTTTAAAAAACAAATAACGGATAAGTTTAGCAGTTAAAAACAATTCAGATTTATTCGATTTCCTCAGTAAAGAATGGACAAAATCATTTTGTTAGTGACATATTTCATCAACAATATTATTATAAAATAAATAATGATTTATTTTCTATAACATATTTTTTTCTACTGATATTTACAATGAGACTGTCAAATTTGATATCATTATTTATAGAAAAATAGATTTTGAAATAAAATATACACATACCAGGCCAAACAATGTTTTTACCATAAGTTAATTAAAATGTTAAAAATCGCACAAATATTGGTTTAACGAACCCAAAACTTTTATTGTAAAAATATTAGCATCTTAAAACTATTCAATCATGAAATGGAAATCAGATGATAAAGACAGTCATTCTCATTTACTCTACTCATTGCTTATTGGGTAACAAATTAAACACAGTCAGAAAAACAGCAGATTTTGTTGACAAGAATTACATCCAATCACTTGTAATGGACAATCCTACGTTATTATACCTCATCACCTTTCTGTAGGAAAGGTTTCTAGTAAACATAGATCATCTTTCAAGATCTGATATCATTCATAACCGCGATGGCAGCGAACTCGGTAAACCCACGAACAGGCGACGGGGGTCGTCAATCTCAGTCCTAAAGTCAATGCTGAATTAATAACTTTGTCAGAGAGAGAGAGAGAGAGAGAGAGAGAGAGAGAGAGAGAGAGAGAGAGAGAGAGAGAGAGAGAGAAATAGAGAGAAAGAGGGAGAGAGAAAAATCAGTGAGAGAGAAAAGAGAGAGAAGTCAGAGGGACAGAGAGAGATAGAGATGGAGAGAGAGAAAGAAAGAGATACAGACAGACAGAGGGATACACCGCCTACCTGTGTTCAGGTAATCTGACTCACCTGTCCGCGGGTACAGGTAGGCAGCTGTTTAATCACAATCTCAGATGTTTCCTGCACGAGGAAGCTGGCGTTTTTATCCCCCTGCTACTACCTACACCTTCAAAACGGAAGGCTGCCTGGTTACAGAAAGGTTCTCTATACTTTTATCCAAGAAACGTGAATCAAAATGACATTTGTTTATTCATGTAAATTGCTTCTTTGATTTTTATTTCTCTTAAGATTCTAAGCAGAAATGTCGACATACAAATGTACTGATTAAAAGACGTAACGAGAGTCACTTTTTAAAGACCGTGGGCTTTTGGTGTGACGTAGCTTTCAAATTTCAACCTACAAGTTAAGGTGGAGTAACACATCATCACATAATGGCTGACCTCTGATCGAAACGACAATTCGTTTTATTAAAATGATTTTATCGTAACTTACTCCATAGCCGAGTGGATAAATGTTTGGCTTGTGATCCGTACATCCCAAGTTCGAATCCAGTAGGGGATTTTGTTGTTACTTCCTAAATTGAATTTTTTTTAGATATTATTTTTTTATCCCCAAACTGCAAATTTTTCGCTAATATTACATATGTACAGTTTATTTATCATTATATCGTTCATAATCAAATAATTTACTGTTGATTTGAGTGACTTTTTCCTGGTGTGTTCTATACGGATACACGGAGAATCGGGCAAATCTTGTTGATTTCAATGAGCAAAGTCTGAATAGCCGCCAATGAAACAGACATGCACATTGCTGTTTGACACCCAACTAACCAAAGTTCAAGGTCTCGTTAAAAAATAATAAGATATAACCACGTTCATTCCTAAGTTTGTTATTGCCAAGAACAACGATTTAATTCATAAAGTGCTAGTGTAAGCTCATGTTATGGAATACTCTCTCATTTACTGGATAAAAGAAACGTTTTAGTTATTCATTTTTTATGGCTTTTGACATCACAACTGGCTAATACCATGAACATTTATCTATCTTTATGCATCGTTTGATTTCATATTAACCATCATGCAATGTTTATTGTGATAAACATTTATTTACAATTTGCTATCGTCTGATGCCGTGCCCATTAATATTCATTTACTATCATACAATGTTTAATGTCATGTACATTGGAGACAATTAGAAAAAAAGAACGTTTCCTATATATATGTTTATTATAATGATTCTAATTTTTGTAAGTAGAATTTAATAAAATCATGCATTGTCTATTGTTGCATAACTTTTTTTTAGCCCGCGCCTACTCCCACCTGAGTATACATTAATCACCTGTCAAGGTTTCTATTTCACTGATATATACATGTTATCAGAACGACAAAGACTTCTATAGGAGACAGTCTTGAGCCTTTGTGTATGAATAAATCAATAAATGAATAAATAATTGAAAAGAAAAACAATAACAACTTTATCATTCACGTTTACTGCAACTTTTTTTTTGCCTTCCAGCGGAATTTATTTATGAATCATTGACTAACTCAAAGATTGTGTGGGTGATATATGGACTCTTGTAGAAGTTAGGCAGTTTAGGAAATAGTTGCAATAATTGAAGACTGAAATGGAAATCATGTTGGCAGATGTTTTGTAATACATGTACCGTGCTTGCATAATGTTATAATGCTGTGCTCTTTGTTGTTCATGCTCTGATAACGACAAAATATCAGTCTAGTTCTTAAGTCTCATTTAGAATACTATATTACTCGAAGGTCCGATAAAAATGATAGATATTAGAAATAAGCAGATGGAAAATATATTGTGGTTTCATCATCGCCTGTTGAACACCATCTGCTTGAGGATTTCGTTGTTGATTTGACCCAAAATAGAAAATATTCATTGGAGTATAACACCTGAAAACAGAATGAATTTGTAGTGGGATTGTTCATAAATTTGTAGTGGGATTGTTCATGAAATATTCAAATTTCTAGTCAAATTTAATGCAATAAATAGAGAGATGGATAGTCGAAGACTAAAATCATATTTATACCCGAGCATTGTTAAAAATATGCCGAAGATAACTAACAGAACTTATGTGCATTTGATATAAATGATTGGTTTATAGTATTCCTGATTTAAATAGGGCAATTTATTTACCTCATATTTAGCACATCTAGAATCCATTCAGCTCATGTCAAAATATCGTTTATCTTCAGATGTGGGTATCTTACGGGGAAAAAACCCGGATACATTAAGCATTTCCCAATGGATGAGCACCATTTTTACAGTTTGTTTTATATTGTTGAACGTTTTAATGGGGGTTTTATTATAGTGCACGGCGCATGAAGTAAGTAAATTAGGTAAATGAGTCATTAAGGCCCTGTTCCGTTACTGGGGCGCATCCTGCGATAGGTTGTTCCATTGTATGTCATCCAGCACCACTCCAAATGTCGGTGATATAGATCACGGATTATACAACTATTCACTGTAACAGTGTGTATTTTCTCTTAGTTCACGTGAACGTGGGACTCTTATCACATTCTGGTCTCTTTTTTGGACCACTGATCCAAACTCAAGCAAGCTTGGCACTAGCAAAATTGGTAGGGAGCTTCAAATGGGGGGGGGGATAGTGGATGTAGTATGTTTTAAAAACGTTAGGAAGCAAATAATTTGATTTATCAAAACAGTTACATGAATTGTATCATGTGTAGATATATATAGCCGAATATATCAGATATGGAATATCTGGAACAGATACAAAAATTGTATCATATATACATATATAAAACCGGATATATCAAAACAGTTACATGGAATGTATTATGTGTACATATATATAGCCGAATATATCAAAACATTACATGAATTGTATCATGTATAATATAGATTCAAGTTTGTTCATCAGTGTATAGAAAAGCACAACCTCATTTTTGGTTTTCTTTGAAAGAAACTGTAGAATATACACTGTATCAGTAGAAGGAAATAAAAAAAAAACTATGAAAAAATATTCATGTCATTCTATTTTGACTTTCAATTATAAATTGGGGACTTCAAGATTAGTTATGAATAAATGTAATCATTTTCAAACTCAATGGAAGTAAAGTGAAACCCAGAGGAGGAGCCATGTCTGAGGGAATTCCCAATCGTATTGAAACACACTATATTCATCAGTCACCACTATTACCTCCTAATAAATCAATATGAAATCTGTGTGGGAATATCAGCAGAATAAACAACTAAAATCTAATGCACTCCTATATGTATGATGAGAACCATTAATGAGCCAGAAATAAGCGACGGTGTCACACGTGTTTTAACAACAATGCGTTCTGACTTGCTTCAAATTGTACTGTCGAAGCATTACCTTTCCCCAGGTAAGATTCTGTCAATTCAACCCAGAGTAGTTTCACATTTCCCATTAATGCAACATCCCCTTTGGATTAGTTTTATTGTCCCCAACGCAACCCTGTGTAGTCTTATACCTTACTTTGGAACTATCTAAACATCACCCCAAGGTTAATTTGGTTGTCTCCCAACCCAACACAGAAATCAATGTACGTACTCTTAAAGTACAAGGTGTTAAATAATGCAGCCGTCGTTTACCTGTTAAACGTGTTTATTACATTAATTGTGTTTAACAATCCACAAATTTCTATTTCGGATGAAAGTTGTTGTTTCTGGTTTTTGTTTTTAATGACCTGTCAATAATTGATTAGTTTTACCTCTCATGGTAGGTTCGTAAAAGGACCTCTTTTACCTTTATCTCCAAACATAAGAACATGATGTTGGTAGATGAATGAGAAATATGTGGTAAAAATATAAAATGATAATTCATTTAAATAGATAAAGATTTACACAAATAATTTAAACAAAAACAGCGTGTGATTCTAAAAGAGATTTACAAAGAGTAAAACATGTATACAATTCGTGGTTTTATAAAAGAAAAACACCCCAATACACACACACACACACACACACACACACACACACACACACACACACACACACACAGTTTTAGTGATACACCCGTTCACTTCTTTCTGTTTGATATGATGATAAACATGTATCTTAAGAATTATCTCAAATATGATGCAATTCAGACACCATGGTGATCAACGCGTCAATAAAGATGGATCTGTTCTGAAAATTTGACTGCACATTTAAACATTGTGTATACGTGATTCGTATCAGATATATGCTTTAATCCGATTCGCTTTCCGTTATCTAATATCAGTTTTATAAAAAAAAAAAGTCTACATTTTTCTTAATAGAACTTTATTTTGACACGTAGATAATGTATCTCCATTTTACTGTCCCACTGGGGTTTCAAACTATCACACACCAGTTCCCAGATAACGTCACGCGAAGACCAAAAGTGTTAACACCGAGGCCCAAGACCGGACCGAAAGCAATGGATGTTACCTAGAAAATACCACAGAAAAGATTCCCAAGGCTGTATATCTTACAAAGTTCTTCAAACTGATATGGACCGACTCCATATTGTGCAAATGTTTAACATCCAATGATTTTAAACAATCACAATGTTTTTTTTCTGAGCTCTGTCGGAAATGCTTTAGAAAATCCCTTTGACCCTCCCAATACCCCTGGATATAAAGAGTAATCGCCAACCATTAGTCTAAAATGGATTCATTTTGGCAGAAGTAATGCCACAGCCAGCACTACGCGACCAGATAGCAATCCAGTGGTATACCACTGCTGGATATACCTATAATACATGTAACACGTGGTTAAATTTCTAAAGATTTGTTGAAAGCAGAAACAATTTACATGCTTATAAGGTTAGGATCAGTAATGCCATCAATTATTTTGGTGAATAAAGCAAGTGAAAAAACAGACGTGTAGTGTTAAAAATAGGAAGATAATAATCAAGTTTTTTATTATTCGTTGCCATTTATGTGTAACAAGAACATGAATTATTTTTCAATGTAGCAAATTTATCGGTACATATTTGAACAAAGATAATCTTTAACCACACTTTGACGTCATAAAGTTGACAGCAAGACCCTTTGGTATTTTTACGGAATGCGTGTTGCAATTGGTGCGTTTTTTCTCGCATTGAAGATCAACTATTGTATGGATGTATGTATTTGACGGTTCATTTGTCTAAATTATCGCCTTTTCAGAAAGTATATGTGACATTTCTAATCAATGATAAATTAAGGGATTGGTTGTTCAAATGGATGTGTTGCCAAAACCCAAAAGTTAACAAAAATGTTCAAATCTATAAATTGTTTTGAGCTAAATGCATTTGAATTAACTAATCATCGATAAGAGTTGGTTTCAAATATTGAAAAGTCGATTGGGTCCCGAACATTAAAAAGACATAATAGAAATGTTCAGTTATTTTGACAAAGTCTGCAGAGAAAATGGGTGGGGCATACATTAATTTATTGTTCCACCGACAATTGTAAACTAAGCAGATTATGCCAGGAAAGGCAGAGGCATTCAAAACACTGAATGAGACAGTGAAACGATAAATTTACATTGACCACATTTTGATACTTTGGAATTTAACAAAAAAAGTAGTTCAAAATTAATACATTACGCTAATTCTACGATCTTGAACCTATTGTTCATGAAAAAGAAATAAAAACATAATGGAAACCAACAGTTTACGTGTGTTTGGTCTCTAACTATCGTACATTTCTACTGCCTTCCATTTGATAATGTTTGCTGGAAATCTTGGTAAAGTGTAGTCCTTCTCTGACCATATTAATGTTCGTCAGCTGTCTTTCACCCGCCGTATGATACCTTGTTTCATGATGAATTTCAACAAGTCACCAAATAGATTCCCGCAAATTAGGAACATTTTTAACAAACTTGTTCTTTAGTTTTACAATCTATTGGTTTTCTTGCACAGACGAAACTTAATCAAGGAAATCACCCTGGCACTCGTTATATGTTTTAGGCATATCCAGTGTACATGACTACAAAAAATCTCCTCTAGGTAAAATGCTCGAAAAGAAAAGTGATTATACAATGTCTTAGCAACTGTATATCATATAGAAAACAACCCCCTGTTTCTTGGTGCAGAAAAGTCAAACTTGTATCGGTAAAATTATCCGGCAGGTGTTCATCGTAGAAAAAATGCGTCGCAAATAAATATTTGTAGTACCCAAGGGAGCTCTACTAGTGACATACTAATGAGACTGAAACACAGCGTTTCTTTTGTTTTGTCCTGTTGTGAAAAATTAATGAAAGCGTTAAAGCACAACCTATCGATATCATGATGGATATTTAAGTGGTTGGTGCACAGAAGATGTAAAACATTTTATGTTCTGATTTAAGTACAAAGACATTGTCATAATCGAGTCACATGATATGCTTTTTTTTTCATTCTAACAAGCTCCCAGTTAAAGCTGAACATCGCTCGTAAATAGGCACTGTCCGCCGTATTTCTCTTTTATCACGGCGATCTCTACAACCCCTATATAAGCCGCAGACCTCTAACAGTTTAAAGTATTTCGCTGTAGAGGTCTCACCTGTGTGGATGTACCTCTTGCCTCGCCGTGTAACTTGGTTGCGATGAAATTATCAAATTTTACGCACTTTTTCAAGCCAGAGGAATACTAACACCAAATAAACAGGTCAATGCATTATTGTCAAACAGAATATATACACATAAAGTAACAAATAAATACATAAAATCCAAAGACCAGGAAAGGAATACTACACGTCGGCCACGAGTTTCAGGTGTGTAATCGAATGGTTTATATATCTGTGTGACGGTGCCTATTCACGAGCGGTGTTCAGCTTTAATGGACGTTCCTAAAATCGTAACAAATGCCAAATTAAAATTGACCCTGAGATTTGTCAAAATATAAGAATAACTGATTTAAATGATAACTAAAAAAAGTCGTTTTAGTCTATTGAACAATAATGAAAAAAAAATGATGAACAGAAAACCAACTTATTTTGGCATGAAAGAAAATTTCGCGAATTTGGTGAATTTTTTTTGCCACGTACTAGTCCCTTATTCTACACTGTAAATCGAAACTTAATTACGATACAAGCATATAATCGCTCAGAAAATGTGGTCACTGCAAACAAATTTCAAATCCAATTTTATAGACAAACAAAAGACTTTCCCGCATTTTATTTCGTTTTTGTTAAATTTGAAAAGCTTTAAATTTGATTGATTTTATCTGTTTATTAAAAAACGCTCATATTAGGTATTCTATGACATATAACTATTAATTTATTTTCAAGATTTTTAGAGGAATTTTATGTTTGGCAGATGTTATGCAAATGCACTCCATCAAAACAAACAAAGCAAACATATTTCTACACTAATTACAACTTCTCGGACCTTTTCAACACAACTCGGAAAACTACCTCGAATGAATCAAAGCCCTGTATGTAAGTTGCATTGATTATTTTTAGTATAAAGATTTATGGGTAAGGGTATGTCAAGGGAGCATATTTAATATATTCAATGTTGTTTTTCCCTAAATAACGTAAAGGCCCGAGAGGTTGCGAATGATCATAACACTGTGTTAATCTTCAAAATAATCATATAAATGCAAACGATATTAAGGATTGAAACCATAAGATAAGTCATGTTATCAACATGTTAAACACTTGAGTCAGGTAATTATTGCTGTTCAATTGTGGAATACAATTAAGTATGTCTTTCACTTGCCCGTCGCATCATTGCTATTTCAAACAGCACGACCCTGTATTAATTTTATTTATATCTCAAAACTTGCTTATCATTTCAAAAACAAATTTATTAGAACAATTTTATACAAAGATTACCTTCAAACGAGCTACCAATTTATGACGTCATGAAGCGGACAACAAGGCACCTAAAATGTTTTTTTTAGCAGGAAGGTGCGCCTTTTCTCGCCATTAAAGTCGAACTTTTTATTAATGATTATATTTGACGGAACGTTTATATACATTATCTTAAATCAAAATAAATGCGACATTTCTAATCAATTAAAATTTAATAGATTGATTTTTCTTAATAGATGCTATGTTAAAAATCTCAAGAGATCAACAAAAATGTGCAAATATTTAATTGGCATTAAATAAAATTAATTTTTGAGATAAATGCATATCATGTATATTATCATCGATAAATTATTGAGTATTTAATCTGGATTTTTTGAACACTGAAAAGACGTTAAAAATGTTTAATTATTTTTGCAAAAACGACGGAGAAAATAGGTAGAGCCACAATCGATCTTTTATTACAGACCAAAAACGTTAAGATATTCCATAGGCGTTACAAATTGTGAGCTCAACAGATGATTTCACGAGGGACGAATGTTTTTCAAACACAAATAGAGCAATGTGAACCATCTAATTGATATTAGTTCACATTCTGATCCTTCGATATTTGCAGAAGCGGTTCCAAACTATGATACTAACATTAATCGTAAACTGGACGTTAATTTAGCGATCTTGAAAAAATGTAAATAATGTAAACCAATGAAAAGCGAAAATACCAAGAAAAACCAACCATTGGACTTATGTACTGTTTTTGTTAATGGTCCTTGTCTACTACTTTCTATTTGTCAGTAGTTGGTAAAAGTAATCTTAATTTGACCAATCCTTACCCACTTTATCGTACCTAGTTTTAATATGCATCACAACAAGTCATCAAATATATTCACGTAGAATAAAAGTTTGAGAACATTGTTATGAGGACAGATTTAGAAAGTTTTGTTCTCAATTAACAAACAGTTGTTTTCCTTGCAATGAACTGTCTTCAAAAAACACCAAAAAATCAGATGAAGAAAATACTATGGTACTTGTTTCTGTTATCAACATATCCTGTTGCGCTAAATTTCTTTATCATTTTTAGCAATACGTTGATTAACGTACAGACTTATATGCTTATATGAAATGTCTTTTAAGTCAGGTGAAATGCATTAAAACAACTGTCTTAGCAACAAGATATCATATTGCATGCTTGGGTGGATTTTGAAGAAATGGCAATCTAAACGGGTGCATAAAAGTCACATTTACAACTGACATAAATTTCCGGAGAAGTTGGCATCGTAGAACATATACGTTACAAATGAATAATTGTGGTACACATGGGACTACTTCTAGTGGCATACTAATTACACTTGAAATACAATCAATGATTCTGATTTTTTTGTCCTGTCCTGTATTCAAAATTTATGAAAATATAAAACACAGAAACCAGACAGCTGTAAACTCCTAAGGATTTAATAATGGATAAAAACGTTGATGCGCAGAAAATGTGTTACCTAATACTTTTGTGCATATACAAGGTCAACGTTAATAATGCTGCAATTGTATTTGTATTTTATATTAAGATTTGACCTTATTGGAATTTCGTAATATCAAGACCAATAACATGTACACAATTTACGTAAGATGGGTTTGTCAAAATGAAAAAAAAAATTGGTGATTTACAACAAAGAAAACCTTTCATTATGTTTGCAATAAATGTAATAAACATTAAAGAATACAAACAAGTACTGTAAACCTACGTATATGTGAGTACAGAGGGTGCAAGGTTCTCGAGAATCGAAATGTCGCAAATAATTCTATCCGGCGCAAAGATGTTTTTTTATAGAATTTTCTATCTTGTCCTAGACTACATACATAAGAACGATTGGGAATTTATTCATCCTCAACCAATGTACAGCTGGAAAATCGTAGAATTCAATCTTTGCGAATAAAAATTTGTTTAAAGTGTACATTGCATGAAACATCCGTTCTGAAAAATATATTGAACTCACTCTATTAATCTTCATAAGAGAAGGGAAATATTTGGAGCCCGTTTCAGGAAAAGACGTACGCCTCTCGTAAAGTAAGTTACCAGACAAATGACCCTTTACTCGAATGCGTAAATTTGCGCTCAAGTTCAGCCACAAATCTATAGTCTGTTCCAAGTTATTGCTTCCATCACTTTTTGATGATTTTTAATAAAAATACACATACATGTGAAAGAGATACAGTTGAAATCGATAAAAGGGAAAATATCCAAGATTTCTTCATTGACACATTTTCATTTTTCACGCATAAATATTCACAGGAACGGAAACAAATTTCTTGCGGAGATTTATGAAATGTTTACATCTTTTCTCCATTCGGAATTACTCGGAATACCTCGCACAATTTTTAACGTTATCATCCGGGCTATTTCATGGCAGATGCAATGCAAAATCCCCGTAGACTTTCTATTTTGGGTTGTGTATTGAAACCTGAAGTGGTAGAGGGGGCGTTTCAAAACAGATAATCTGGACATTGTTCATACTAGTTGATGAACGTACTTTGAGCACAAAGTTATTTATGATTATCGAAATATCAAGCGAAAAGTGGTGGAAGCAAAAACTCGGGACAGAGTATAGCCTGACTCAAGTTCAATAAAAAAAATGCTGTTTGTATTTGATTCATTCTTATTCATCATTTATCAGTATCTGAAGAAAGCATAATTCAAAGTATAATGTGATATATCTTTGAAAGACTAAGTTTTGATGATTATATTATTAAATCAGTTGGAAATGAGGTCTAAAGTATACGACAATTTGGAATTTGTTTTTTTACACCCATACATGACTCTATTAATCTACTCGGAATCTTAAAACTCCTTAAAATTCCTGCAAGGCGGAGCTAACATCAGTCAATCACATAATTGAAATACGTATGACATAAAGTAGACCTACATTGTTTGATCTTTATTCATCAAAATTTTACAAAAAAGTAATCAATTTTGCTTTTTTTTTTTAAACGTACCCACAAGCTCTTTTTTTTAAACATACATAGACAAAATTAAGATAATTTAGTAAAAAATAGTTCAAATAAATATCTATATTTTTGTTTATCATGTATGCGCATGTGCATTGGTTTGTTGTCAAGGACGTAAGTCTGGCCTTAACTTAGTCTGATACTACTATTTACGGTCAAGCGTACGTCTCTTGGTGAAACGCCACTTACGCCGGACTAAATATTGGCGTACGTTCCAAGGCTAATCTTAGTGAAACAGAAAGTAGTAGATGGCGTTAAAAGAGCGACAACTATACTCTATTGCAGAAACAGGTTAGCAGTATATATGTATTAAACTTACTGAGGTGTTACAGTGCTTAAATCTGTGGTGATAATATTATCCATTTCCAAATTGACACCAGTTAACAATTTTACTTTTCATTTTGAACATATTGTAGAGAAATAGCGAAGAAATCTGGAGTAACTATATAACATTGTTTCTAAACGAGTTCCTTTTATATCTTGTTGAGTATTGTCCTGTCATTAGGAGTGAAAGAGTGTAAACCTTCAGTGTCTAATATAAGTTAAAATTTCAAGTATTATAAATTAATTTAATACAAGATCAAGATAATTACAATTGATAAATTTCATCCTATTTACCTATTAACTTATCTGAAAGATTTATATGGCTTCAAATTCTAAATTAATAAAAGCATAAAAATAAACGGTTGAAAATTTGAATACAATTCAAACAAGACAAGTTATGTTCTTCACATTTTTTGATTTGTTTACAACGTCCAGTTCGAATTTCCTAGGTACTTTCGTTTTAGTGGATTTCAAAAATGGCAATACTATTCAATGCATTTCAATGCATTAATGAATTGAAAAGAAGTAATGTAAATTAGACTTTGTGTTTCGTAATAAAACCTGGTTTAGAAATTGGAACATAACAAATGGCAATTTTTAGAATTTCGAACTCAATATGTGTAAATTTTTTCCTTTATTTTCGTCATCAATTTTGAATCTAGTCCCATATCTCACATTTTTATGACTGTGTTTTGAAGATCAGCATAAGTACTTTCTATAGTTTCAATATAGTTTATTTACTATAATCAGTTGTTTGAACAATTTTACTTAATTTCCCTGCAGAGTATATCACAGCAATGAATAGGTTTTAAATTTGTTTGCTGCAAATATTTTGATTCTAAGTAGTTGGGTTTTATTCTTCTTCTGAAAATTGAATAGGCATGCGTACATTTTCTTCCGACAAAGGTCTATGGTCAAATCTCTGCCCCCCAATTTAAACTAATTTTTAAATAGTATCGTATAAAAATCAAATCTTCACAAATCATTATACAGAGGATGCCTATCACTTCAATCTTGATTTTAGTCATCATTGCTTATTCGCTGTTTATCTATGACGTCACCTTAATGACCCAATTCCCGCGAATTTGCAAACAAATGAAAATATTTAAGCATTGAATCATTATTGTTTGAAAGATATAGTCTCATAACTGCAGCGGTGTGTGCATACAAATTGAGTAAGCGCGTTAGCGCGTTATGAAAATTTGTATGCACACACTGCTGCAGTTATGAGACAATATCTTTCAAAAAATAATGATTTAATGCTTATATTTACATTTTTTTTAAATTCTTGCCTTGTCTGCAAATGTGATTTATACGTCCAAATTTCTGTTTTATCCTAAGGGTAAGTACAAATTAATGGAAGAGCCACTGTAACAGCCACAAGCGTGAACTTTGATTCTCGCTGATGACGTTGCTTTTTACAGCGTTTAACGTTTGTGACGTCATTATAAAACTCGTCATTTTAATATTGGAGTACCCTGTGTGTGTTACAGTCTTTTAACTGAGTGTCTTTGCACACATTTTACATGCAAAAATTATTTGGAATGTAAATATTGTTATTTTTTCTTTATATTTTGCATTCGGAAGTATAGAGCACAGGTCTGCTCAAGTACGATTTTAACACATGTTTTTTTTCATATAAGTATACACATCATACAAAAAAATTGTTCTTGAGCAGGCTCCTAGTCGAAAAACCATCGGAAAACACCCATATTTTGGTACAAAACATCAATTTATCAAAATAAGGCAATCTTCATGACGTCATTTCTACATTATGACGTCACTGTGGCGATAACCTTTTACACACTTATTTCAATATGATTTTATCTATCTGCCCCCTTATTTTATTTATTTTTGGGGGGCGAAAATGCATAATATGCATAATACCGCACATAGTCCTTTGAGTAAAAATCATAAGTTTGAAAACGGGTGAAACTATGCCATTCAGTGAACTAAAAGGTGATTGAAAAATAACTGAATTGTGACTGTATAACAGAGATATGCCATACAGTCACCTTTCCAGACCTTTCAGATATCATTCAGTTGACTGAATGACAGAAATTCATCATGTGGGAGAGGGAGGTCTAATTTTTGAACTTGTGCCCAATCCCAATTATATTTATGTAAAATAAAAATATGTTCAAATCATCCTGTGGGAAATAAAATGTATAATGTCTTTTATCAGTAAAATGATTTCTGTATAACAGTTCATTGTTCTAGATAAATATTTATCTGAAGTAAAAGTGAACATATCTTTATGTTGAAAAAAGAACTAAAAATACTCAATGTACAACAGTAAAAGAATTAAGATCAATTCTATGTAAGAATCAAAGATTTATAAAAAGGACCTGGCCACGCATTTCATACATGGACACACCTAGGTGTAAAACGCAAAAAACCCACTTTAAGTTTGTTGCTTGGGGTAACCGTTGATATGGTAACCGACTAAAGACGGATAAATAGCAAAACTTACCTACTTTGAAGCCATATTAGAAGGTTTTGCCCACGAATGTAAACTATCAAAGACATAAAACAACCTTTGTCCTATTTTCAATTCTTATATTATATAAGAAAATTGATGGAGAAGCCAATACTTTTAAAATGTTACCGTGGAAACCATTACATAATTTTAAAATCAGTTTTTTGCGTTTATTTAATAAGCCGAAATGGGAAACTATTAACTTTTTTCATCCTTATTAATGTCCATGCAATATATATATTTTATTATGAAAATTGACATCCGTTGCTATGGTAACAAGGCCAAGAAATAGGAAAAACTGAGAAATTGAAGAAGATTTTGATATGCTCCTATTTTAGAAACTTTTAGCAATTGTTTTAGTTGGAACTTGTAAAAGTATATCTAATTTTTTATTATATACCACAGAAAGCTTTGGTATGCAACAGTGTTGTTGCAAAGGAAAATTAAGTAGAAAATCACACCGAAAATCTTACTTTTTGAAAAGTCTATAGCAACAGCAGTTAATTTTAGATTTTTTTTTTCAAGTGGCATTAATGTTTATGACATACTTGATTTTTTCTTACCAATTGATTTTATAGATTAATGCATTATATGTGAATACTATCCATTCAAATATGCCTAAAAATATTATAATTTACCTTATTTTTTAGCTTGTTACCATAGCAACGTTTCTCAATTTTCAAATTTAAATTCTTAATTGCACAATCATAACAGCGTTTACCAAAAATTCCAAGATTTGCTCTTTTTGTTCAAGTTAAATGAAGAAAAAATATTTTCAAATTTATGTTAAATAACCATGGAAACGCTCTAAAAATATGCGATTCTCCATGAATGTTTTTCTTTCTTTTGAAAAATGACAACTATTTTTAATAATATATTCTAACCCTAACCCTAACCCTTACTCACAATATGTTCTCAAATATCTTTACCCTCTGTTACCATCGCAACGGGACCACATAGCAATAAATAAATGATGTTAGGCTTATTTAATCATCAAAGTCTATTTAATTGTGAAGTATGAAGAAAATCCATGACTATGCGTGGCCACCGAATTTTGATTCTTACATAGAATTGAACTTAAGATTGGAGAAAGGGTCAGTTGGACTGAAATATCAATGATTAACAACATAAACTTAGTATGTACAAAAATCCACATTAACTATACAAAGGAAAAGGTGCTAAGACTGAACTATTCACGGTTATATCCCACTGTGAGGGACAAAGCTGAGAGGATAAGTCAATGTGACATGAATGCCATGGCTCTGCATAATGGTATATTTGTATAGAAACACTTGAAGAGGTAGAACTTGTAACAATGCATCATTTTTAGGAAGGAATGAAGTATAGTTTAGAAACGACAAAAAATTGAAACCTTATCAGAAAGCTTTCTGTGTTACATATAAAGTTGTATTGCAATTTATATAAATAAAATTTAAAAAATGTTTGTTTTTATGGTCCGTTGTTTAAAACTGTTCTCCTCTTGGACTCTACTGTTGGTCTGAATCTCAAAGTTTCAAGACACTTAAAAGTATATCACGATGCCTGTATAGTCGCCCATTATCAAAAATAATATAATATTCCCTTTTGGGAAGGTTTATCTCTTTGTTTTACCAAATCTTAAAGCCCTTTGCCCAAAGTGGCTTTACAAAAAGTATGGTTGAATTTGGCGTGTTGATTTCGAAAAATTTGTTAAAACTACCAAATGTTGACAAGATTGATGGACCCACTTGAAATTAAGATAAGTAAAGATAAAAGCAATGTATTTATCTATCAATCATTTAAGATTTAAATTTGTAAGCTTTACGCGGCTTGGTCTCATATCTCTCAAATCACAAGTTATTACTCAAACTCCTAATCATGAATGCTCTTCGGGTCATATTTCGTCAGTAATCCAGTTCGGTTGTCTGCGTATATCTGCTCGTCTTTCGGTCTTTACAGATAACACAATTCTCGCTACTGCTTAACTGGGGCAATTTAAACAAAACTATGCAGAAATCATCAAAAGACAAAGTATATAAAATTTCGCATTAGAAAGAACGTTATTTTCTTGGAGACAATATAAAAAAAAGGAAAAAAATACATTATAAGGTATTTTGAAGTAGTTTCTTAAATGATTGAATTATGAAATATGGCAAGATGCGTACAAAATATATAAAATCAAATATGCTTAAATTAAAGCAATTTTGGTCAAAATATAGAATTTTCCAATATTAAGTTTAGTGAATTTTAACAAAAGCCTCAGGCGGATTTGAACTTGGGATTTTCAGTTTAGTAGCCTTATACCTTAACTACTAAGCTATGCTGATATTTAATCAGTTCGATCGATAACCGTTTATCACAAAAGAGCTAGATACCAACATTGTTTTCGACCCCTTTAATGACATGCGCCACACATTCAAGCAAACTTTCAACCAAACTTTCAACCAAAAAAAGGGACCTTTTCAAAACGGCTTTTATACCATTGTGAAATGAGAAACATTTTATAAAAATCAATAATATATTATTTATCCTACTGATCATGAAAAGTGAAATCAGATTGCTTACATTCATAATCAATGATCAATGAAAACTAAAAAAAAAAAAATTATCCAAATAATAACGATAGAACGCTGTTAGTAGCCAATGAGGTTTATACTAATACTTTTGAAGTCTGGTTGCTTTTTGGATTTTTGTGTATGACCAATATCGACCACAATATGTCTTATGGTTGATTGGTGGAATCCTTCTCCAATTTTCAAAAAAAAATATTACCGACCATGACCTACATTTTGTGTTTCAAAAAATAATCCCAAGTGATTTTCTTCAGATAACCAAGGTGGAATTGTCGACATTGATGTTGTATAGAGGTTCGTAGTTTTTATCGTTATGCTCAACAGCTCTTATTTCTTATTAGGATCTCATCATAATTATTTAACAGTGTAGTTTATTAGATTTTTTTTTTAAATTTTGTAAATTCAATTCTTGCACTATTATTTCTGATATATTTTATTCATTTCAAAGCGGAAGTGGAGTAAACGTTAATGATAAATCTTCTTTAAATCGCCATCAGAAAGTGACTTTCTAAGCACCATATATTGGTCAATTGTCAACAAAGCGCCTTTAATTAACACGACATTCCCCTTTGTGTGAAAAACACAAAATAGTACACTTCAAAATTATTTCTAATCTTAAAAACCAATACAATAGATTTATAAACAGAATTGTTGTTGTTTTGGTAGAGCTTGAATAATCGTCTGGGGAAAATACATTGATTTTTAAAAATATTTATTCCATTCATAAAATATTTAGCGATTAGATATTTGCCTATAGAGCTAAAAAAGTGGAGAGAGTCTCTTCCACATTTCAAATAGTCAATAGGTAAAAACTACATACGCCTAAATTCTTTTAAAATCTTTAAAGCTTAGAATTTCTTATGTAGTGTAGTATAACAACAGTTTGTTTAAGCATGTAGCTTGAATTCATTCTTTTACCTTTAACAATCCGACGTCATACATTTTCATGCATTGTCATTTTAAAAAAAAGAAATATGTTCAGACTTTAGAAAATCATCTGATAAGAATATTACTATTCTTTTGAGATATAAATTAAAGAATAGTAAGCACATTTTTTTAAGGAAAATTATTTTTGACTTAAAGTTATAACAAAAAGTGTTCTTTACAGTTTATAAAAGAGAAATGTGCAACCTATGTACATGTTTTCTATTTTTTGTATTCTAAAAATACCAAAAAACCTCAACAACCCCCTCCCTCCAAAAAAACCCCATTAGAATAATCAGACGGACATGAGCCGTACAAGTTAGCAATGGTGGGAATGTTAAATATTGACTTATGCGAGTTGTTTAATCAATTGTTCGTACTTATACACAAGTGAGACATCTAATTTAATTCTCTTTAAAATCAATTATTGTGAAAAAATAACAGGTCCAGGGGTGAAGTTTATGACGTCAAATTGATCCTTGCACAAGCTTATGGATTGACTGTTGCGTTATTATGAACATAAAGGACACCGTAATGTTTATTGATTTATATAATTTGAATTTCTGAAACTTATATATTAATTAAGAATAGCAATCTTAAGTTGGATTTTACATGATCAAAATCATTAAGATGATCTTCAGATTTCACAGGAGGTGATTAAGTGAGCTGGCAAGTTCATATCTCGGTCAACTTTTAAACATTTATTTCATTTTATTTGATTAATTTTTTCCGCCCACATCAGTTTTAAAGTAAAATTTCTGCAAAGACACATTCTGAATACTTATTCTTTAAAATTGTTTTTTCAGCAAATGAATAAAACTGCCTAAAAATGGACCAGAGTGTGGAACAGGATGTGTTATTGTGTAATCTTTGTGAGACCCCTGGCCCCCCTATGTACTGTGACATTTGTCACATACACTTGTGTAAATCCTGTGTAGGGGAACATCTTTCAGATGAATCCAAAGAGCACAAAATCGTGTCCTTTAAAAAACGGGGATCTACCACTAGATGTCCAAAACATTCATCAAAACAATGCGAACTCTACTGTCAAAATTGTGACATTCCTATTTGTGCAACGTGTGCTTCATCTGAAGAACACCAAGACCATAAATTTATTGAAATATTGAAATACATAGAAAGCAAAAAAAAAGGAATTCAAAGAGACTTACAAGAACTAGAAAAAAATTATTTCTCCAAAATATCAAGAAATTGCATCTAACATATCTGCTCAAAAAGCTGATCTGAAAGAAAACTCTCATGAATTGACAACAGCTATAAACAAACATGGAGAAGACTTGCACAAAGAAATAGACATCATTATTCAGAAACTGAAATTAGATCTTGTTGAAATGGACTCCAAACACCTGGCTATCCTAAATGAACAGGAAGATGAAATCACATACACCGTTTCTGAAATCAGGGAGTGCATTTCAGAATTGAACAAATTAATGAACTCCAATAACTTCAGCCTTCTCTCTGCCTTCAAGACCAGGAATGCTGAGTTTAGAAGATTGCCCCCTAAACTCACAGTTTCCTTACCAAGTTTTACCCCTCATGAGATAAACAAAGAACAACTTTATCTACAGTTTGGTTCTCTGTCAGCTTCATCTGTCAAAACGGAAGAAGTTGGCTACACATTGGATTCTCCAGGTGATGAGTCCTCTTTCTCTGACAGACAACTTGTAGATGTACCAACGGTTATCACAAATATGAATACCGAGTATAGTGACCGTACCCTGCGCAGTGTGGTTTGTCATAGTGATGACGATATATGGACGTGTGGTGAGGACAAAATCATGAGACTGTATAACCTCAAAGGGGAACTATTAAAGTCACTTAAAACCAAGTCCGGCGACAATCCGTATGACATAGCAATGAATAGGAACAGGGAACTAGTTTATACAGATTACAAGGATAGCACTGTAAACATAATGAAGAATAAACAAATAGAGACAGTGATCAGACTGAAGGGGTGGAGTCCTTGTAATCTATGTATTACCTCCTCTGGTAACCTCCTGGTTGTCATGATCAGTGATGATGTAAAACAAACAAAAGTTGTGCGTTACTCTGGCTCAATTAGAAAGCAAACCATTCAATGTAATAGCAAAGGAAAACCCCTCTATTCATCTGGTCTTTACACAAAATACATCAGCGAGAACAGGAATCTAGATATCTGCGTGTCAGACCATGGAGCTCAGGCAGTAGTTGTGGTCAATCAAGACGGTAAACTCCGGTTTACCTACACTGGTCCTCCCTCCACTACCGATGAACCATTTAATCCAGTTGGCATTGCCACCGACAGACAGAGTCGGATCCTGACAGCAGACCCTAACAACAATCGTATCCACATCCTGGATCAGGATGGACAACTCATCCGCTACATTGCCAACTGTCATTTACGAGGTCCATGGGGATTATGTGTGGACAACCGAGACAACCTTATCGTGGCAGAGTTACCGACAAGTAAAGTGAAAAAAATCCTATATTTAGAGAATTGACTGTGGTTATAGATTGCCAGTGATAAACACATACATGTATATCTATAACATGTTGAAATACCGGAAATGTAAAAAAAAAAATATGTTTGTACACGAAATATACATTTCAATATATATGTGGATATGTGATGAAGAATATTAAATCTATTTATTTGAAATCTACAGCAATTGTTTGAGCCAATGTTTGCATGTTTTAGCTTTAAAGTCCTTGATTCAACCACATTGAGAAGTGGGATATCTTTCAGGAATTATGACAAATAAACAAAGTTTTTGTTAAGTTTATAATGTTATGCAAATATATTGCCACCAATAAAGCTTACATGACGTATATTTCACAATTGGTTGTACTAATTACATATTTACAGTTGAAAAAAAATTAATATTGAATTTTTTACGAAGCAATTTCTTATAATGATACGATTCACTTAAATTTTTGAAATGAGTGTTTGTGAGAAATCAGAGTTATCTCTCTTTGAAATATTAAAACTGTCCGTGATTCCAACTAATATTTTTTCATATAAAATTACAATGATCGTAGTTTAACAGATAAATTTTGACATTAGGATTTTCTTGCTTCAGCTGATCAATAGTCTTATATAAATTTGATACTTATAATAAGATTATTTTGTAGAAAATACATGAGTATTCAGCGTACTATCTATGTATCAACAAAGTTGTTTTTCATATGAACTTTTATTTGGTCTGATATTTACTCATGTATATGTATTCATCTTTTAGTTTTGTTAAACAGTTAAACTTATTATTATGTTATTTTTTTTTCGGAAGAAATGACCAATTTTGAAAAATATTTTCGATTAACTTAATTTGTTCTTTTTATTTAGTCCTTATTTGGCTTTATTTATGATAAATCATTTATTTTTGCTATTCATATGTCAAAAATATTTGAAGATATAAATGAACATTTTAACAAAATAAATTTGAAAAAAAGCCCATTAGTTATCATTTTTATCTCAGTTGGGCTGAAGTTTATACTATTTCTTCCTCTAAAAATGTGTTCGCATCGATAGAAAGTCACACATGTCTCACAATGCATTAGAAAGCGTACTATGCATGATAACCTCAATAATTGGTTAGCTTTACAATCATCAAGGCCTGGATATTTGTGGTACTCGACAATATTAATCTCCTTTACAATTAAGAGGAGCGCTGTATAGCTTCACAAAAGTCCTTACAAACAGAGATATATAGCAGGTTCCAGTAAATGTTCTCCCAAACCTCTTTCTTTACTCCTTACTAAAATTCTTACAGTAGTGAAGGAGAAACTTCAAGAATACTTGAGGTTGTTCAAGTATACTCCAGAAGTGGTGTGAATCAGATGTGGATACTAAAAAACTCTAAAGAATTATTAGAAACTTTGAGGTCACAAAATCTTACCAAAACCAATAGCATCAAAACGTACGATTTTTCAACGCTTTATACAACCATTACCCATGACAAATTAAAATCTAAGCTTTCTGATATCATCGAAAGTTGTTTCTTCAATAAAAATGGAAGTCGTAAAAATGCTTACCTCGTCATTGGAAATCTAAAAAATTATTTTATTAAAAACCATTCTCATTGCACACACAAGTACTCTGAAGTTGACATTAAAAAGATGCTTGAGTTTCTGATAGACAACATCTATGTAGTTTTTGGAAATCAAGTCTTCCAACAATCTATTGGAATTCCCATGGGTACCAATTGTGTCCCATTGTAAGCAGACCTATTTTTGTATTCTTATGAAGCAGAATTTATTCAAAAACTTGTATGTGAAAAAATAAATCACTCGCTATGGCCTTCAATTTAACATTCAGGTATATCGACGACGTATTATCGATTAACAATTGTTATTTCCATACTTACGTCGACTCGATATATCCCAGTGAACTTGAAATAAAAGATACCACAGAGTCTGCGCCATCTGTTTCATATTGATATTTTACTGGAAATGGACATTAATGGTAACCTAACAACAAAACTTTATGATAAACGCGATGACTTCAATTTTTCTATAGTCAACTTTCCTTACTTATGTTGCAATATACCTTCATCACCTGCATATGGTGTTTTTGTCTCTCAGTTAATTCGATACGCAAGGACATGCTCTTCGTATGAACAGTTTCTAAGGCGAGGCAAGCTACTGACAAACAAGTTGATAAAACAGGACTATCAACAGGCTCATTTGAAGTGATCTTTTCGTAAATTCTATGGTCGATACAATGACCTTTTCAGCAAATACAATCATCCACTGGGTCGCATGCTGACTGACGTTTTTCATACTAATTGTTAGACCATAATTTATCACCTAATTGTCTACGGACTTTTCCGTTTTTTCCCGATTACGACAAAGAGCACACGGCGGGTGTGACCGTCAGCAGAGGATGCTCAC
Source organism: Magallana nippona (assembly GCA_033439105.1). Lineage (NCBI taxonomy): Eukaryota > Metazoa > Mollusca > Bivalvia > Ostreida > Ostreidae > Magallana > Magallana nippona. Next base: position 44,485,216 of record CM065921.1, read on the forward strand.
TCCTCCTAGGCACCTGATCCTACCTCTATCATTTTGGAGGTCTGTGTTGCTCTGCTTTGAATTTGTATTTCGTTTTATGGATTTTTGAGATGGTTGACGGTTTGTTATGGTCATTTTTTCATAAAGATAAAAAAATATATCTTAAATGTTACTCAGATTGATTTAAGAAATAATTTCTGTTTCATAATTCGTTGATAATGAACATTTGTGAGTGACCCAAAGGTTCGACAGGGGGTGTCATAGTAAAACCAGATATTTCTAGCATATTGCAAATGTACCTTCATCATTATGTGTTATGATTTTGTAGGTGTCTTTAAGAAAGTTTAATTACCATTATAAATATCTTGGAATCTTTTTAGGATTTGCTTGGACTTTAATTCAGCCTTCATAAGAACATTTAACACTGTTATGTACGACAAAGAGCTCACGGCGGGTATGACCGGTAAGCAGAGGATGCCCACTCCGCTATGGCACCTGATCCTACCTCAAAATATTTTTAGAGGTCCGTGTTTGCTCTCCTCCTGTTTTGTAATTTCCCTTTGTACTTTTGAATTTGAACACTGTTCGTTAACACCACATGTCATTTTCATCAAGTGAACACCTTTATTCGAATCTTATGATAAGGAATGCATACAAAGTTTTATGGTGTCTTATATCATAATTTTTGATTGACTTTGTTTCATTTATTTCGTGTTTGATGAAAACCTCTTTAATTCACGTACACGCATGTATCACCAAAGACTGTGATTTAAAGTAACTGTAAAAAGGAAATATGTTATATATCCACTAACCAGCATTTTCTCATCAAACATTTTTCAAATACTTAGTAGAACGAAGACATATGAAATATGCTATTTTTCTTAAGTTTCCAAAACAAAACAATTGCATAACATCATCGCTAGTTGTTAAAAGTAAATTAATTTTTCACTGTATAGGACAAGAAAGAGATAAAATTATGATGTTTTATTGCATTGGTACTAAATGATATGCAAAAATGCATGTTTTGTTCTTAAATTTATTTGCATCATTGAACAATATTAATACTGCAAATAAACGCTGATAATGAAATAAGGCACGGTTTACATTTTCTGAGTATCAAATTAAAGCGTGCAATTTACAAATCAGAAACAAGTTGTATAACTCTGATATTCATGTACAAATTTTCATGTAAAAATTGCAAGTCATCACCTATGTATTTAGTCAAATTCCCTCTTCAGTCATTAGAAATTAAAAAAAAATCAATGAAAAAATCAATTCGTAATAGAAGACATTATATCCGTTCTAGATCCCGACCTGTAGTTTTCTTCTTGCTTTTTAGGAAAACAAAGATGATACTAATTGTTTCTACGTTTGGTAAATATACATTTAAATTTTAAGAAACAAAATATTTAACATTGCTTAATTAAGACTAGTAAAGAGAGACTCCATTGAAACATCCGACACTGTAAACGTACGACACTGTAAACCTACGACACTGTAAACGTACGACACTGAAAACCTACGACACTGTAAACGTACGACACTGTAAATCTAATTTCCTTAAGTTTCACTTAAACAAAACATGGTACTAAATAAGTTACAGAATTGGTCCTTATTACAGATTTTTATCACACAGATAAAGGAACAGAAGCCCCAAAACACTGACAAAAGCATTCTCGCTAGACACGACAGAAATGACTCTAACTTGCAAGTATTCTAATAAAAGATTTTCCAAACATTACCATTTGGTTTCTACAGAATCAGCTTTAATTAGAAATGCATTCAAAAGCTACACGACCAATACAAATATATATTAGGTTAAAACAGTTTACGCCATTTTATAAACCATGATCTAAACAAATGCGTAAACTGTTCCAGTACAGATTACACAAGTATAAACTCAGTAGCTTTTGAAATCATTCCGTACAATGTATGATTTAAACATTCTCGTCAAGTACAGAAATAAGACGAATTGTCCTATTTAAGGTCAAGATCTAGTAGCCTAAAAAGAAGCCTATATATTTAAGAAATATGAAATATGTTTCAGAAGTGAATTTGATAATTTTTCTTTACGAAGTGCATAATGAAAAACATGTTCCGGTCATTTTTCTATTGATACGTAATTAAATCGGCGCATATGAATACACAATTAAACAACAACACCTTTCTATACTGTAGAATCACATTCGTTTATTATAGCTAAAAATTGTTAATCATATTTTCAATAATTGTAAAACTATCTTTACCCTTCCGAAACAAATATTACCGCCTACACTATTGTTTACAGATGTAAAATATATATTGATGTCGTTAACTGTAGTTTTTGGTCCAATTTCAATCAAGAAAGGACAAGCAAAAAAAGCAAGAGCAAGCAAACATGAAAATTAAACTACATTTACGAATTGCATGTAAATATTAATCGAGAAAAATCAAGTTAAATGACAAGTTGAGTCAGAAAACAACATAAAGTAACATCTTAAATTGTTTGTCGAACCTTTATCTTTGTCATTTAAGTGTTAAATGTGATTCCAGTTTTCAAAATGTAAATCATTTAAAATTATCACCCTAGGAAGAGGTGTAAATTGAATATGCTAGATATTTGAATGTCAGGCATTAGTCTGACATGTTGTGATCATCACCAAGTCATCTTCCTAATTCATGAACCTCACTGAGTCAGACAATATACTGAAGCATGTATGAAAGGAATGGTCAACTGTGATTGGTTCATCTCGATCCCATCCAATCTACGTCAAAACTGTGACCGATAAATTACTCAATTGCCTGTCTTGTCTTAAAAGAAAACAAACATGACTTTCGATTTGCTTAACTTTAGCTGATAAATTAAGCAACAATAGCATTTAATCTGATCAAAACAGCTTTATGGTGTCAAATGAAAAACAATTAAGCAGAGTGAATCTTGTTTTAAAAGAATTGTTAAAAAAAATCATCCCATTTGGGCCCTCGGTGATCATGATTTACAAAAACCTGAATTTAAACTACATAAGGAAGCTTCAACACAATTTTCACCCTCTCTGGCTAAATGACCCTATATCTTCCCTTTAAAGAGTGCGGGTATGACCCTTCAGTAGAACTACCCCCCCCCCCCCCCCACCCAAGGATGCTTTGTGCCAAGTTTGGTAAAATAAAACTGTTGCTTGCATAAATGTATCGTATTCAATGGTAATGCAGTATAGCTAATATTGTCCGAGTTATAGTTTTGACTAGAAAATATGACCTGATATAATTTAATCTTTCATTAGGGTCATTTTATTTCCATTTTGCTCTATAGGAAAGCAAGTCCGACAATAATCCCTTTTCCTTATTATTCAGCTACCCAGTAACAATGCAATGCTTTTCATTTGATAATTTCAAATGAAGGAAGGTCTCAATATTTTTTTCGAAATATAAAGTTAATGAACAGTTTTAAAGATGTTTGTAATGTTTTCATTTCACATCTGCTCAATATTGGATTAGTAAGTACCATCAGATGTGATTATGATAACGTAAAAAGAGCGTAGGACAGTCGGGACTAAAGTTGTAAGGCCACGTAAAGCTCGCACATGTTTTTGCATTTGAAGAAAACAGTAAAAATATTTTGAATGAAACTTTTTTTCAAAACTCAATACCAAATATACTTTTCTGATCACATTTAGTCAGCCATCTATTTGTGTTCTGTGTATCCGTCCGTCTACACAACTTTTACAGTTTTTGGCTACTTTTTGGAATCACCGGGGCTATTCCAACAATAAAAAGAACAAAGCTTCAGAGTGCAAAGAAAATTTAAACAAAAATCATTTAAATTATCAAATTCATTCGTTTTTTATTGAAATGATGAAAAAGGACAATATTCAAATCTTTTTCAAAATAATGAAACCCCTATATGTTTTAGAAATTGTTAGAAATCTCTAATATTTTAGTTTCAAATTGTTTAAAAAGTATTACTGTACTAAAATGTATGATTTATTGATGAAAAAATGACAATAACAAACCGTCAACCATCTAAAAAATCCATAAAACGAAATACAAATTCAAAGCAGAGCAATACGGACCTCCAAAAAGATAGAGGTAGGATCAGGTGCCTAGGAGGTGTGAGCATCCTCTGCTGACCGTTCACACTCGCCTTGTGCTCTTTGTCGTAATCGGGAATAAAACCCCCGTAAAAGTCCAAAGACAATTAGGTGATAAATTATGGTCTATCAATTAGTATGAAAAACGTCAGTCAGCATGCGACCCAGTGGATGATTGTATTTGCTGACAAGGTAGTTGTATCGACCATAGAACTTACGGAAAGATGATAGTGATATTGATGTGATATTCTTTCTTGGTTAAAGGGGCATGGTCACGATTTTGTTCAACTCCTATTTTTCTGTTTTTATTTTTTACAATGCTTTAGGAATGCATTTCTGATGATCAAATGGAATTTAAGAGTCAGTCGTAGAGTTATAAGCGAGATACAGGGCTCAAAATTCTTTGTCAGGTAAACAAGGTTCGTGCCCTGTTTTTGTTTACATAGGTTCAATATACCAGTAAAAAATCTTTTTATGCTGATTTGTCTATCTTCTTATTCATTTTCAGCATGAATAAACAGTTTCTAACGTTTAACACATTCATTTTAGGTCTAAAACTGGAATTTTCACTTTAATATTCAAAATGTAAACAAAAGCTTTGTTTACATAGCAAAGAATTGTAAGCTCTGTAAATCGTTTATAACTCAACTAATGAAACTCAAATTTTGTTTGCCTGTTAAAAATGCCTTACTGAATCATTGTAAACATTAAAATCGGAAAAATAATTGATCAAAATCGAGACCATGCCCCTTTAAAACCGTTGGGTACATCCTGTTAATGCCATGTGCCACATTATCAATCAGAAGATTGAAGGGTATAATGTGTCTTACTGCATAAAATGTTAAATCAAATACATTTTGTTCCAATGTGGATGAACTAATATTATTGTATTGACTAAATATCAAGGAATGAGCGACGTCAATATCCGATGTGAAAACGTTTCATTCGGTCGTTCGACTGCTATTTTGATTTGGTTGTACAACGTTACGACCAAAAATCTACCAATAGTGAAATATGTATTGTGTTTGCTAGGCTAGGAATCATCCAAAATTTGTTCAAATTTAACTTATCTATCATGACCTTCATTTTGTGTTTTATCGAAAAAAATAAAACACCACGTGATTTTAATCAGATAGCAGAGGGGTGTACTGTCGCCATCTTGAGGTTCGTTGTTTGTTAGTTGTATACATGTATAAGCAGCTTTTCTTTCTTTTTAATGTCTTTTGTCAACTCATTGCTTTTGCATCATTTCTTGTGAAATATTCTCAAAACTTTCTATGAACAATGAAGTATAAACGTTGAAGATATGGTGCAGTCAACTGACAACACGTTATGTTCTGTCCGACACAATTCGAAAATTAAAATCTGAATTCTGATTCTGTGTTTGTTGTGTAGAAATACAGAACATAACTTACAACTGACTTAATTAAATTTTCTTTTGTGCTAAAATTATAAAAAGGGATACTTTATATTCCATATATATATATATATATATATATATATATATATATATATATATATATATATATATAGCCAGAAATCCGTCCTTAACATTGAAATTACTTTTTAATTGCCCTGAAATGTTTAATTTTTGAAAAATCTGCAAATTAAAAAAAGAGAGATGATAGAAATCAGCATTGCGTTTGATTTAACTTTGATGATAACACATTTATGTCTATAAAGACAAAACAAAACAAAACATTTTTCATATTTTTCTGTTTCCTAAAAAACTAGCTATCTGCATTTATACTAATAAAAGGCATTTTCAAAAATAGCAAAACCTTTTTATTTTTGATCGTAAAACACAAAGATACATTAAATTTAAGACAGTAAATACACAAACCTTTTCTTTATTCATAACTTTCATTCCCTTAATGAAAAATAACGTATCTGTCATTCATGAAAATAATTATTTTTTTCCAGAATATGAATAATTCCCCATTTCAATAACGTGAGTTGTTTCCCCTAATTGGAACTCTCCTATTGTAAAAGTTCTCTTGCGTGAAAATACACGTCTACTTCCGCGGGCGTTCTTGACAACTGTCACAGTATGGACGATCGCGATCAATCGAAGAGCTCTGCCTCGGGTTACCGATCAAGGAAGTATTGCTGCATTTGTAGCAATTATAGGGGAAAACCATAGATGGACACATCATAAGTCTGCACAGATTTCCTAGCGATGCGAATAAACGAAGAATATGGCTGTAACGAGCTAGGTTAATACGCAAGAACTTCACCTACACCAAGAATTCATAGTGTGTTCTTCGCATTTTGTGAATAGTAACGGCCCCACTGCAGTCCATCCTTTGCCATCAATTTTTCCGAACAAGGTGTTTAAAACATCGGTTAGTATAAATCGATAAAATTAGGTTTGATTCACACTTCATTTTTCATAAACGGGGGGGGGGGGGGGGGGGGGGGGGGTAACGAATTTTTTTCAGTTCAGTGTTTGATTGATAATGTTGTATGTCGTTATGCTTGGATTATTAAGTAATATTCTTAGATTATATTTAGAATTATATGTTATTGTTTATCTATTTTATTTAAATATCTTATCTACTATCATTGACTGGTTTGTGTGTGTTTACTTTTACTTGTTTATTTACTTTATTTACTAATGTGTGAAGGGGGTTCAGAGATAGAGCAAATAGTCTAATTAGTTAAGAATACTTCTTTCCAATCCAGGCACCCTCAAGCACAAGTGTCCCTGTTACGTTTGGTCTGCCAGATGTAAATGACAATTTGCAGCTTTCCGAGAGTGAGGTTAACCAGGATAGCCAATCTAATTACCAGGATAGCCTTGAACAATCAGGTTCATAATTTGTGATTAATACATCATTTGAATTGATATCAATTAAATGAGAAACTTAATATAATTTTGCTACATATTTGTATATTGTAATTCAAGGTGGTATGTGACACCTCCATATTTGTGACATACTTCCTATCAACATAAACAATGATATAAAACATAGCTTTATAATTTAAATTTTTTTCTTCGCTGAAATTGTTACCTAACAGCAAAGAGCAATGGGTTAGAGCATTTATAACCACGAATCTGTAAGTCATGAGTTCGAATCCCTTGATTTACTGATAGACAGTATATATATAATTTGAATTTCAGATGACCCATTAAAGGATTCTCTAAATATGCACGACTATCATAAAGACTGGACAACATGTGCTGGCAAATTTCCGAAAAATAAGGATACTCAAACTATATTGTTAACTGTAGATTCATCAACACAGACTGATGAATCCTCTTTTAACAGTGTGACCATGAAAAAGTGTGTTTCCTCCTCTACAGAAACACAGACTGATGGAAAGCTTTTCATTGATAAAGGGTTTCAGGTTTGTAGACCTGTATTCACTTTTGAGGACGTAGAACAGGATGACTCCAAAATTTTATAAGGATTATTTTTTTTTCTTGTTCTCATGAGACTACGGCTGGGATAACTTCTAGAGGATCTATCAGACAGATTTAATGTTAGTGTTTCAACTTGCAGCAATATTTTTAATTTATTGATAGATTTTTTGTTTGTTCAGTTGCAGCCTTTAATAATGTGGCCATCAAAGAAACAAGTTGGCGATGCTATCATGGCAGATAAGGGTTTTGTCATTTCAGATCTAACTACGCCAAAGGGTATTCATCTTATTTAAGAAAAAAATAAACAAATGTCAAGAAGTGATGTCTTATACACAAAAATGAAATAGCACATCTTAGAATTCATGTTGAAAGGCAAATGGAAAGAATAAACAACTTTCATATTTTTGAAGGTGTGATGCAGTTAAGTATGGCATCTCAGTGTTCTAAAATTTGGAAGATTTGTGTTGCTTTGACAATCTCCTTTCCCCTTTGTGTACTGTTCCAGAATATGACATTGCTTAGTAGTCCCCTCCCCCCCCCCCCCCCCCCCCCCCCAACCTGAAATCTATCCACAAGTACTGGTATATATAATCTTACTGAAATATATAATTTTTGGTACAAACTTTAAGATAATACATGTAAGTGTGCATCATACTGAATATTAAAAATGTGCATGCAAAATTTACAAGGCTCTAATAATGGGAAAAAATTGCCCCATAACTTGTTTACTGTCTGCTTTTACAATTGAAAACATCATGATGGCCAAAGTTCTTTATTGAGTTTTTCCATTTCTCTTTCTAAATGTAATGAGAGTTTGATATTTTTAACTGTGCATAAATTCAGTCTCATTATAAAGAATTTTAAGTGCACACATATTGAGTTATAGAATTCATACTTTATGCAAAACTTATTAAGATCTTGTAATGATATGTACCCGTTATATGATAACAATATTTCCTCTGAATTTTTATACATTTAATGTATGAAATAAATAATAAACAGCAGAATTAAGAGAAAGACTTGGTAAATATGCAATAACCATTGTGAAAAACATTGTATGTTTGAAAAATTAGTCTGCCAATGAATATTTTGTCCTTTAGGTATAATTAATTAATTCAGTGACAAGTACATGTATTTGTATATCTTAATTTATAGACAAGAAGGATCAATTTTTGCAAAAAAAAAAAAAAACAACCAACAAAACATTCTCATTCAAAATTTTGTACAATTGACGTATGGTTAATATCAACAGAATTGTGTCACTAATATTGATCTTTTCATTCTGTATAATTGCCATTAATTTAACAAAATGAAAAATGAATGGGTTTCTAATTTTACATAATCTATTTATAAAAACTGTGTTGTAATATTAAACATCATTAATGTCTCACCAGATAACAAATATGTCTTTAAATTTAATATTGTGAATTTTATAGAATTATATACATGTACATGTATATCACCTGCATGATTTTTCCTTCCGCAATAAAGGAATAAAACTGAAGTATGACATTCTATCTTCCTGATGTATGATTATTACAACTGAGCAAAGGGGACTCAAGATCCATGTTGCAATTTACCGGGAATGTTAATAAAATCTGAGGACCAGTTAGACAGAGTTTGGATATCGGGTATAGGTTCTCCATCTGGAAAACTTGCAATTGACGATTTGGATATCATTTCAGATTGAATAACATCGTTTTGCCCTTGGACAGACGTTAATTTAAGAATAATGACACCCCGCGCTCTTTCGACAAGTTCTTTTTTGCTACCTGATATAATTTGATTATTCTCTCTCAAAAATTCCCTTAGCTTTGTAATAGTCCAGTCATTAAATAGCGTTAATTCCGTGGAGGCGTCCATAACAACTAAGCCTATGTAGTCAGCGGAAGTTACGCTAACAAAGAACAGTTCCGATTCTTAAGGGAAATAACTCACGTTATTGAAATGGGGAATAGTGTGACAATCATCCCATCAAAGTGCCTGACCATGGACCCCTCTCGTAATTGGGCCAAGGATGTGTTACGGTGTCATCTCTGCGAGACCCCGGTCCCCCCTATGTACTGTGACATTTGTCACATACATCTGTGTAAAGCCTGTGTGGGGGAACATCTCTCTGACGAATCGAAAGAACACAAGGTCGTGTCCTTTAAAAAAAGGGGATTCACCACTAATTGTCCAAAACATTCCTTAAAACAATGCGAACTCTACTGTCAAAATTGTGACATTCCTATCTGTGCAACGTGTGCTTCCTCTGAAGAACACGAAGGTCACAAATTTATTGAAATATTGAAAAGCCTAGAGAGTAAGAAAGAAGAATTGCAAAAAGATTTGCAAGAACTAGAAATATCAATTCATCTTAAGTATAAAGAAATTGCATCTAACATCTCAGTTCAAAAAGACGACCTGAAAGAAAACTCCCAAGAACTGGCATCAGCTATAAACAAACATGCAGAGGATATGCATAGAGAAATAGACATGATTATCGCAAAACTTAAAGCTGATCTTGGTGAAATAGAATCCAAACATCTGACTGTTCTAAATAAACATGAAAATGAAATCACACGCACCATTTCTGAAATCACACAGTGCATATTAGAGTTGAACAAATTACTGAACTCCAATGACGTCAGCATTGTCTCTGCTTACGAATCTAGGAATGCTGAGTTCAGAACATTGCCCCCTAAAATCACACTCTCCTTACCAATGTTCATCCTGCAAGGTATTAACAAGGAACAGATGCATCTACAGTTTGGTTCTCTGTCAGCGTCATCTGTCAAAACAGAAGAACATGGCTACACCATGGAATCTCTCGGTGCTGAGTCACCTCCCCCGGACAAACCACTCATTGATGTACCAAGGATCATCAACAATATAAACACCGAATATAAATATTCACTCTTGAATATTAATCAAGGCGATGTATCCTCTTCCTCTGACAGACCACTTATTGATGTACCAAAGGTCATCAAAGATATGAACACTGGGTATAGCGACAGTACCCTGCGTAGTGTGGTTTGTCATAGTGATGACGATATATGGACGTGTGGTGAGGACAAAATCATGAGAATGTATAACCTCAAAGGAGAACTATTAAAGTCAATCAAAACCAGATCCAGGAACAATCCATACGACATAGCCGTGCATAGGAGTGGGGATCTAATTTATACAGATTACAAGGATAGCACTGTGAACATAATGAAGAATACACAGATACAGACAGTGATCAGACTGAAGGGGTGAAGTCCTTGTAATTTATGTAGTACCTCATCTGGTAACCTCCTGGTTGTTATGATCAGTGATGATGTAATACAAACGAAAGTTGTGCGTTACTCTGGCTCAATAAAAAAGCAAACCATTCAACATAATAGCAAAGGAGACCGCTTTATTCATCTGATCTTTATACGAAATACATTAGCGAGAACAGGAACTTAGCTATCTCCGTGTCAGACCATGGAGCTCATGCAGTAGTAGTGGTCAATCAGGCCGGGAAACTCCGGTTTACCTACACTGGTCCTCCTTCCACTACCGAAGAACCATTTAATCCAGTTGGAATCACTACTGACAGTGAGAGTCGGATCCTGACAGCAGACCCTAACAATTAGCATATCCACATCTTGGATCAGGACGGACAACTCATCCGCTACATTGCCAACTGTCATTTACGAGGTCCATGGGGTTTATGTGTGGACACAAGGGACAACCTTTTTGTGGCTGAATTACCGACGAGTAAAGTGAAAAAAATCCTATATTCAGAAAATTGACTGTGCTTATTGAAAGCACGTCTGAAAACACACATGAATATCTTTTACGTGTTGAAAAATGGATTTTAAAAAGTTTCTGCACAAAGTTCTTTTTATATAATAAGGATGTGAAAAGGAATATTCAAATTATTCATTTGAATTTTACAAGACAGTTGTTTGAGCCAATGTTTGCAAGTTTTAAGCTTTGGAGCTCTTTCCAACAATTCTTAATTCAACCACTTTAAAAATTGAGATATATTTATATCAATATGACAAGAAAACTATATTATTGTTAACGTAATAATATTATGCAGTTGTATTACCACAATTTTCATGCTTAGATGTGAGTGTTTATGTTAAAATAGAGAAGTCTCTCTTTGATAGGAAAAACGCCTTCCAACTTCTAAATTTTTACTGATATATATTACCTTAATCATATTTTGACTGGTAATTTTTTTTCAATAATCATATTATATTTTCGTGCTTAAATTGATAAATGACGAGATATTTTCGAAAGACGCTTAACAGATTTGAGATCTTTTCAACGAACTATGAAATAAAATCATTTCATAATTTCTTAAATTAAGAAAGGTAACATTCAAAATATTTTTATATAACTTTGTAAAGGAGTTTGATACAGTCTTAAAATAACCACAACCATCCTGCCTTCTTCAAGGTTAAATCGTCATCATGGTCATCCATATAGTGTCCGTTTTGTAATTCAAAAGATCGTTTCGACAGTGAATTTCATGATTTTGATAACCATCCGCACATGTATTTAGGTTTTAGGCTTCGCTTGGACTTTATAATAACATTAAAAAAAACTGTTGAGGTACATGTAATTCACTTGATAAAAGCTTTTACTTTTTAAGACTCTACGTCACAAAATGGCGATTTATATGTTTTGTTCAATTGTTTGTATCAATAAATTTAGTTGAATACCTTCATAGCTCAGTGGTTTAAGCATCAAGTTTGTAAAACGCAAATCACGTTTTTGAATCCGTCTGGGGCTTTGGTTTATATTAACTGAATTAATTTTTTTAAATCATAATTTTTTTTATTCAAAATTGCATATTTTTCGCCATTTTGACTTGTATACTTGCATCATGCCATCTATCATATCAGGTGATTTTCTTTTGGTTTTAGAAACTAAAGGTGTAATAAGCCACCTTAGATTCAAATAATTATTTTCATCCAGTGAAAACCTTTATTGGAATACATATTTATATGTAGTATAAAGTTGGCTTATTTCAATTTCTCTTTGTTTGAATTTTTTCATTTATTTCGAGATCGATTAAAACTTTATTAACTTATGTACCCGCATGTACCACCAAGGAATGGGATTTATAATTACATCTAATGTATGACATATGTATGGAATATGCTATTTTCTTTTGTTTTACGAGCAAACTACTTGTATAAAACTATTACATGTACTAATTAATCAAAATTGTTTCTTCCACCGTAAAAGCACAAGAAAAAAATCAGGATATATCATTATATGAGTATAATGGGTAATTTGCAAAATATGTTTGTTTTGGTTATTTAAATCCATTGCCTATTGCTTATTATTTCAAATCGATATAAGTGAAATTATCCAAGACTTTTGTTTCTTCACATTCGTCATGGTATGAATGTGACATTTTCGAATGATATTGTTTTCAAATTAAAGTTTTAATTTGGACGTCGTTGTATTATAAAAAAAATCATTTAATTTTGTGTATTTATTTAACCTTCTGGTTTCCGTACAAAGTCTAAATAATCTTCCATAACAAACGCTTTGCTAAATCAGGTCTAATAGGTAATTATACAAATTTTATGAATACCTCTCTTTTAATAAAAAATACGTCAGAATAATATCAAAAATGATAATTCAATATTAAATAATTCAGTCGAGATCGGATTTTAATAGGTCATTATTTTCACGACAAGAAAATCGAAAGTGAAAGAGAATACATGATATGACTTGAAATAAAGAAAAAAAACCCATCCAGGTGTATACGACGAGTAAGATCATGGTGTGAAACTGGTCAAAATAACATACCGGAATCTTAGGTATGTTCGGAAACGTACTTTCGCTTTGGGTTAATATGCTCTTTAAGGTAGTCCATCCATAACTATCATATTTCATATTTAATAGATTGCAAGTTTGATCACTAAAATCTTCGTGTGATTTTAAGGGGTTTATTAAGTAATAAAGATTCATCTTTGAAATTTTTAAAAATTTTGAATATTACTAAAATCATTACATATTGAAGTTAACATTGAACTCTATGGGAAAAATGCATTTTTAAATATATCTTTTTAGTACAAGTAATTTTCTCACAAATCTCTTGGTAAAAGTTTGCAAAAGCTCTCCCTTTCATTGAAAATGCCAACAAAATTCATAATTTACCATACATATTTTGAGAAAACGATTTTCCTAATTTTTGTAAAGGGCAGACAACTTTTTAAAAAAAATTTAAGTGCAAAAGGTTCATTCAATTGACTTTACACATACTCCCAAGTTTGGTTTATGTCAGCCTCATAATAATTTTGAAATAAGTATTTAATGTTGTTTAGATCAATCAAAATTGTTAAATTCCCCTTAGTTATGGATGGACTACCTTAATACATAGGCCTGCACCGTAACACGAGAATGTAAGTTTTGTTTATCGGTTTAAAGAAAAGTTTTCAGGTTTCAGTTGTATTTTAAGACAAAGACCCGAGTTCGCCATTAGGAAGTTTCTTATGTTTACAAAATGTAAGTACAAGAATAATCGGTTAAGTAGAACCATAAAAAAGCTCACATCTGACCCTACACTCCACGCTCCAACAACTCTCGGAAGGAAAATTTACCAAAGCGAAAGTTGCTTAGTAAAAAAATAATTTCTTCAAAGGAGCGTTTGGTTTATTTCTATATTTCTAGCTTCTTTGTATTTATTTTTCAAATGTCTGATTTAATACACGCTATTCCGAATGACTGACAAATGTGTGACATGTTTATTTACATATTATCTAACATAGAAGCAAAATGTATACCTGTAAATGCTAATTGAAAATGCATAAGAACAATCAGTATTTAAAAGGATAGCGGTACTATTTATAATGATCTTTTGTTACAATATGCATCACTTGTCGAGTTTTGTTTTATTACCGGAAAAACCGATTATATTTTATTATACTTAGACTTTGTTTTGGATGAATAGAGAACATTTTAATTTCTTGTTGTCTTGTACATATTTTAAAACGTTTAAGTAAACTAATAAGACTCTTTAAACCATACTGAAATTTGGTTAATTTTTTAATATAAATGAACAAAATCAATCTGCTAAATCATTTTGAACGTTATTTTATAAATATGGTGTTCAAAATGATTTAGCAGATTGATTTTGTTAAAACTTTGTCACATTTTAATATTATTGGATTGCACCATATTTAATTGCAACAGTAGTATCACTCTATCTAATATCTTTAATACCACACCATTTAGAGTCTACTGTCTTACCAATGTATATTCATTTTTTTGAAATACCATTTCTGTTGGAAATCATGTTTGATATTGCTGCTTCGTGATTTTTTAAGACAAAGTTTAATAAAAATAAACAACACCAAGTTATGATATGTTTGGTTTCTATTAATTAAAAATCTTAGACATGTTTTCTATTTATTGTTGTAGACTGATAATTCCGCCATCTGTTTTGAAATGGCGGAAAGAAAACGCCAAAAGAGCAGTAGTCGAAAGGCCAAGAAAAGCAAAGATATTGGTATGTCAACAAATAACACTAGAATACGTTATAATACCTTACTTATAGGGGTATTGTATTCTTTCTTCAATTTAAATCGATATTTATATATCGATACTTATAAATGAATACTTACATTTTCAATTGTGTTTGTCTGTGATAACATTACGAATCAATTTTGAAGCCTAGAGCCCAATAATTTCATACAAGATGAGCGACACAAAATGGACGTGTCTTATAGCATAACCGAAAAACGGTATTGGCTGCGCCGAGTAGTAATACATAGCATGTGCTACATTAAAAAAATAGTGCTTTAAAAATGTTGTTTATATAAATATAAGTAAAAAGGAATCATTCTTTGAATATTATAAAGTTATGATTTCACCTCATAATACTCAAGAATGATTCCTTATTCCTTAAAAATTTACTAATACAAAACATATTTTCTTTTAGAAAAAACTTCAACAACTATCAACATATACCATACGGAGCAGTATGGTCGGCATAACACGTGTATCACACCAATGGGCACCTCAGATCATGCAACTATGATGAATAGTTTGAGTTTGGGTTGGTATTTAATCTTCGTTCATGTAGAACATATTTTATAATTCAATATATGATAATTTTACAGTATGTTGCAGTCTTATCAAAATGAATATTAAGCTACCAGCATTTGTTCTACCGCACTTCTTAAAATGAAACAGTGTTTTTAATCATATCTAAGTCTAATTCATCTGGATGTAGACAATTAGCTTCCTGATGTATTGAAACTAAGTTGGACATACATCATAATTTGTTTGCTGCCTCATTTTGATAATAACATAAAATGTAATCCAATGTTGCCTCAAAGTCGTTTCATTACGTTATGCTCTCATTAGATGAACATTCAAGATGGATATAATTCTTGATTTCTTTAACTGCTCCAATGTAAAATCAACAGTCACATATTACCAACCACTTGTTAGTTCGTGTCATCAACTCTACCTGCATCAATAAAACAAATGAAATTTTACTACCATCAGTACTTTGTTGGCGTGGTGGTTTGAGAAACCTGTATTTTGAGATTCTACTGAATACATTTCAAATCATTATCTGTTAGAGCTCACACAACCTGCAACTATTATGTAGGTCAGATATGTGCAGGTCGTTTTTCGTGTGTAATCCATGTAGTGCTAAATTTTATGTTCGGAAGATTTTAATTCTCAAAGAAATGTCGTTTGAAGCAAAAATATTAACATTATTAGATTAAATAGATGATCTAGTCATACCATCGTACAACTCACTTTCGTTTATTTCTGAAGTATGGGGGTCTTGTTCATGGCAATGTTGAAGAAAAATGATCTGCAACAATATCATTGTTTAGCACATTTTTTGGAAGCAGAGAATGTGTCTTATGACCATGACTTCCTGGTTCCCACAGAAATGTTTTATGTTGGATTAATTCTTTAATCACATTGTAAATGTAGTTATTAAATAAAAAAAAGATATATTGTTAACAAACAAATGTTGTGTAGAAAAGTTTTTGTACGCTATGAATATATTGTAATACCATCTTTAATTCATTAATTTGTAGATGATTCCTCCGCACGCAATGATGAGAAACTAATAGATATGGTAAACAGCATAATTTGTCCATCGAACCAGACCAAGCCTTCACCTATGTATGCTCAAGATTTCAATGATAAGTTCAAAGAACGTTTTAAAGAAGATTTCAAAACCATATCCGGTGTCGACATATCTAGATTTGCCGAAAAAAACATTCGTGTGTTTGAAACATCGTTTGATAAACGCCATAGAAGGATGATTACAGCAAAATCAAGAAAGATATCAAAGAAAAAAAGGCATAGAAAAGAAATACCGAATATCTTGAATCAATCGGGAAAATCAGATGATCTATATGAAACTGATTATGTCACTGCAGAATCCGATCAGTTAACCGAAGAAGCATCAGGTGAAGATTCAACAGATGATCTGTCAGAGGAGGCTTTTTTGGAATCCAACAAAGAAAGACCAAATTTAAAATTAAGTTTTTCCGATAGCGACGATCATGATAAAGATTTTACAGATTCGCCTAGGGAAAAATGGACGGAAGTAAGACGGCAGAGAAATCGAACACCAGCTTCCGGTAACACAAGGCAAAATCAACCTCTAGATCAGAAACAGAAGCACCAGGAAATTCCAGTACAATATCAAAGAGCGCTTTCAGAGGAAGAACAACAATATTTACTAAGCAAGCTGTTACAAAAGAAGGAATCTCATGATTTCATCCTCAAACACTCTGCAGAAGATTATGCGAATCATCCGTACAAGTTGGCAATTGACCTAGTCAGCCTGTGGAACACAACTGCACGAACACTCTCCTATATTGTTGTACGTCTAGATCGAAGTCTAAATTTGTCTATTTTAAATGAATATTTATCTTTGAAAAACTTTACAACATTGCCTCGCTTTCAATATTTTGAAGTTGAATACACAGATTCATGTTATGGAATATTCGAAATTCCATCCAGTCATGGGTCTGGTCAGCCAGCTATAACAAAACCATCCGAGGCTGCAAGTGTTTGTTGGAAAAGCGATAAGCTTTGGATCAGAAAATCCGTTTCTCCAGTTGCTCTATCTTTGTCTGATCCATTAGTAGCAATTGTATATCAGTGGTTTGCTGGAGATAATGGATCTTCTTTAAAATCTAAACCAGAAACAAAAGATGGAAATGGGAAAGGTTTTACAAGGAAGCATTCAGAGTCGACTTTGGAGATGACACAGAATTCATTAGAAATATTTAGAAAAGCTATTAAAGAATTCCGAAAAGGAAAATATATTCTCTTAGCAGGAAACTTGCCAAAAGGGATAAAAAACTTGGAGGCAATATCTACAGTACCATGGATGTATGTATTTGACTTTGATCAGACCAGCAGAGATTCTGGACTTCTGAGCGTGAATGAAACTTTTATCAGAAAACGAAGATCACTTCATCTCACAAACTGGAAACAACCACCAGCAGGAATATCTGAAAATGGAACATCTTGGACATTTTTGTGTGGCAGACGAGATAACCCCGAGAGCGTATTACAAAACTGTAATGATGTAAGAAGCTGGTTCCAGAGCGTTAAAGGTAATATGGATTTACACATTGAACAAATTCAAAGATACATCGAGGACTACACTGTACTCACGGTTCTGGTAATTTGGCCTATAGATGAGCATCTTGCACAGCATATGCACAAATTTTTAACTCGACTGGATGAAGGTCTGGATCCCAAACCTAATATAGTATTATCCATACCCGGCAAACCAACAACGGATATTGGAAATTCAATTCTCATGGTATTAAAAAATGATCTTGGGGAAAATCTTACAATTATTGATTGCGATGTGAAACGCATATGTAGCTGCATCAGTGATATAACCAAAAACCATCAAATTGTGTCACATATCAAATATTCTCTGCCGACTGCAGATGAATTTAGTGATCCGTCAATAGAAGAAAGTGACGCAGCATGGCTAAGAGAGGAGCTTGAAATCTTGTATCTCGCAAATCCTTACACCAAATGCCAAATGGATATCAATTCTCTTGAAGAAGAAGGGGATATATTTTTTCGTGGAGGTTCATTGCGTTGGTTTGCATGGTACGAAGTTGGTGCTGGCCACTTTGACGCTCAACGTGATCTTATGTTGGCAATAATGAAAACAATCAGAGAATATATTGAGGAAAACCGATCGGCAGTTGTGACTCTGTACCATGCTCCAGGATCCGGAGGGACAACTTTGGCCCAGAGAGTTTTATGGGAATTCCATACCGAAATTCCTTGTGCACATGCTAAGTTAAGATCTGCATTGCCAGTATTATCTCTAATTGAACGGATTGAAATGATGTATGCAAAAACACACAAACCAGTACTTTTATTGGTTGATGGAGATGATGAAGGAAAAGTCAAACAACTGATTAAGACACTCAAAATCAACTCCCGTTGCTATATTATCATTCTCTATGTTAAAAGATATCCATATCGAGCCAAGGGAAACAAACTGTTCTTGCAGGGAACAGTGTCTAAACAAGAAGCTAAACGATTGGCCCTGAAATTCAAGAACCAATGTAAAGAAGATGGAAAGAAGCAGGAGCAATTAAGCAAGCTTTGCGAAGACGTTGAAGAAGGACAAGAACATCTTGTTTATGAATTTGGACTTGCGACTTATCTACATGAATATAAAGGCATAGAGAGATATGTTAAAGGGTACTTATGGCCCTCTCAGAACAGCAATATAGACTGTTCTATCGGTAGAACAATTCTTTGTTTTCTTTCCCTAGCATATTACTATGGACAAATTGCTCTGCCTCTGCAGTTGTTTGGTCGTTTGATCCACAAAGCGCCTAACTATCTTGTTGAAATGGAAGACTTGCCTGAGCCCGTTTCTCAGTTTGTTGTGTTTGATAAAAATGAAAGTAAAACTAACAACATACGGGTTTGCCATTATCTTGTTGCCAAAGAAATATTAGAGCAGGTTTTAGGCAATGGATCTGAGCAAAGATCTACAGAACTAAGTTTGTCAGCTAAAACGAAACTGAAAGACATATGTGAAGAATTCATTGAGTATGCAAGCATAAAAAGTAGCCAGAAATCAGGGAATATAGTGTACATTCTGACAAGAATATTTATTTTTCGCGACAACAAAGATATGGGCGAGAATGCTGAACAAATAAGGAAAAAACCAGTTCTTTCAAGACTTGTGTTAGATATACATTCAAGGGGTCCATTTTTTACCGAACGTTTACTGGTTCTCAAAAAATTGACGGAAGCTTTTCCAAATGATCAAAATTTTCACGCACATCTAGGCCGTTTTTATGCATATTGTAGACCAAATGAAGATGATGAAGCTGAAAAATGTTTACAAAGAGCAACAGCAATATGTGAGAAACAGATTGGCAATAAAACCAAATCAGATTTAGATGACAAACTTTTGCAATCCTTAATGCACGTGTATCACATCTACGGGACGATTTTGCAGAAAAGAATCGCTCGATACACTGGACAATCGCCAACAGATGAACCTGACATCAAAACAAATGAAGATGACTTTGACGAAAGGTTGGATGAACTTATCAAAATAGCAAAGCTGTCCTGTGAGTATTTCAAGAAATGCAGATTTTTCACACCAGATGGTCACGAATCATGTCATGGCTTTGTTGGTGAAATAACTGTCCGGCTTCAGATTTGTGACTTTATTGAAAGACATTTTAAGGAAGAGGAAGAATCATCAGGAATAAAAGCTTATTTGTCTTCTATTGAAAAGCAATATTGCACGGGAAGAAACTTCGTAAAGAGGAGCGTTTATTCTATTGATAATTTACTTATGGATTGTTTAAACTCTCTAGAAGATGAAGACATTGATCATTCCGTGCAAAAAGTTATTTTCTGGTATAACCATCTCTTCTCCAAATATGCTGTGAATTTGGAGGAGCTTGCTAAAGGTGACGATGTCCACGCATATAGGCTTCAGATTGCTGCTAAAAAACTGAAATACAGTTGCGGAGAAAACAATCTAATTATGCTTGAAAAGATTTCAGAAAAAGAAGACATAACAATGATCGTTCAATTATATGAGAATATTTTCAGAAACAATGTTTCTGAAAGTAAGGTAGCTTTAGATAGAGATTATAAGGAGTGGATATTTGCAATTAGACACCGGCTCTTTGTTCCTGAGTACAGAATTGAAGAAGTTCTTCTTCATGTCCGGAAATGGCATGATATTCTACACTCTCCCATGTCTAAATTTTACTTGTTCATTCTCACAAGTCTCCTTGGTTTTGGCAAAGAAAACACCAATGGTAGCAGTGAGTTTTTATCGGAAGCAAACGTATTGAAAAAAGACATGGAAAAGGTTAGCAAATTTGTTTTAAAACCAAAATATCCAAGAGAATGGCTGCGAAAATCAGGTGAAGGGATAAAGATTCTGGAACCTGGAACAAGATTTTTAGGATACAGTTTTATTGATGACAGAAATTTAAAAGAAGACATATACCAAACCCTCAGGATCTGCAAAGGTACTATTTGTGGTCCAAACAACAAAAAACTGTCTGGATTTATTTCTCTTGATCTCGGAAACAATGTGTTACCTGTCAGAGTTTTCTATATACCAAACAAGGCAGACTTAGCAAGCACTGCCCACGCTGAGAAGCGAGTTGAATTTACTCTCGGTTTTAGCTTAGATCACGGCTGGGATGCTTTCAACGTTCGACTTCTTGAAAAATGCCCATGTCCGAAACCGGGGTGTTACGCCCATGTAGAGGTGACAAGTGCGGATAAAGAGGTGATATGTCCTGGCTGTCAAAATAGTATCTCGAGGACTGAATTCAATCATCAAATCGCATAGAATACGAAAGAAAAGTTGGAAAGAAATATTTAGAGATTGACCTTGGTTCAGTGACCACTTTTGTGAACTAAGTGGTTTCGGGAACTTCAGTACACATGTACTTCATGGTACATTACAACAGTGATCCCTGGGACTGCATTCAATCCGCACGTTGCATAAAAGACGGAATTTCAGCTCGACGGATATGTTTAGAGATTAATCATAATTCAATGACCCGTCCATTTTGTGAATTCAGAGTTTTAGGGAACTTCTGTACATCCCGACTTCATGATACATTTTAGTAGCTACATTGATTTTCTTTTGAATGTAAAATGAACTAAATCTGAACCTAACAGTGCATTTGTGCTTTTATCAAAGATTAATGATCCCTCTTACAAATGTATAGCCTTATGGACCCCTCTCTCTGCCATGACATCAGGTACATTGGAGTAATTAAAGATACCTGCTTTTTGGTGTAAAAAAAAAACCCACCTTGTAATACATAGTTTTTCACAATTTGAAATCAAATTGTATACTGTAATCCTAATGACCAACTAATAAAAATTTTGAATCATACAATTTTGAATTTCATTTTAATAAAATTTGATGGTTTTCCATTGTATTAATTAATACTATGTATGGATGCTCATACGTACATGCATGTATATTTTTTTTTATGTAATTTGCTTGATATTTATTATTTGATAATGTCATGATGTACAAAACCTTACAGTATACAATTGTATTTGAGCCCTTATTGCGAAATATACGTGTAGTTAATTGTGCTACATGTAGAAGACATGTTGCAAACCAATAATTGTTTAGATTTAGAGCTTAGAATTCTGTATTTTCCATCTTCTCGGTATTTACTATACATGAATAAACATTTTACGTGTAACATTATTTGTTAAAATCTTACATACCTTTTTTTCTCCAGTATTTTTTTTTTCAATTAATTTTGATGATTTTATTCAATATACATACACGTGCTAAAACTTTCATATCTTTATATTTCATGCATATTAAAAATATTTGACATTATTTTCTTGCATTTGTGATTGATTCATATGTATTTACGTTTTCAATTATAGCAAAATTGTTTACAGATGGTGAGTATTTCTACGTTTTATGGAATATGTAACCAATATTACGCAATATGTACATGTAGTGAGATTTGACCTGTAGTGGGTAATGAAACGACATATTAAAATGATTATAGTAGTTTGACAAACAAGTAGCATTATATGATATTAAATGATATTGCGGCATTACGTTATACAAAACATGCGCGCGGACCACGAACATTTTTCTAGGGAAGGGTGGGGTAAAAAGGATAATTGTGAATTGTGATTGATTGTGTATGATTGCCGGGGGGGGGGGGGGGGGGGGGAGAGGGGGGACGATACCCCCCCCCCCCCACCCTTAGTGACTTAGTTTTGCAAAGTGTGGACTTATCGTAGCATGCATGTACCTCAATAGTTTGTGCATTTATGGAGATATATCTACAATTAATCACAGCTAGAGTATTTTCTATAATTTCTTATAGGACATCAAATTGTCCTCATGAAGCAATATAACGACATACGGCGGGTGTTTTTTTTCACTTGATAGATCAATTTCACAAAGAACCACATGGACAATTAGAAAATAAATTTCTGAATATGTTGTAGATCCAATTAATGCTGGTTCAAATCTATAAGCTTACTTTAAAACGAAATAGGGAGAAAGTCAAAGGTATAATGTAAATTTTATAAAATTTGTCTAACGTTATATAGCTCTTTGATAATCGAGCACGGGATTTTTATATGACCCCATTTTTTAATTATTATAAACAACAGTCTCGAGAACCAATTTATTTTAAAACTGACATTTTGTATTTTGAAAAAAAAAAATAAATAATAAAAAAATGAATGAACAAATAAATAAATAAACTGTAATGTTCAAACGATGTCAAGATATATTTACCTCAGTTTTATTCACCATTTTTTGGTTTTGTTTTGAATAATGTCATTTCTGGGGTAATTTTCAATGTATGTCGATGTTAACAAACAGTACGAGTTAACCAAGAATATCGACCAATCAGATTGCGACTGATCTACTTCCGGTGACAGGTAAACAACTTTCTATTTCGCTATTTTTGTCTCTGCATCATTTTCTGTTGCAATACAAATAAAGTAAAAAGTTGTCATATTTTAGTATGTACCGAAGCAATGTAAGTATAAATTCCCAGGTTTCGCTGTTATTTTGCTGGTCTTTCATTCTAAATTTTATGTCTTTTTCTTGTACGAAGTGAGCATGGTGAGTGCATGTGTCGGTCAGTGCTTTATCTTATCTCAGTTTCTATTTGTGACATTTTCGTTGGTCACTTGTGAATCATTAAACCTGTTCCTTTGGGATGTTTCTTTAACTTATCACTAGTAATCAGTGATGCTTTTTCACTATTTTAGTTCATGTGAAATCCTACACCATCGTATAAAATAATGAAGGGCATACCTGTAGATCTATATCCTTTTTTGAATAACGAAATTATGTTTCAGAAATGAATCTGTAACGATTCATTAAATAAAATGTTGGTGTAGCATTCCATCCCCACCTTAACTCATTCTCCTATTGTTTTTCTGTTTAATACTTATCCATTTAACAATGAAAAACCAGATCGATGCATGTTATCAACTTTTCACAAACTTTTAATGGAAATATTTCTTGTATTTTTAAATTGTTTATTTCATTGACAAACTCATTGTTATCAAGACTGACTGATATGGCTGTAAGTGATAAAACCGTAGGCAGCATACTTAAAACTGCTTCAAACGAATAAGTTTGCGGTTTGTAATCTGATAGTATCCAGACGCGCCGGGCCACCACATGGACAGCCACACAAGAGTGACATACCGCAGGAACGCGGGGTTCCTGGAGAGAATCGGACAGAGTCTGATTGGAATTTTAGTGGGAATCGGACTTCTGATTGGAGCGTCTGTTCTATTGTTCTGGAATGAGGTTGGTTGTGTTTAAACAAATAGATATGAATAACATTGAATTTAAGCCTTAGCATATAGGTTTATGTCTGAGATAGGCCTTGTATACCATGTGTTAGGGTGTGTACTTCTAATCATATGTCTGCATGCTCTGTGTTTATACATATCCCACAGTCTAGAATAAACTAATTCAAAGACAAGATAATGCTCTGTTATACTACGCAAACCATTGCTTTACGGAGATTGTATTCAAAAATGTTTTATGCATGTATATCAAAATTTTTCTAACCTAATAATCTCAAATATGCAAAATGAGGTCCAAATTGTTGTTGAAATAAGCATGTATTATTTTATTTCTGAATAATTACTTACTCTTGAATTTAATTTACCCTTTTCTTGTTGGAAAAAATTTAGAGGGAAGCCAATATATCTTTAGTTACATATGAATTTGTTGTTCTTGTTGTGATGATGTGATTATAATAATGGAAAAAGAATGAGTATACATGAAGAAATCATATGTTTCTTGGACTATTGCTTTGTTCCATGTTTACATGTTTATCTATTTTATCAAAGTGCATTTTTTCCTTTGTTTGTTTTGCATTCTCTTGCATTTTTTTATTTGGTTATCTAATGTAATGCAGAAGAGGAACCATCAGTAAGTTTGTGTTTTACATAAGACCAAATATTTCTAAGTGTATAATTATACTGCCTGTCAAAACATGATGAAATTATGAACCTGTCTGTTGCAGGGACGAGCTGTAAAAACTGCCAAGTCTCTAGATGAGGGATTGAGCAAAGTTCTCATTATGGATAATATCTTTGGGATTGATACAAATAATGTCGGATCACTGGTCTACCTAACAGGGGAGCTCTCCACTGGCAAGGTAAGATTTAATCGACTATCTTGTCCACTGTGTAATAGGATGGAAGAAATGATAATGAGCCAGAAGGGGATTTGAACCCGGACCCCTGGTCATCTAGTCAGGTGCTCTACCGACTGGTGCCGGAAATTGAACAGGCCTGAGCGACTGATAAGGAGTGCATAAAGATTATCACAATGGATCAGTTGCAGGTTAAACATACCTGTTGTATTGTAGCAAACTTCCTGATCACTCCATATCATATTGTCTACATATCTGTATGGAATAGAATGTACTCTATATTTCTTTCAATAATCAAGAAAATGATTATTAATAAGTAAATCAGTAATTTTTTTTTTTAATTTGTGTTAGTCCTTTTTGTGATTTAAATATTTTTTAAGACACATATTTGACATAATGTATCCATGTGCCCATAAATAAAAGACAAAGTAGATAATTGTTCGAAAAAAAAAAAACCCACCCAAAGATATATACAGTATGGTGTTATTTTGAAAATAAGGTGATCTGAATATTTAGACTATAAATTTCAGAAACCATTGGTAGATGATCTACATCATGTAACTGTGAATGCTGTCAAACTTCAGAGGACCGTGGAAATGTACCAGTGGGTGGAAACAGAAACTAAAAGGTGAGAGGTCATCAGATCATGAGAGGTTGAAGGTCATTAAAAGGTGACTTGTTATCAAAGGGAATTATTTTAATTTATAATTCATCTAAAGAAATGATGAAAAATATTTTAATGGTTAAAGGCAAAGCTCATCATTCATAAAGATAAAATATCAAATGAAGTATAAGGGAGTAAAGGTTACCAATTGGAACGAAAAGTCTGCTGATGAATTTCTAACCAACTTTTTGGTGAACTAGAATTTACTGTGATTTAATCTCTAAAATACTATAAAACATTGTAAAACAAATCTGTACTTTGGAAAATTTTGGACCACATTGATTTGAAATTAATTGAACTAAGTCCTTTTGACAAGTCAATGTTGCACCAAAATTCATAAACACCATGTTTTATTTGATGCAGAGAATACAATGAGGGTGGACAAACTAGAACAGAGACCACATACTCATATGGTAAGTCCTTTCTGTAAAACACACCTATGTACAACCCATTCCTACATTAGGTACCTTAAGTGTAAGTCACACGCTACATCCTACTTATACAATAAGCCCTTAGTGCGTGATACACTAATATACATTCAACTCCAACAGTGAGTTCTATATTCTTTGTACCTCACCAATATACACTTTATTTTGTTTATCACCTATTTATACAACCTACTCATTCAGTAAGTCTTGCATCCTGTGAAACATGCTTAAATACAACCTACTCCTTTGAAAGTGTTACTGTACATTTCTTATTTTACAAGAGTACTTAATTCCGCAATTCTACTGTTTTGCATCAAATCAAGAAAATATAAAATTGTGAAAGCCAAATTTTTATCAAAATTTCATTTAGTTTACATCTGTCTGAAAAATAAAAGCGAGATTTTAAAATCTGCTTCTTGTGATTTTACGCTGATATTAATTCCTTGCGTTTAATTAGGAATCTACGGTATATTCCAGTATACAACATACTCCTACAGAAAGTCGTATATTCTGTGTAACACATCGATATACAACATATTCCTTCATAAAATCCTACATTCTTTGTAACACACCAATACACAGCCTACTCCTACAGTAAGTCCTACATTATGTCTAATACACCAACATACAACCTACTTCTGCAGTCAGTTCTATATTCTGTGTAACAAACCAATATACAACCTTCTCCTGCAATTAGTTCTAATTCTTGTGTAATCCACCCTAAGATTGCCTACTCTGATGGTGTAGATATTATTTTGTATACTTCATAATAGTGCTTTTGTTTTGTTTTCAGATTTGGAGTGGAGGTCAAATGTCATCAATAGTGACTCTTTTGACAACCCTGTTAATCACAAAAATCCAAGGTAGGTCTTCATAAGTGAACATAGGAGTCTAGTTGTTGTTTTTGTTTGGTGCTCATAAGTATTCAACAGGATTTTCAAATACTCAAAGATGTTTAATGGCATGTAAGTTCATAGCTACCGGTAAAACATAGCAATATCTAGTAACAGATAACTTGCTGTGATATTCAGGGATTTGGACTGTGTTTTAGGATGTTTCCTGTGGATTCAAAGTCACAGGTAGCCAGACCTGTTCATGTGGGAATCTACCACCTGTCCGATGGTGAGTGACCCCCCCCCCCCCCCCCCATCACATATTTTTTTAACCAAAAGGTACCAGGAAAGGGAGAAAACTGTACTTGCAGTGAGAAGACATCAGTTTTATTTGTGGCATTTAATTCAATTAAATTCATTTTTCGACAATTACCATGTCAGCATACAGTAACTGTTATAAACATGAATTACATAGAACTCAACACAAATTTATTCAGTATAATTATAGACAAAGTAACAATAATGAGGTTATCAAAATCAGATTCTGCAAAATATATCAATATTCACTTAATTGTAAGTGTTTATGCATGTAAATTGGTATCTTTCTTTTAAGATGATAAAATAGTTTTAAAGAAACAACATCTCCTTCTAGCAGCTATAGTACCAGGTATTTGTGTAGTTACTTCTCATTTGCCATGTTTACAGGTCTCGTTGACCAGATAAACGAGTTCCATCCAATTCCATCTGACCTACTTCCTGTTCCACACGGAGGCTACTCACTACACAATGGAATGTACTACATGTCCCAGAATCCAAATTCTCCACAGGTATGTTGTTACCATGGTAAATGTCAGCCTGTGATTCCATCGCTAGGCTCTAACACTTATGCAAATCCAAAAGCTTAGATGAAAACATTTATGAAGAATTCTAATAAGAATCATTTTACCAGTGTAGTCTAATCCAAACTTTGCAGAAGTTGTTCCATGGGTCAAGCAGAATTTTTAATGTCAAGTGACAAAGTTAGAAACCTTCAAACTACAAAGGCTACTGTTAGAAATCTATTGTAGATTACCCCAAAGATGGCGGCCAAGAGACTTTAAATTTGCAAAGGTGGATTGGTCTATTAAGATTATTCTTTGTTTGAGATTATACATTTAATTAAAAGAAAACTTTAGCATAAAAATGAAAATTGTGATCAAAGGCACAATTGCTTATGTATATAGCAGTCTGATTAAGACATTTCAAAATAGTCTCTGGATGTTTTGTCACTCAATTGAAGTGAGAGTCTGAAGACCTTGATAAATTGAAGATATCATTATTCCTCACAAAATTTCAGAAAAACCCAGAAAACAGTTTAAAATTTACAGTTTCATGTAGTTGTCAATGAGATCACTTGATTGATTATAATAAGACATTATAGATTCTGTCACCAGTGGTGATAACTCAGTGAAATGATGATGATGATGATGATGATGATGATGATGATGATGATAACGATGATGATGATGATGATGATGATGATGATGATGATGTTAATGTTACAGGCTGGAGATATCAGAGTCAGCTACGCATATGCTGGTTTGAGTGGGGAATCAGTGCTAGGGAAACCCGAGGTGGTAAGTAAAAGATCTGTAGTGTGACTATGTCATCTGTTATATGACAATGTCAGCTCTCTCTCCAAGTCTTCAGTGCTGTATCTGTAGTCATGGACTTACTCTTGTAACTTGATGCTGCTGAATTGTGTAATCCTCACCCATTTGTAATGTTTTATTAAGGGGGGAGGAATAATAATAAGTTGCCATAGACATTAATGATCCTAACTCAAGATCATTTTAAGGCCATAACACAAATATTTTATCAAACTAGTTCTAAAGATACAAAGGAAGATCATACCTGAGACAGAGGTTGTCCAAATGTTGAGGGTGAATGTCATTTTACGAAAGTAAATTTAAACTCAATTTAAACTCAGAAAATTTTGATTCATCGAATTCCTGTTCAGTCTTAATTTATAATTTATGAGCTGTTGGAGCTTCATAAACGAGGGGGTTGTTTTACGAATAAATCATGATGAAATGTTGTGAAGCATTCAAAATACCCAATTGCAAATTGCAGATGTAATAATTTTGGTGCTAAATGTAGAATTTTGATAAATCATTTTGTATCCATATTCCAAAAAATACAACAGTCAATCTGAGAATAACATTTATGAGTGTGTGTCTCACTGTATTATGTACATGTATTACATAGCATGTATAACATACAGGTATTACGTAGCATGTATTACGTACATGTATTACGTAGCAATTATTACGTACATGTATTACGTAGCATGTATTACGTAGCATGTTTTACGAATAAATAAAGATATGATTGCACACTGAGTGCCAAAACCTACTAGTCTTCTACCCGATCAGTTAGTCTGGCTATATTCTTTTATGAACCAAGTAGATATTCATCAAAAAACAGCTATTCAATACTTAATATATAAGTATGAAAATTATTTAATTTATATTGTATAGTTTTATGTATGTACATCCAGTATATGTATATATAATTATGTGACCTCTTGAATTAATAAAACATACAAGTGTAGTGTTTTTGGAGAGTTGTACAATTTACATATATGAGTAGCATTATTTCAGTATTGCGTTTATGTAAACATGTTTCAGCTTGCTTAATTTATATATCGTATGTCATGTATGTAATATATATATGTACATGTGTATCTTAACTTAATCATAAATGTACCAGTTGTATGTATATGTGTAGTTGTATTTTAATATTGTACCTATATGTAACTTTACTTGTGCAGCTTTATTATAATATTGTATGTACATGTTAATGAGTGTAGCTTTATTATATTATTGTATGTACATGTACAGTATATATGTGTAGCTTTATTACATTATTGTACATGTGTGTACATGTAAACATGTGTAGCTTTCTCTGTACCACTTGATTTGTGGGCAGGCGTGGTCCTACAGCTGTACACAGTATGTTGTTTATTGTGTTGAGGTTCGAGTGTGTGTTTTAGACAGAAGTTACGTCTGATGTGGTAAGATGTTTCACATTACCAGCTTGTTTGTTGAGATAAGTCTACTTAGAACACATTTCTCAGTATTCCTCCATGTAAAGAAATTTACTATTTACATGTACTTGACACGTTTTCTTCTTGTCCACTGGTAGAAGTCAGGAGTAGGTTGGACTGTATTAGCTGACTTTCAGTCAAAAGGTTGAGTATCTCTTTAGAGACTGAGTCTTCTGTCAGGTCCTTAACATCTTAGGTCCAAGGTAAGCTTAAAATTTAGAGATCCCTCACTGTTAAGTGTCTTTGTCAAGCAAATCAAAGGCATATAAGTAAAAAGCTATCCAATCATTCAGGTAATATATTACATGTACAACATTGCAAAATATTCTCGAAAGGAAACGTAACAACAAATGAAGGAAACAGAACTGTTATGGAGAATCTCTGAAATGTGTCCTAATGAACACCTCTTCCCTTATCTACCTCAACTCCAGCTTATCCATATCTGTTGTCTGCATGAAGAGGGCATGTGATGGTTGAAGCTTTTAAATTTGTATTTCAGAAATCGTTAAGAAGATAATCTTTAGGTCTTTGAAAATAATTTGAATATAATTTGATAGCTTTTTTCCCCCTTTAGTTTCTTATCAAAGCTAAGAACCAAAACACAAAATATTTAATTTCTTAGAATTACCTTGATGTCATTTACAAGACAGTGTTGGACTTTTTAAATATTTGTTTATGGTTCCAAAAAATTATCAAGGAAATACATTATTTATAAGACTTTTTATTAGACAAACTACTTCATTAGCTAATTGATAACCATCACAGTAGGTCTTATTTTTGATAACACAGTGTAAACATGTCAGAATTTATTGATAGAAATTAAAAGTGCATGTATTCTTTGATGGTATTTATGAGCATTGACAGAGATGACTTTTTGTTTCTACAGGTTAGCGTTATAGGTAAGCTGTCAGGTAACACAATTGTGAGCTACGAGTCGGAGCACGGATACCACTTGTTATTTCTGTACATGGGGAGACACTCACCGGAGGTAAGTGGTGTGGTTTTACAAAATACAACAGTGATATATAGTATACAACAGCCAGTGTATAAAATACAACAGTTAATATATGAAATATATCAGTCAATATATAAAATATAACAGTCAGTGTATAAAATACAATAGTGATATTTACATGTAGTATACAACAGTCAGTGTATAAAATACAACAGTGATATATACATGTAGTATACAACAGTCAACTTATAATATACTACAGTGATAAATAGTATACAACAGTCAGTGTATAAAATACAACAGTGATGTATATAGTATAGTATACAACAGTCAATATGTAAAATAGAACAGTGATATAAAGTATACAACGGTCAGTGTAAAAAATACAACAGTGATATATACATGTAGTACCCAACAGTCAGTGTATAAAATACAATAGTGATATATACATGTAGTACCCAACAGTCAGTGTATAAAATATACCAGTGATACATACCAGTCAGTGTATGAAATACAACAGTGATATATAGTTTACAACAGTCAATGTATAAAATACAACAGTGATATATACATGAAGTATACAACAGTCAGTGTATAAAATAGACCAGTGATGTATAGTAGTCCACAGTCAATGTATGAAATACAACAGTTATATATAGTATACAACAGTCAATATATGAAAAAGAACAGTGATATAATGTATACAACAGTTAATGTATAAAATACAACAGTAAACAATGATATACAACAGTCAGTGTATAAAATAAACCGATGATATATACATTTAGTATTCAACAGTCAGTTTATGAAATACAACAGTCAATATATGAAATATAACAGTCAATATATGAAATATAACAGTCAATATGTTAAATTCAACTGTTAATATATAAAATGCAACTGTCAATTTAAAAAATACAACAGGTAATGTATGGAAATTACAACAGCTATTTAGAAACTAAAACAGTCCTGAAATCAAAATACCCCAAATGTAAAAAGAACACTACCATGACTGTTTTATAGAATTAAAACAACACTAAAGTTATAGAAATTAACTGTATACAGGGAAATATTTGCCCCTGTTTTATTTTCACCCCTTTCCCCCTCGTTAGCAGTGTGCGAATTTAAGACGGCAAATTCACAAGTCTCCAATTATCTCTCTTCAAACACAACAGTACTATGTTTGGGGAATTTAAAGTGGGTTGAAACCATTTGATAGGGAAGAAGTGCGAAATAACCTTATATACAGTATTACAATTATTATCAAAATTCCAGATTCATTAAAAAACATTACAATTGAATATTAAATATAGAAAATATTACAGTTATATAAAAAAAAACCATAGTTACATTGTAAACATGTTGTATATTAATCATCACTGTCATATTTATCATATGAATATAAAACTTTGATATAACAGTTACACAGTTATAAAAAAGACGCTCTTATTATCTATAGAAAAAAATCAGTGTTACTTTTATTGAAGACACCTACGTGATATAATCATCAATTTAATTTTAGGAAAAAAAAAAACAGTGAAAAATTGCATGGAAAAAACAAGAACTATAGATAACAAAGAAATTTTCACAAATATTTAAGTAATATTTGTATGTTTTTTGTTTCTATATTATTTTTTTTTGGGGGGGGGGGGGGGGGCAAATGAAAATTTCTGTTCAAAACTGCATTCATTTTTAATGCAATCATCTGTTTTCACTAATCAAAATAAAAAAAAAAATGATTTTTATATTAAAATGTCTTAGAAAACATATATTAAGCATTTGAGGCTAACATTCGCTGTATACCAACTTTTGTGAACCCTTTCTTGCTGTAGGCGATGTTTGCTAAAGAACAACAGAAGAACACGATGATCTCGTGGGCCGTGAGACTGGGGGGATGGCTGCTAATGTTTATAGGATTCAGCTGTCTAACTAGCATCATCAGGACCCTGGGTTAGTAGACCTTTTTTTTGTACACCTACCTACCTAGTCCTTGCTATGCCCGGGGGCACATAGGGCAAGGACTAGACTCCTCCACTTGTCTCTGTCTTAAGCCACTTTCTCCAGTTCTAGTTGCTTTTTGTACAATAAGATCAATATTCTGTTAATTTAGGATAAAAGACTGTTATAGGTCAAGCAATAACTTATTTCCAAGAACAATTAATAGCTTTGTAATTAAGGTTTAAGTATAAATGACTCTCATAGATACCAGGTTAGCAATAGCTTGAGAGTCTGGATTCTGGACCCTTTATACCTTGATGATCATGACATCATGATATTTGATTTGCTAAATTGCTAGCAATAATTTCAAATTGACTATCAAGACTCTATATTTAGGTCTATTCTATATCAACTTATAACTGTACAGTTGAAATAATGAACAATGAAGTGTCAAAGGTGTGAACATGTTGGATTTAAATGAAGGAATATACTCAATGTACATTTACCTGTAAATAT
The DNA here is from genome assembly GCA_033439105.1 of Magallana nippona. Taxonomy (NCBI): domain Eukaryota; kingdom Metazoa; phylum Mollusca; class Bivalvia; order Ostreida; family Ostreidae; genus Magallana; species Magallana nippona. Next base: position 44,518,726 of record CM065921.1, read on the forward strand.
TGAAACACATCTTTGAGCTACATAGAAATTATTCATTAACTTATATGTAGTGGTTGTGCAATGTATTGATTTTGAGATATCTGGCTATTTTTTTTTTTGGTTATTTTAGAAATCAATTTACAAATGACATTTAATTGACTTTGAATTAACAATAGAAAGATTTGATACATTTACTAGACTAGGCCACTTTCTTCCTTACAGTTGATTGGCTTCCTATTGTGCGTGAACTCGTAGCCATTGGTGTCAACATGATGAACCTTGCCCTTTCCATAAGCCTCTCTCTAACAGTGATTGCCATTGGTTGGATCGCTTATCGACCCTTCATGGGAATCGCCATTTTAGCCATGGCAGCAACACCATTCTTTATGGCAAAATTTAGGTCTCGAGGGGCACACGGACATAGGTCTTATGAATAGTTAAAATTAGATTCTTTAGATTATTTTTTTACCACCTTAAATGTCTTTCATGTTGTTCTTGGGTAGTTATATAATTTGAGCTCAGTCTCCTGTATAATTTGGAGACAATTCTTTGTTTTACATTTTCCATTTGTTATGATTGATTAGCAGAATTGATTTTTGTAAATGATTTACATTTTGTAGCCTTGTGTATTATTGTTCGTTGTCTTCCATTATAACTACACAACGAGTGTTCTGTGTGTCTGTATGTTAATGTAATACCAATCAACCCTATCCTAATAAAAGCTCATGTACAGGCATTACAAAACAGCCCTACCTAAACGAAAGTTCATTTTAATGCAATACAATGTATCAATCGGCCCTATCAAAAGGAAAGTTCATTTTAATGATAACACTTTCAAGGAAAAATGTGGATTCTGAATTGACACTTACATTACGTATTATTGAATCCTTCATGCAAAATACTAAACCTTTATGTGGGACTGTGTATTTGTGAAACAGAAATGAATAGGGAAAGGAGCATATTCTGGAAAAGAAATACGTGGTAAACACTATGTTTGTTAAATCCACAGATTGTTTAGAACTATTACACACACACACACCCTCACACACACACACACACACACACACACACACACACACACACACACACACGTATATGTATTTGTATTTCTAGATACAATTTATTACAGAAAACCATATTGTTCATTGAAATATATATTTTGTGTTTATATATTTACATGAGTAATTACTTTCCTTTTTTTCTGATAATTGTATTATTTTATTTCAATTAAAATAATTTAAAAATGTAATTTTTTTTGTGTTGCGCTTTAACTTGTGTATAAAGTATATATTCTAATTTTTTCAAAGAAACCACCGCTCAAAAGGGACTGTTTTGTATTTTTACATTTTTAGATAAAAGACATATTGGTTTAAATCTTTTAAAATGCCAGGTTTGAACTAAAAATGTATTTAAAATACCATATAAACTGTTTAAATGACTGTCACAGTATAAGATAAAGAAAAGGCAGTCGATGATTTATGATTGTATAAAGAAGGTGTAATTATTAGTTTAACATAAACCTATACCTAATACCTAAACTAAGTCCTTACAATCAAAGATATATAGCAGGTTCTAGTAAATGTTCTACCAAGCCTCTTTCTTTACTCCTTACTAAAATATTAACAGCAGTAAAGGAGAAACTTCAAGAGTACTGTGCAACAGTATATTCAAAAAGCGGTGAAAATCAGATGTGGATACTTAAGAATTCCAAGGAACTTTTAGAAAACTTGAAGTCTCAAAATTTTACCAAAATCAATAGCATCAAAACTTACGACTTTTCTACACTTTATACAACCATCCCACACGATAAATTAAAGTCCCGTCTTTTTGACATCATTGATAGGTGCTTTTTTTTTTTTAATAAAAATGGATCACGTAAATTTACATACCTTGCCATCTGTTATTTGCAAATCTATTTTGTTAAAAGCCATTCGGATTGTGCACACAAGTACTCTGAAGTTGACATTAAAAAGGTGCTTGAGTTTCTGATAGACAACATCTATGTAGTTTTTGGAAATCAGGTCTTCCAACAATCTGTTGGAATTCCTATGGGTACCAATTGTGCCCCATTGTTAGCAGACCTAAATTTGTATTCATATGAAGCAGAATTTATTCAAAAACTTGTACGTGAAAAAAATAAATCACTCGCTGTGGCCTTCAACTCAACATTATATCGACGACGTATTATCAGTGAACAATTGTTACTGCCAAACTTACGTCGACTCGATGTATCCCAATGAACTTGAAAAAAGAGATACCACCGAGTCTGCGTCATCTGTTTCATATTTGGATATTTTACTGGAAATGGACATTGACGGTAACCTAACAACAAAACTTTATGATAAACCTGATCACTTTAATTTTTCTATAGTCAAATTTCCTTACTTATGTAGCAATATACCTTCATCACCTGCATATGATGTTTTTGTCTCTCAGTTAATTCGATACTTAAGGGCATGTTCTTCGTATGAACTGTTTCTAAGTCGAGGCAAGCTATTGACAAACAAGTTGATAAAGCAGGACTATCAACAGTTTCGTTTGAAGTCATCTTTTCGTAAGTTCTATAGTCGATACAACGACATTGTCAGCAAATATAATCTTCCACTGGGTCGCATGCTGACTGACGTTTTTCATACTAATTGTTAAACCATAATTAATCACTTGATTGACTACGGATTTTTCCGGTTTTTTTTCGATTACGACAAAGAGCACACGGCGAGTGTGACTGGTCAGCAGGGGATACTCTCTCCTCCTAGGCATCCTGCCTCTGAGGTTTTCCAGAGGTCCGTGTTTGCTCTGCTTTTGACTATTGATTTAATACCGAATTGTCCACGGATTTTTCTCCGTTTTTCCCGATCATGACACTTTTCCCAAATTACAACAATTTTCCCGATGGTGACATTTTTACCGATATGACATTGGGCGCACGGCGGGTGTGAGCGGTCGGCAGGGATGCGTACTCCTCTATGGCACCTGATCCTACCTCTATTTTTTAAGAGGTCCATGTTTGCGCTGCTCCTGTTTTGAAATTTTCCTTTGAACTTTTGAATTTGAACACTGTTCGTTATCACCACATGTCATAGAAACAAGCTAAGTATATCAGAAATTACATGTAGCCCATTCCATACCAAATTATTTTTTAAACACTTGGTATTTTGAAATGCATAAGTTTATAAGTTTTGAAATGCATAAATTTATCTTTGGTAGTTATTCTGAACAAATAATGTGAAAATAGTTTACTTTGCGGCTTAACAGTCTGTCTGGTTTTGAAAAAGCAGATCCAAGGCTGTTAAAATTGCTTGTTAAAGGTGTTCAAAGGAGGTATGTATATTTCTTAATCACATAATTGAGGAAATACCAGTAATTTGAAAATTAATGAATTCAAGATCGTCCGGGCAACAGGCATAATGGTATCGTTACCCCTTGATTAGTTTTAAGACAGATGATGAGTGCAAAGTCAAATCCTGATATAATGAAGGTTCACGATAGTGCACACTTTTATTAGGGACAGGTTTTTCATAGGAATATACAAAGAACATTTTTAATGGTTAAACGTTGAACTAATACATTGATATCCATATTCAACTCAACCAACTATTACTCTCAAACCTTACGTAAATTATACCGTCATCAAGCAGTTATGACAGAATTAGTTTTGACTTGTTCTCATTTTTATGACTCTAAAAAAGCAAGTGTAAAACGCACGTTTTGCATAAAACGAAATGAATTAAAATATTTGATAAACAATAAGTTAGACAAACGAGTATAGTGTTACAGTGTTATGAACTTCTAAACTGCATGGCACATTTTATTAAATGTCAATATACCATGTCCACATATAATGTTAAATGTTGATTATACATAGTTTCGTATGCATTTTTTCAATGCAATTGCACCAAAGGCTTCTTAATTTAATTTTTGTTTGTAGCCCGCTATTTACAACATGAGTTATACTCATAAACTATTTTGAAGATGGCGTTGCGATATGACTTGTACAAAGATTTATCAATCTGCGTTACGAGCATTTAAACTTCATATATGACTATCATAAGTATGAAGACAAAACTTTTTATATTTTCAACTGAATAGTTTCACACTGAATCATATTAAATAAAACCGATAAAGATGAATTTTTAAAACTTTGATGAAACGTTTATATTTATTCATTAGCCATTTTGCTTTATATACATTAGTTGTAATTTTATCCCTAACAAATTAGGTAACTATCTATCTAAATAAATATATCTATGATTTAGGCTGAACATTTTGGGCATAAAGTACGAATTTAGTAAATACATGTACATTCATGCAAAAGTTGTATACGATAATATGGTATGATGTAGGCTGTGTATACAAAATCCCACTGAGAACACTACATGCAATATTTGATTTTCTTCACTTTACCAATTTTCTCAGCGACAAAGAAATTGTCTCTGCTGTCTACGCATATACCGTGTGGTAAATGTATAATACAGTTGCTAATGCAGCCTAGGAACTGTCCGTCCTGATCCATGATATGGATACCGTTTTTTACAAAGCCCACAGCAAGGATCCGACTCTGGTTGTCTATTGTGATGCCGACTGGTCGAAATAATCTTCTGGTAATAGATTGCTGACCATTATATGTAAACCGGAATTTTCCAGCATGATCGACCACTACTACTGCTCTTCCCCAGAAATCGGCTACACATATATTGTTTTTGTTTCCCCTAATGGCCTTTAGTCCACCACGTGAGTAGAGGGGTTGACCTTTTTCATTGCATTAAATCACCTGCTTTTCTACAGAGTCAGAGTAACGCACAACTTTTGTTTGTGCATCTCCTATGCTCATGATAACTAAGAGGTCTCCGACAGGCGTACATGTACTGCATATGTTGCTGATAGTCCACCTTTGAAGTCTAATCATCTCTTGTATCTTTTTATTGTTCACTATGTTCACTGCTTTTGTATCAGCATAAACTAAATCCCCACAATTTGTCTATGCGAAATTGAGCAGTGAGTGTGTTGATTTAGTTTGCATTGACGTTATTACCTCTCCTTGTAAGTTATATAGCATTATTATGTTGTCCTGTCCACTTCTGCAAATATATTTATCAATTAAACATGACATACTTGCAACACAAGATACATTTTAGTTCCCATATCCGTCGTTTTTTCAGTGAAAATTTGTGGTTCATCAGTTAGTTTTCGGTTTGGGAAAATGTGCTCAACACTAGCTATAGATGAATTCATTATGTCCTTGTGGTCTTTTACTTTAATAGATGATGCTGAAAGAGAACCAAACTGTCGATAAAGATGTTCCCTGTTGATGTCGCGAGGGATAAAACTTGGTAAGGAAACTGTAAATTTAGGAGGCAATCTTCTGAATTCAACATTTCTGGATTTGTAAGCTGAAACAGTGCATTCATTGTCTGATTTTAGCAATTTCCCCAGAGCATCAATGTTCTTTGTAATTTCATTCATTCTTTGGGTGATTTCATCTTCATGCTTTTCCAACAATGCTAATTGTTTTGATTCTAGTTCTTCAATTTCGAGATCCAATGCTTTGATAATATTGTCTATTTCTCTGTGTCAATATTTTTTTCTGTACTTTAAGAACTTCAGTCAATTTCGATGAGTTTTTATTTAAGTAAGCTTTTGAACTGGGATGTTTGATTCAATCTCTTGAAGTTTCGGATAAATGATGTTTTCTACATCTTGAAAAGAGTTTCGAATTTCTTGTTTCATGGCTTCAAAGCTTTGGAAGTTTCCGCCAGTAGTGTGTGCAGGATGCACACCGGAACAGGTATAAGACATAGGAGTGGGCGTGTCATATTGTTTATCAATTCTCGCTAATTTGTCCACTGTGATTTTTAAGTTTTTTGTCATACACGAGCTTAAGATATCAATGTTACGGGTATCTCAGTACTGAATGGGACGTACCACATTCTTATTTTGTAGTTCAACATTGGCACAACCTTGGGCGTAGTTACCATTAATATTGTAACCCTTTTTTAAGCATCTGCTGAAGTTAAATTAAACTTCCTTAGATACTTTCATCAATAAACTAAAAAAAAACTAAAAAACAAAAGGTGATGTGCAAAGAAATAATGTATCGTTAGCTCAACTTAAAGCTAGTTGCAAAGATTTAAACAGTAAATAAACAAAAACGGAAGTGAATTGTTAGTTTCTTATAGAAACGTTTTTGTCGTCAGACAATGTTATATAGTTTTAATATTCTATAAGACTGTACCAAATGAAAACAAATGCTACACGCATATTATGGGATATTATTTAAAAATTATTCATTATTTGTCTATGAATAAACACAAACCTCTGTATTCCAACATGGCGATTCCAAATACAAACTTTCCTTTGTCTAGTAACCAATGTGGGTTGACGTTGTGAATTTAAAATGTCTAGTTTCATGTATATGCATGCTATGTTCGCCCAAAATACATGCACTTAAACGGTTTGAAAGAATATTAGTGTGGTCATAAATCAATGAAGCTTGTAAAACAAAATGTAAAACGCCACATTTTTAAATAAATAATGTACACGTGTACAACCAATACTAAAGCAAAAACATATAAACATAATTATTATTTATTTTGAGATCAAAATACAATATACAATAATTTTTTTTTCTTCTCGGCGAAAGGTACATGATTTTTGTATTATTTCCATTACCTAATTGTCTACGTTTTTTTCCCGATTACGACAAAGAGCACATGGCGGGTGCGACCGGTCAGCAGAGGATGCTCACTCCTCCATGGCACCTGATCCTACCTCAATTTTTTTTTTTAAAGAGGTACGTATTTGCTCTGCTGCTCCTGTTTTATTATTTTCCTTTGGACTTTTGAGTTTGAACACTATTCGTTATCACCACATATCATTCACTTAGATTTTTCCTTTTAAAATAGTTAGTGAAAATCATCGACACTTTTTTGTTTTTCTTGCATTGTGAATTATCAAATATCAATAAATATATCAAAACACACTTGAAGCCATAGTTGTGTATAATAAATAAAACTCTCTATGAACATGGAGAACTCTGTGTAACTGGTTTAGTTCATATATTTTTTATCTTAAGTAGTATTACATGCATTTAACTGAATCGAAAATTTGATTAATGATTTCCGTCGTTTGTTTTCCTTGCGATGCTCATCGTCTGTTTTATAGAAAAAAGTATATATTTTGATTCTTTATTTTTGCCTTTATTTATGAACTTTTATTGTATATAAACAAATAAACAAGATGACAAATATAACAAATAAAGGATATATACAGATAAAGTCGTTTAAATGAATAATTATTTATTTAATTAATATGAACAGTTTATCTAAAGAGTACATATCTAAATCAATATTCTTTGTTGATAGGATAATCAGACATGCTATTTTGCAGAATATTTGTTCTTAGTTCACATGAGTTATCAATCAGCTGTAGTCAGTTTTTTCTAATCATCCTTTTGACTTGCATCCGCGCTTATGTCTGTCAGTCCGTCGGTCCATCTATATTTTTTTACCTCTTCCATATAGCAGTACGACCAAATACAAATACACCTGACCTGATTAAAAATTTGGTAAACTTATCACATTTTCCACCTTTTCCCTAGAGCCATTTGACTTATTACCGCCAAACCTCTCATCAGGAAAAGGGGAATTAACATTGATTGGCCCTATATGAAATAAATGGCTACATATATTTCGAAAATGTGATAAAAATAGGATCTGTGTCTTAAACATTAAAGGTGTGTCCACAGGGTGTGTAGACAGGGTGTCCAAGTAGCGTAGTTGACAATGCGCTCGCTTCTCACCGCTGCGACCCGAGTTCGATCCCCGTGATCGACAGTGGTTGTATGTGATAAGGTATGGCGGTCGCCCGCTTGGACACTTGTGTTCTCTCCGGGTACTCCGGCTTCTTCCCACATTAATGACCCCCTCGCGCTAACATCCGTGCCAACGAGAGATATTAATATAAGTTGTAGAACTTGTTTACCAATCGTTGTAAAATAAATAAAATTCAGGGTTTTTTTTTCAAACATTAAACTGTATTTTAGTTTTTGATATTGAATTGAATTTGATTTAAACGAATTCCATACCCATAACTAATAATATTGGTCATAATAGGGCTATGAAGTGTAACAATAAAAAAAAAAAAGAGAAATCACTTTCCTGAAATTTGAAACATTTAGTGTAAATCCGCAAAAGTAATATAAAAATAAAAATCAACAACATGATATCAAAATAATTCCTACAAAAGTGAAACATGCTTAATACAAAAATAAAAGTAAAATTATCTATGCCAATCTAATCTATGTGACTTATAGTAGCTGATATTCAATGCATACGGGACATATTTTTGTAAACGTCAGTCGTGGTTTTTAATTTCTTATTAATTAGAAGTATAAGAATAAAATATATAAAAGAATTGAACATCGTATAACTTGGCAAGTCATTAATCACAAAAGATAAACAAATAAAAATTAATAAATAATGCGGGTTATTTTATCAAGTGATTTTTCAAAGGGTAAATTTGCAACAGAATATATTTCCCTTTGTTCATTTTGTCGCTTTTCATTGAAAAAGGAGATTGAACTGGTCCAATTATTCCTATTCATCAAATATGTCAAAGATTCGATTGCGCGAGCCTCAAATAAGTAAATCCTAACGAATGGAAAAACTTCATTAATAAATTTCTTGGATTAACGGTTTGTTATTGTCATTTTTTCATTGGATATAAATTTGCTCCAAAAAGATTATATATTAAACAAACTTTGTCATTGATACTACAAATTAACAGAAGCATTTCTATTCAAAATGTTTAAAGCATTTTCTACCGTGTTCAAGCCAATGTTGATTTTGATGTTTTCAGTTAAGGTTTGTAATGCAGATGTAAGCATGTACCGCTACAGAAAGGTCCAGCAACCTCGGCCATACACTGTAGTATCCTGTTCCATGAGTCGTCTGTCCAGCCTGTCACAGTGTGCATCTCATGCTGTTTTATCCAAGTCTGTGACATTCTTTTTCCATACAGATCTTGGGCCAGATGGGTATCTTTGTCGTTGGGACTGTATTTTCATGAACAGTTTTTCTTCGTCGGAGCTCTGCAACTTGCCATGTACTGCGTTTGGTAAGATAATTTACTTTAATTACAGTTTGAAGAAACATGTACATTTTACAGCTGATTTTGTGCATACACCATTAAAAGTATTGACTTTAGAAGTGTATGTTTTTTAAAATATGAAACTTATTTATCTCTAAAATTAAGTATCTTTGACTAAGCATGGAATGAATATTGCTAACTCGGCCTTACAATCACTAGTGCTTGCACATAGATTTTGATTTGGCATTGCTCTCAGCGAGACTGTAAAAAGATGACGTATTTCAATTGATTTGACTAGGAAAAGGATCAAAACAGATGGAGACAGAATGGAAATGCAATCCTTTGATGTTCTTGGAGAGAATATTATCATATCAAAGGTGTTTTCAATGTGAAAATATGTTATAAGATCATTTTTACATATAGATCAGCTAATTATTTTTATTTCGCTTCTTCAGATGCCTCATATATAACATAACGTTCGGAAGTCATTCGAAGTAGGGAACTCTTTAGATTAATAACAATGACGCTTTATTTGCCTTAGCTGTACATGTGCCTGTGCATGGATTTTTTCTCAGTACGCGATTGTATCTTCATGTATCAATTTGGACAATTCTTATACTTCAATTCCACTGATGACTGCTGTGATTTAAAATCACCTCGTTATAAAAATAAAATTTCAAAAGTCCGAGTCGGTTTTGATAAAATCTTTGAATTTCAGACAATAATTTCGAGCTTATTGCAATAAAATAAGAATGCAAACTCTCAGCATATGCATAACTTTTTCAAATTTTCGCATTGTTTCAAAAAAGAAATAATAAGATGAGAAAAATTGGCTCTAATGTCTCTTAAATAGCAATGACATAAAATAACTGATTTAAAATAAGTCATATTTATCAATATGTTTTGCGGTTTGACCGTTGTGGCGAGCATAATAGAAACAATACTTATCTCGTACAGACCCTAAAACGTGCTACTACACCTCTAAAACGAACCGTACCGTTCCGTGCAGGAAACGAAGCGTGCAAGATAATTTATGCAAGACCCGCCCCAAAACGATTAAAAAAGCGTACTGTACCATGCAATAAGCGTGTAACTTCCATATACGACTTATTGACCAATGTCGTTCGATTAATACGGACGGAGATTATCGCTGACCAGATAAGTTCACTGTATCTACTATTTTTTTTATAAGTGATTACATAACAGACATTTAAATTTCGCGCTGATATTTTTATTAAAACCGTTAGAAAAATAGTTTAATTAAATTTTCCTTCTTAGACTTTAATCATTTCTTTGGTTTTCTACGAAACGTTCATCGCCGATTTCTTAAAAGACGCACAGAGAGAGAGAGAGAGAGAGAGAGAGAGAGAGAGAGAGAGAGAGAGAGAGAGAGAACTTGTGTGTTAATCATAATACTTAGATTAAAGTTTTATCACTAAACTTAATTATTTCGCTGAAGGTTTCTATAGTCGGTCATTTGAGCGGGATTTTATTTCAGGACTCCACGTGCTTCGCCTGTCAATCAGTTTAAGTATAACAGTACAGATCACGCAGTGTGCCGCGTGCTACTTGGCTCCTCCTTCATAGCTAGAAAAAATTATCGAATGAAAACGTTTTAATTTTATGTTTTCTTAAATCCATATTTAAAACATTCCTATTTTTATTTTTCGTATTTGAAATTATTCAACAATCATTTCCTTTCGACTTAATGATTTTAACTCGTGTACTGGCGATCAGAGTCCCCTTCCCTCGCTGCCGTATTAAATTCTTTATATATTTATCACTTTTAACATGGTTGATTACCGGGTATTTTTCTGTGTCCTGTTTACAACAAGTATGTGAGTAAAAGGGTAAATGAAATATAAAAAAGAGTTAGCCAGCATTTGTAAAACGTCAGCTAGATGGCATGCATACATTGAAGAGCGGACACTTGTCCAACAAAATGATAAATATCGCCATTAAAAGCTATTGACTTATTGTGTATATCCAATTGTGTACATATCCTAAGAAATATGTTACGTGTACATGTATAGTTTAACGGAATAATAAAAACTATTGGTCATATTTTGACTATACGCACGATGATATTTCAGGTAAGAGAAACGATGACGGGTTACATGTAGATGTGATCTGTGTATACAAACAAGTGCAGAAAATCATAGAATCAATATTTGAATGAATAAAAATCCGTGTCTAAAAACTTTATAACAGTTGATTTCAAAATTTCTAAACTGAAATTCATTGTTAATCTTATCATTAATTGCGTATATTTTTACATCGTCTATTCACCAGGGGGATTTGATCGGCCACAGTACGCAATAAAGAATGACCATAAATATGAATAAAGAAATAGAAAGATGCTTGTAAAAATAACAACTAGCCGAAAATCAAGACAACGATAAAGGAAAATAAAGAAATATCGGAATAAAATCGGGGCAAATTTTAATAGCAATCTTAAATGGAAATATTTAATGACTTCAATACAAGTACATGTATAGAAATAGAAAGATGCTTGTTAGAATTATCGACAGATCGCTAAATTAACAAAAATATATCGGATTAAATTCAAACAGTTCTCTAAGCTATTGTAATAATTACATTTAATACCAGACTAATCAAAAGTAAATCTACCCTCTGCTTCCCGGTTTTCAATGAGTATACGTTTCACGCAACATATATATCAAAAGGGGGAACGGATGGAAGTTCTGATTTTAATTAATTTGAAATACGTATTTAATTTATCATATAAATAAAAAAAATGCTTGTCATAATTACCACCGTGCTGAAGTCAATCGGGCAAAAACCAAACAAAATTATATCGAAAAAAATCAAAGCGTTCAGGCCACGCCTACCTCATTAATAAAGCGAGCAAACCGTTCACAAAGCGTGCAGCTATTATTAGCGAAGCGTACCGTGCAAGAAGCGAACCGTACCGTTCACAAAACGAACCGTACCGTTCACAAAACGAACCGTATCGTTCAAAAAGCGTACCGAACCGAACCCTGCAACTGGTCTAGTAGCAGGTTTCAGGGCCTGGGCCTGTATCATTGTCAGCTACACCTAAAACAACATCCTCCAACACATAACCCAAAGTAAGCAACCAATGTCTTATTATACATGTACCCCTCCCCCGCAAACAGAGTTTGGGGGTATATAAAAATCACCTTGTCTGTCTGTTCGTCCCTTCGTTCGTCCGTCTGTCCGTCCGCCTGTTCGTTTGTCTGTGCACTCATGTCCGGTCCATATCTTTCTTATGGAGAAACATTGGAAGTTCTTACTATACACAAAGTTTGCTTATGATCTGAGGGTATGCCATGGTTTCGACCCAAGTTCATTTGAGCAAGTTCATGGTCACTAGAAAGAAAAGTGTAAAATTCTTGTCCGGTCTAAATCTTTGTTATGGAGAAACTTTGGAAGTTCTTACTTATCACAAAAATTGTTTATCACCTGAGGGTATGTCAGGAATTTGAACCACGGTCATTTGAGCGAATCCAAGGTCATTGGAAAAAAAGTTCATTTTTTGTGTTTGTGGTTTTTTGTTATATTTCACGACAGAATACGAGGCAATGAGGGTGTGTAATAGCTCGCTTGACTCTCATCAAAGCTTGAATGATACTCAAATCGTGTCGCAAAACCTCGTGCAACCGTAAATTACGACTTAAATGGCAGCCATCTCTGGCATAGCACTAAGAAAGCTAGAGTATATATGTTGAGAAGCTGCCAAAATATTTTGCTTGACAAATCTGTAGGTTATGCTTGTTTTTCTTCCCGCACCAGTGGTTGTTAGATCTCGCTATAAATATTTGGTTTACTAAAGAATAGTAAGGGTAAACGGTTTAAGAAGAGAGGCGGTTCGATTTTTAGAGATTTGAGTTTATGGATGCGTTAATGCATTTTTACATTCTAGAGGTGATATGGAAGAAGAATGAAGCTTTAAACAGACTACCTATACCCTCCTCAGTTTACTCAGATAATTATGACCTCTGGGGTCCAATCTACGCTACAGACGGCATTTTTCCCGCCAACAATGGCCCTACTCAAATTTTTCATTCATCAACGGAAGTCTCTCCATGGATAAGAGTAGATCTGAAAAGAATACTGGTTATATCCTTTCTCCGTGTGTATATGAGGGCAGATACTAAAGGTACATGTAGAGAGTTTTTACAACTTTTTTAGCCTCTTTCCAATATAAAAAAATGATTTCAATGTCGATTCATTTGTGTTTTGTTATATAATACAACTACACTTTCTTGGTAATATTTGTTTTACTAGGATAGTTAACACGTGAAAATATATGTGGAATTGTGAACACTTTTTTAGAATTGTTTTTAAATCGCATGAACGCAAATTGGGTGATTCTTTACAATATGAGATAAGGTGTGGATTTGATATTACAAGTTAAGAAAGATTATATAAATTGGTTAAAAACTATACCATTTTGCTTTTATATGTTACCAAATATAATTGTTCGGGTCAAATTTCTCTAAGGAGTCAAAATGAGATTTTCTTTAATTAAAACTTAAATATTTCTTAATGATTTCTTGAAATACAAATTTAAAAAAAAGTATTTAAAAAAATACATTGTTTATCAATATGTACAGGTAACAAATTTCACGACACTACAATAGAGGTAGCGGATAACAGCATGACTTTTGTTCAACGTGGATTTTACAGGGGACCAGCAATGACCAAAGAAGTGGTAGAAATCCTTTGTGAATCATCAACCGTTGGACGCTTCGTCCAACTAAGAATCATCGAAGGATTTGAAAATATTTTACATCTTTTAGAACTTAAAATTTATGTTTTGTAATTTGCTTTTTAAGAGCTACGGATAAAAGAAGGAGTGATTTATGACATTTTCTTTCAACAAGAAGTAATGGTTTTATGGAACCTGTCTGACAACCTCCTCTACACCTAACAGCTCGATTCGTCCTTCTATACTAACCTTCTTCTGCTACCTTTCCCGATAAACCTCGAACAGAATATATTTCTTCCACAAAAACGAGCTCAGTTTAATCGATTTTGTGCCTACCTGTAAAAGGTGGAATGAATGACTTACCAATACCGTTTATGAAACTTGAAACCTTAGAAATCAATTGAGAAGTATATATAAAATAGTTTTGGGAGACTATGATTGATTGTTGTTAATAGAATGAATACTGTAGATTTTTTTTAACGCAAGTACTTAATTCCGCGAGTCATCCGTTTTGCATTAAATTGCGAGGATATGAAATTGCAAACGCAGATTTTTTTATCATAATTTCATTACGAAAAAAAAAAAATACAAGCGATATTTTAAAATCAGCGTGTGTTGCTTCTCGCGATTTTACGCGGAAGATAATTCCTCGCGGTCAATTAGGAATTTACGGTATGTTGCCAACGAGTCATATAACTGAATAAACATTGTACATGTTTGATTTAAACTTACAGTTGTACATATAGATAAGCAGAGTAATATAATCATGTTCTTCAACATTGCCGCTGAGTAATTACTTGAATCAGTATTGAGAAATTAGTTCAAAAATCGCTCCAAAGCGTCGAGATGTGTTCCATAGCAGCTGCAATTAGGACATTATGGTCATGATAAACTTATATGTGTTTTACCGATTAGAGAACAGTTCGGCATGCCTAAGCGCCCCACACACAATAAAGATTGTAAATCAAATCGTGTTTATTTTAGAAGATTTTTTTTAAATTGTAAGAAATTCCTGAACCATCATTAAACATTAAATCAAACAAAATTTAACAACCCAGTAGTATGTTTATTACAAAACTACCACAGGATTATCAATCTTCATATCATTAATAGTGGTATTATTAAATATCTTTGTCGAAGAATTTTTCAATTACGCTTAAATTTTTAAATTCTATGTAAAACTTGCCTGATCAAAATCAGTGTAGCTAGAATTTCCATGTATTTCCGTTTTGGTAATTCACGACTTATCATTTTGTAGGTAAGACTTTTAAATAGTTTCTCTTTAGGATAAAAATCATATAAACCTCTGTTCTCTAACTTAAACCTTCATATAAGCAAATTTAGTTTAAAGTCAATGCACATCCATTTTCCAGTAAGGTGAGACTATAGGCAGAAATACAACATCATTATTTCGTAAGTTCTGTGGTCGATAAAACGACCTTCTAAGCAAATACAATCTTCCTCTATAGGTCGAATGCTGACTGACGTGTTTCATACTTACTGTTAGGCAACTATTAATCATCGACTTGCCTACGGATTTTCCCGTTTTCCAGATTACGGCAAAGAGCACACGGCGGTTGTGACCGGTCAGCAAAGGATGCTCACTCCCCCATGGCACCTGATCCTACCTCTATTATATTTTAGAGGTCCGTGTTTTCTCTGCTCCTGTTTTGAATTTTTCTTTTGGTCTTTTAATTTTGAACTCTGTTTGTTATCACCACATTTCACCTGTATCACAGACTACCGCGTGTAGTGCGCGTTTGTTCGTTATCGAAGACAAGATTGTTTTCTTGCCTCGATGGCCGAGTGGTTAGCGCAGTGGCCGCTACCTGCTAAGGAGAGTGGGTTCCACATCTCCTGAAATCAAGCCATGGCCGGGCATAAGTGGACCTTCAGTGTAGTGATTTCCCTGTGCTTTATGCATATCGAAATCTATTCCTACAGTTAAACGGTAATTTGTGAGGATTAGAACGATACACTTAGCATAGATATATACGTACATATATTAACCACAACCATTGAAATAGTTCTCTAACTGACAAATTCCTGCCCATAGTGCCACACAGTGCGCTATTTCCGCCATAGCTCTTTACTGAGGAATATTTTGTTAAACGGAGAGGAAACTAAAAATATGGTGTACAATAGTTCAATTAATTATCATAATTGTAAATCGTATTTATTTTCATTTATGTAATACTTTCTGATCTGGCTAGGAGCTTGAAAGATGAGACAACACATGTATTGCGAATTTAGTCATTTTATTAAATGACTAGAAATTAACCAATATAAGGGGAGATTATTTTACATCAATTTGCATAAAATGTACGACAAAAATCTTTACACTTCAGCTAATAATCTCCTCTGTTAATACTGAGTATGATATAACAGTTTAATACAATAATACAAATAAAAAGTTGCGTCATATAAAACAAAAAATGCCAACAAAAACTGCCAAACAGCAATATACAGGGAAGCATGCAGGAGGTGGCGGGTTGGTAATTTTGACGAGAAAATTCTGTTCGTTTACACTGACCACTAAAGTCCGCCAAAATGACGCTGAAACTTGTCACGTGCTCTGACCCACGAATTTGATTGGTCAACAAGCATTGCGGGTAACCCCCTGATGCTGAACCCCTGAAGCACTATACATACTAATAAATCACATTAAAAGAAATCATACAGTTTACATAAACGTTGTTATTTAACAATAATACTGTATAAAAACCCCGGAACAATGAATAGATCAAGAAAATCGATCGCTTAATTCAAATTTCCCGCCGCTACAGTAACCTCAATCTATGACGACACACCATCTATTCCGGTTTGTCTTATCAACATATCGGTATTCGCAAATCATGATACCCGGGTATTTGCTCTAAATGACAAGTTCAGGAGAATGTGAAACAATATCGATTTGAGACCGTTCTTTTACCTTTGACTTTCTACTTAATTAGAAACTAACGTCAAACGGAGCATGTTTGTTGAAATCTAAAGGTAAAAGCGGAAGTTAGGAATCTCCGCGTAGTTGATGAAATTGTCAACAGATGCCAGGTATCTGTGGTTGTTATTTCGACATGGTTTTTACGACTTAAGATAATGTATTTTTAACATCCAAATTACAATTTTAACATACTTATTCAGTTAACAAAGAACTCGACTTGGAATAAAAGTATACTCGAGGTCATTTTCAACTTTGAATGATAGCAGATTGACAGCTTACATTTATCGTTATTTAATAAATATGCATACATTTATGCATACATGTATTTATTCTTTAGATTAACGTGTGAACCTAAACATTATCAATGTTGTTCAGTCGATTACTTGAGTAACAGAAAGGCATAAACCAGCGTTTTATTCAGAACACTGTGTACATTGTATATGTAAACAAAACCGGAATAGATGATGTGACGTCAAAATAATTAATGTTTTGGCTTTGAATACAAAAGAGTTCTACATCATGTCAGCCTCGAGTAAACTTTTATTTCTCAAACTTCAAACGTGCATAAAAACTTAATCATGTAGTTTGTTTTCAATAAAGCGTGACCACATGTGATAATTTAAAACACTTCATTAAATATGAATAAAATATGTTTATGACTTCCCTTTAAATGCTACAGAATCAAATTGTTCATAAAACAGTTACTTTCCTAATTATTATAATATGTTCAACATATTACGTACTTAGGGATTTGAAGTGACCAAAAATCCAAATATTTGATCTTCAGTATCTCAAAAAGGAGAAATATTTGAAAAGCTATGTAGAAGAGAAGATCTTCGGAATAATGTTCGTATCGATATTCCACCAGATGAAAACATTAAACGACCAAGATAAAGAAAATAAAAGATCGACCTCTTCTTCCCCTGACTTTTCAAAAACGGAAAATAATTAATTATTAACACTTGTTGAACAAAACGTGTTTAAATTCGATGGACCTTTCATTTGATATCAAGAAAAAGATGCTTGTCCCTCAGATTAGGCCAACCCCTAAAACATTCTCTCTCAGATATATACTTTACCATACATCTACTTAAACAATATTGATGTTTTCATGTGTTACATTATAAGAGATTTTAGGGAGCAAAAGTTAAAAAAAAAATGAAGTACTAGTATTTAAAGTCATATGAGCTATAACTGACGGTAAAATCATGATTGCTAATTTTACCGAAACTTTCACCTACATGTTAAACCAAAATGATATCGGTGTTCTGATAAAAAAAAAGTACAGTCCGGTACACAAAAAAAACCTGTTAATTGTTTTTCTGTTGTGCACTTTTTTGAACTGGCCATTGCCTTAATTAACACTCGACATGATACCGATGATGTCCAAGCTCATAGCGAGGTCAAACGAAGATGGAATCGGAGGTAAGCGCATGGTGTTCTTGTCATATTAAGGAATTATGTTTGATTTAATGAATTATAATCAACTTACAACAGTAAAATGAAATGTGGTGATAACGAATTCAAAAGTCCAAAGGAAAATTACAAAACAGGAGCAGAGCAAACACGGACCTCTTAAAAAATAGAGGTAGGATCAGGTGCCCTGGAGGAGTGAGCATCCTCTGCTGACCGGTGTTATATAGTGCCTTTTCCCCTAGCCATCTTTCCCCCGGAAAGCAGGTTTTCCCCCCGGATAAATGACTACATGTATATAGTGGATCTTCCCCCACGGAAAGCCGGCTATATAGTGGTTTTCCCCACTTTCTATAGCCAAATTACCTACTGTGTAGTAGATTTTCCCCCTGTTTTACATTCCGGTCATGTTTACGGCGAACCATTCGTGGCAATAGTTTGGAATATCTGAGATGATATTGATTACTCATAATTTAGGGAAATAAGTGCATTTATTGATACATAGTATAAAATACAGGGTTTATTACATCCCTGATATGAACGAAGGCACACGTTTATCACATTCCTCTATCATCACCCTTCATTTCACCCTTTGTTACGATTTTTTTTAACACTTTTGCTCCTTTAATTCAGATTTCGAAATGCCGCGGATATTTTTGTTTTAATCGATGCATATTTACGGTGTGGACTATGACGTTATAACATTGACATATTTTTTTAGAGGACGTCACAATGCTTTTGAGTGTCAAATATGCGCCGGTTTTGAGATGGGAGAACTAGGATAATGCTGGATAAAGTTTTTCATATTAAAATATAAACGAGTTGTTTATTAAAAATATGATAAAAGCAACAATACTTGGCAAAATCTGAATCACACTCGAATCAACTTTCAACCAATATCAGTCCCATGGCCTTCGTTCCTCCGGCTGATATTGGAGTCTCGGGTTGATATAGGGTGTGATACAGATTTTGTCATGTATAATATTCTATGTAATAAGCTCCTTTCAAAGAAATAACTGATAAATCTTGACTAAATTTTGCAGAAGGATAAAGGAGTGGAAATTTATTACCCCTTTTTCCCCAATGGCTTTTGATTTAAGAATTGACGATCTTAAATGTAATCAAATACTAGTATCTTTACTTCTAAATAATTATCTAACAGGAGACTGTGTGCAATGATTTGATGAGAAACTGATTTTTTTTTTACTTCGCTTGATGGGGTTCTAAATCAAATGAAATTTCAGATTGTGAATGTATTTCAAACTATACAACTCATTACATTTCATATACTCAGAAAGGTATTTTGTTTTAATTTTTTTTCAACAAATAAAAATTCTCAGATATAGATCATCCATTGAAACTATATGTACATGTATTTCAATGTTTATAAAGACAAAAATACATACAAGAAAATTCCCTAAGAAACATCTGCTATAAAAGGTTCTTTAAACGTGGAATTTTTAGTTTTAAGTTTCGTGGAAAACACAGAATGTCCAACAGTGGTTTAAATCAATTCTGTCCTTTAGAGATAAAATTTAAATAATGTTTTAAATAGAGTATAAAGTTTCTTTAAATTCTATTGAACCCTCTCCGAGAAACCTTTGATCGCACGCATTATATTTGTTTACTTATTTCTTTTTACGAAATTAAAACGTAAAAAAAATTGCAATTCGTCAATGTTAAGATAAATGTAAAGAGAAAGAGCCTTCAGTTATTTCGAAGATTAAACCCTGATCGTCTAATGAGAAACAATTAATCAAGTTATCTGGACCG
This sequence comes from Magallana nippona, assembly GCA_033439105.1. Lineage (NCBI taxonomy): Eukaryota > Metazoa > Mollusca > Bivalvia > Ostreida > Ostreidae > Magallana > Magallana nippona. The sequence goes on from CM065921.1 coordinate 44,538,615, forward strand.
TCGCTAGGAAGCATATGAGTGTATATCTTGTCAAATCATGTAATTTATCAGATAATTACCTAAATAAGTAATGCCATGATACATATGTTCAATTTTCAGCATTGTCTATAAAAAATAATAAATCGGCAAAACGAAACTTAACCTGTATAGATTAATGCAGGCGTATGCAAACTGAGGGTTAAACACATTGATTTTAAATCCTTACTGGGTTTCCATAAATATTTTTTTTTTATAAAATTTAAACCAAAAAAGGGAGGGAGAAACCCTACTATGGGGGAAAAACTACTATATAGTAGCTATTCCCCCGGGTGGAAAGGCTACTATATAGCAGGTTTTACGGGGAGGGGGGGGGGGGCTACTATGGGGGAAAAACTGCTATACAACACCGGTCACACCCGCCGTGTGCTCTTTGACGTAATCGGGAAAAAAACGGAAAAGTCCGTAGACAATTAGGTGATTAGTTATGGTCTAACAATTAGTATGAAAAAGTCAGTCAGCATGCGACCCAGTAAAAGATTGTATTTGCTGACAATGTCGTTGTATCGACCATAGAACTTATGAAAAGATTACTTCAAACGAGACTGTTGATAGTCCTGTTTTATCAAGTGAACTTGTTTGTCAGTAGCTTGCCTCGCCTTAGAAATTGTTCATACGAATAGCATGCCCTTGCGTATCGAATTAACTGAGAGAAAAAAACACCATATGTAGTTGATGAAGGGATATTGCTACATAAGTAAGGAAAGTTGACTATAGAAAAATTAAAGTCGTCACGTTTATCATATAGTTTTGTTGTTAGGTTAAATGTCCATTTCCAGTAAAATAAAAATACGAAACAGGTGCACAACACAATATGCATCTTTTTTTATCTTTTCTTATCGTGTTTTTGAATTCTAAAATACGATAAGAAAAGATAAAAAAAAGTTGCATATTGTGTTGTGCAGTGACTCAATCCTTACATCAATAACATCAAATTTACTTTTAATATCAAAAATAAATTTGCAGCTAATCATTACTGATTTTTCATTTAGTGCTAGCTATAATATTAACAGCAGTAAAGGAGAAACTTCAAGAGTACTATGCAACAGTATATTCAAGAAGCAGTGTAAATCAGATGTGGATACTTAAGAATTTCAAGGAACTTTTTGAAAACCTGAAATCCCAAAATTTTACCAAAATGAGCAATACATACAGCTGCAAGACCACGTCAGGCATATCATTATCAGTGAAATCTCTAGAGATTTCACTGATAATGATATGTCTGATGATAGTACTTAATGAGAGTACAGCCCTGTTAATTAAAGCGGAAGAGGCCGAGGGATAAGAGCAAGACGTGGTCTTGCAGCTGTATGTACAATTGGTCATTGATATCAATATTCAGTATCAAATAATCGGCAGTTTTAAAGCTTCGTTTAAAGTAAAAACCTATTTGTCAACTAATGGTTTGGAAACTCTCCCTGTTACGTGTTAACATACTGTTTTAACAATATCTTTTCAAACAAAATATCCATTTGAAGCCCAAGCAATAATTTCAAAGTATATGACATAACAAATGATGTTGTCATGCTGACTGACGTTTTTCATACTAATTGTTAGACCATAATTTATCACCTAATTGTCTACGGACTTTTCCGTTCTTTTCCCGATTACAACAAAGAGCACACGGCGGGTGTGACCGGTCAGCAGAGGATGCTCACTCCTCCTAGGCACCTGATCCTACCTCTATCATTTTGGAGGTCCGTGTTGCTCTGCTTTGAATTTGTATTAATTTCGTTTTATGGATTTTTGAGATGGTTGACGGTTTGTTATTGTCATTTTTTCATTTGAAAAATATATTTATTGATAGTCATTAATCACGGCGCCGATGTGGTTTAACTAGATCATTTACAATGATAGAATGCACTTGGCACACGTGTCACAACGATGGACAGTACGACGTCACAAAAATGCACCAAATATAATGTTGAACATCGTTGTCAATTATGTATAAAGATTTGAAGAAATTCTCCTTATCAAAGTAGTTTGCTCTGGTCATACTTGAGAAAGAGGAGGGCGGGGGTCCTGAACAACCACGGTCAGCGAGCAGCACTGCACCAAGATGGTGCATATGCACATACTGCAGAAAAATGCCCACTGACCGTGGAAAATGTGCTTTGGTAAAAGCAAACAAAATTGCCACTTAAGGCTTCCAGCAAGTATGAATTTTAGCCCAATTTTGTAAAGTTCTTATAAGTATTGTAAATAACACCTATTACAGGTAGCATGTTCATACATTTTTACATTTTTAACTTCTTCTTGAAAACTAAATGGCCAAATGCTACCATTTTTTTTAGGCATTTCTATGATTAGAGGAATCTAAATTGTGAAATTAATTTCTTTAGCATTCCCAGGGTCATGTGCGGGGTCAAATATGCAAAAGAGCCAAAATTTCAAAAAAACATTCTTCTTCTCTACTTTCACACATATGCAAAAATCCTAATTGCATGGTCATGATGTCTACGAAACCCTTTGACATAATTGTGAAATTCATGGCCCCTGGCTCAGGAGTTCAGGCCCTAGCCTAAGATCGAGCTAATATGACCATAAAGCGAAAATGTATTAGGTCTTAAAAAATCTTCTTCTTTACTCCAATATATATTTGAGAAAAACTAAATGCATGGTTATGATGCCAATTAATTTTTCTACTCAAAATTGTGAAATTCATGACCTCCGGTTCATATAATTGAAAAACACGGATGAAATTTAACGATATAACATACTATTATTCAATAGCTTTTGCTTTCTTCATTTCATCTGCTGATATGTCAGAAATTATCTCAAATTCTAAATATCTATGCATGCATGACTTTATCTCTCGCAGGTGTTGAAATGCCATATGAGGCAGAATTACCTCTATCATTAATCTTAGATGTAGTGATAACAGAGTGATTATGCCTATTGGGATCTATGGGTTATCTTTCAACATAACTATGAAAGCAATACATTTACAAAAAGTGGTTTATAAATAATCAATAAATAATTGTCTCTCAGTTAATTCGTATGAACAGTTTCTAAAGCGAGACAAGCCACTGACAATCAAGTTAATAAAAGAGGACTATCAACAGTCTCAATTTCAGTCATTTTTTGTAAGTTATATGGTCAATACAACGACATTGCCAGCAAATACAATCTTCCACTGGGTCGCATGTTTTGATAATATCTTGTTCCATGTGTTCTAGAATTTCAACATCCTGCTTTTTATTATGACGTGACATTTTAGGATATATATATATATATATATATATATATATATATATATATATATATATATATGGTAAAATTGCAATTCCTTTCCAATTTTTATCTTCACCAGAATAAAATACAGTTTGTACAGTAAAAGTATGTGACTACTTATAATTTAATAAATTACCAAAATAAGGAAATAAGGGGTCAAGCCCTAAAACGTTCTTTCTAAGGAAACTAAAAAAAAGGTAACAAATTTTTAAACACTTGTTGAACAAAATGTGTTAAATATCATTAAGCCTCTCTTTTAATATAAAGGGCCTGTTCCTCAAAAGCAGACAAAGATGGGTCTAAAGGCTTTAATCCATAGCTCTTTACGCTTCTAATGTATTACATAATGAGTGATTTTAAGTGGCTGGAAGTCCAAACCTTTAATCCTTGTTCCCCAAAAGGATTTTTTTAAAAAAAAAAGGCGTTATAGAAAAGTTTTAAGCTCCGCCAATTTTTCCAGATCATGTTTCGCTGTGTCGATACCAAGATCATATCACCTTGCCTGTCTGTCTTTTTCTCTTTTTCTCTGTCTGTCTTATATAACTCTTTTGAAAAATATTATGTCATATATTTATTTTTTTGGAACCAATACCATATATATGTCAAATTGAAAAAAAAGTTTCAATAAATTTATTGAAAAAAAAGATCATATCACCTTCCTAATATCGGACGGAATACCTCCTCGTTGCTCGCAACAAGATCGTGCCTAGTTCTGACTACTTGTTTTGAAAATTAATTTCGAGGAGCATTTAGTTTTACTTTATGAGTATGAGAACACCGACGACCTGCTTGTAGACCTTGGTAAAGACCAGACAAGCTGTCACAACCCATTTCAGGGAAGATACTACCTTGTTCAGGAAAACTAATACAAGTAAAACAAATAAAATGGAACCCTCTCTTCAGAGCATAATATACGTTAATTTTTTATTCACGGGATCTTCCATTGTGTACAATTTTCAACTCTGGAAATTCGGAAATTATTGATTTATATACTTTTATTACATCGTGCCACGTTTAAACAAGGTAAATTTTTAAAAGCATTTTATATTCAAGCTTAAAAAAACCGGATGCATTTAAATATCGAATTGCGACAACTAATATCGAGGTTTTTAGTTACAAACTTTCAGTCGAATTGCTGTATAAACAGTATGCTTTGTTTTGCAGTGTTAAATAAAACATCATTACATAGAAAATATGAGAGTAACGTTACAGTTATTACCTTAAATTTTCATTCAAATCTGTTTGCACGAAGTATTATATTGGAAAATACATCATTTATATTTCATCAAGAACTATTTGATGCGTGATGTAGACGTTAGTTTTGTTTATTGTGATGTTCAATGCATAAGCTGCATTATTCAGATGATTTATAAAATTCGTTGTTTAAGTGATACGTTAGTTCATGAATAATGGTCTTTCTAAAACAATGATTACAAAATAGACATTTACAGTGAATTTAAAGGTGGCACAGATGAACACATTATGAATTGTTATAAAGTTACAAATCAAAGTCTAGTACATCTTATATTGATGTAACTTCAACGTATTTTGAAATTCATTTGACCGGGGGCAACGATATATATATATATATATATATATATATATATATATATATATATATATATATATATATATATATATATATACGAGGATCCTGTATAAGGTCAACACTGCGTCGGATAAACATAGCATCAATGTCGACCCGGAAGAATGTCAACACATCGGTGTTGACATTGTTCCGCGCCCATCTCGTTTGGTATGATCGGCTTACTGGATGTCGTTTTTCTTGCTATTATACGAAAGATTGATGTTTCGTTGTAAATAAAACTTTGCTTTGGTTTCTTTAAACTTATCTGCTTCCGTGTTTTTATCTTTGGAAGGAGGGTACCCTCCTCGGAAGTATATATCGCCACCTTGATAATCATAGTGAGAATGTCGACACACATGTTTTTTGACTTTCTTTCAATAATTCTAACTATATATGAATAAAAGAAGGAGTGCATACGTTAAAATAGTTAAGAATTGATATAACCTGAAGATATCACAATGATTTTTTCAGTAGTGTTTAAAAGATTTCGGAATTTCTATTTCAACAGGCTCTAAAACCGGCATTCAAACTGTATATACATTTTGTGACGTCAGGCGGTTTATTTAGCTGGAAAACAATGGCGGACTAGGCTAGTTCGCTTCAGGAGAATTTTTATTGTTTTCATGAATTTTGCGAGCTCAATGGAGTATTTTAAGGTTACCTTTTGTTTATTGTTGTTGTTAACGTAAGTACCTTCATTATTTGTATTCTTGTGATCATGCTTTTAGCTATATTATTCGTATTTTCGGTAGGTAATACCTCCTTTGTTTACACATGAACTACACGCTAGAAAGTAACAGTTATTTTTCTGGGTTAAATTTTCTCTTTATCACCACTATTCCTCACTTGAATCTGCTGTAATATAACTTTGTATTAAATTGTAAACCGTGAATTACATCGCTTTGCGTCGTTTAATTAATTTTATAACATAATGTGTGTGTCTATAGCATACTTTGTTTACCCCTAACATTAGAATACAAATTTTTGAAGTTGTCATACAAATGACAAAACACAAGAGATCTAAAATAGGATTATTTACCGATCAATATTTTCTGATTTTGCAATTCTGTTTGTAAACAAGGATGTATTTCACCTGCAAGAAAATTGTTCGATAAATGCAAAACACTGTCCAAGTTACAGAAAATCATTATTTTTATTTGTGTGACAATTTACTTTTAAGATCAAAGAACGATATATTTTTTTTCGATTTTTCATAACATTTATTTATTCTCTTACTTTGCCAAATATATGAAATATAAACCCTCAGTTTTTAATATTTCAATTCTAATTTTCAAGAATATGAATCATTTAAAATATGCCATACATGCATTTTGCATGAAATCAATATGATAACAAAAATATAAATTGGATTGTTTCGTGATAAATTTACTCGCACAAGACTAGTGTTATTTTGTTATTTATTGTAAAGAAATATCTTCAATTAAAATTAAAACATGATTGAATATAAGTTTTTTCTTCATCTACACAGTTTAAAAAAATAAGATAAAATGACGTTCCTAACAGAAAAACATTTCACAAGCAAAAAAGTAGTCTGTTTATTGAAAATATTTTTTAAAAAATTCAATCGAAGACAGAGGAAGAAAATTCTGTTGTTCTTATATTACATTTTGTTTGGTGTTGTTAAAGCAGGATGTTTCTGGGAATTTTAATTGAAGTTTTTAAGATTTTTAAATTGAATATGAATGATTTAATTTTGATTATTTTAAATCGGAGTATAGATATCCACTAAATTTAACCAGTAACTAAGAATACTACATGTTCTTTGTTCCTGTTTTAAAATGTAAACAAAAGAGTTGCAGTCCTTGTAAATGGAATGCCGTAGTCTAAAAATAACTTGTAAACAAAATTGCAAAACACGGGAATTATCTTCCCTTCTCCATTTCTAGCACACATGTTTTGGCCAGTCAAAATAATGTGCTAAGTACATAATTAGTCCGAAGTATCTGAAGTTTTTATGGGTTTTCTTTTTTCTAGCAAGTAAAATATCAAAATTCTTTTTTTTTTTAAAACAGGAAATTTCAAATATATTAAAAGCCGTCACAGAACAAATATTCACTAAATGTTTTGTACAATTTTTATACTTGACGAATTCTATACCGGGAATCATGTATGCAGAAAATAAAATATTTTTTCAAAACATTTTTGTCCCCTTTCTTGCATTTTGATTTGTGGTTTTTTTTTAAATTTTAATTAAAAAGACGCTATTTTATTTCAGATAGTTGATCCTGTCATACGGTGTGGCTATTGATTGAAGTACTTGATGAGTCTTGAAATAAAGCAAGCTGATTTTGTACTACAGTCTGTTGCTACTGAGTTTTCCAACACCAGAAATGAGTTCCAATTCCTGATTTTGATACATTCAAAAATGTCAATCATTAAATCGGTGACCAAAGGATTTTTGAACTTGTTTTATTCAAAAAGGTGAAATTTCATTTTTGCTGATTTATATGTTTGCAAGATGTATTATTTAGTACCAAATATTTACATTTTTCATGGTTTTTTATCACGCCCCGACCGAAATTATCACCTCGTGATACTCAAAGAATGATTCATTATTCCTTAAATCTTTCTTTATTACAGCTAAGTAATTCGTAATAAAGGATAGGGGAAATACAGAGTTTCTATCATCGCACATTTTTGCAGCTGAATAAATTCTTTATTATTACAATTCAAATTTCTTTCAATAATATATTGTTATGTGATATCATTTTTTAAGTAGATAAAAGATAAACCAGCAGGCATGTTCACGAAACTTTCCTAAGTAGTGACCTAAGAGTGTTACTAAAATATGACTTAGGTAAAATGTTAGAAACATTCTAAGATCAACTTAAGACATACCCTATGATGTAGCTGGATGGTATCCTAGGAACATCTTCTTATAATCATTTTTATTTTTAATATTATATTTTTCATTTTTAATACTAATTGTTAGACTATAACCAATCACCTAATTGTCTACGGACTTTTCCGTTTTTTTCCCGACTACGACAAAGAGCACACGGCGGGTGTGTGACCAGTTAGCAGAGGATGCTCACTCCATGGCACCTGATCCTACCTCTATTTTTTTTTAAGAGGTCTGTGTTTGCTCTGCTCCTGTTTTGTAATTTTCCTGGGGACTTTTGAATTTGAACACAGTTCGTTAACAATATCATTATGAATTTTGACACGATAAAAGCAGTATATTTCAATTTGTATACATCTCCAAAATAAAGGTATCTATTGAGATATACAAAGATATTAATAACTAGTAAGATCATGAAAAAATAATACAATCCAATGATTATTTAAAGAACAAATGTGCTTGAAATCAGTTGATACTATTATCATACGGGTAATGCACGAGAAAGCACCTTTTCATAGAATTCATTGGGGGGGGGGGGGGGGATTGTCAAATCACTTTTAATTTGCAATAAATAGAATATTAATGCTAGAATTAAATGTATGTAAAAAAAAATTGGTTTTAATCTATCTCGAAAACTCATTACACAATTCATTAAACAAAACTGCAAGTTTCTTTCAATTTTTTTTTTAGAAATGAAATAAAAATGTGAAAATTATTTTTCATGGCTTACATGTATATTAATTAATGTAAACTAACTCTTTAGCCAAAATCATTTTCATAATTTATTGGTCAATTTTCAAAGCAATAAATGTATCTAACTTACTTAAATCAGTGCCATGATTAAATTGATGAACAATTTTCATCTTCGCCACACAGAGACTGTATTTGTAAAGAAAACAAATTGTTTAATCCATGAGCTCCCAGTAAGGCACATAGCAACGGGGAAGGGGGAGTTGGTGGTCCCTCTTTTTTGTCAATGTACTTTTTTGTTATATCCATATATAGAAAAATATACGTACAAGCTAATTTGCTTTATAATTTAAAATAATATCTATTAAAGGGTTGTGAGGTGCTGAGAATAAAGATTCAATCGCCTTATTCTACCGATCTTTACAAAAACATCAAACAACACCAATATTTCGTGAAAGCGTGATTTAGACTAATGATGTTCTAAAGCTAGGACGAAATGCCGGTTCCTAAATTTAGGAGAGCTTAAAGAAACTGACCTAAAACTAAGAATGACGTATGTTATGATCATGGTACTAGGATAGCTTCTTGAGCATGTCTGCTTGCCTATACAGACTCTTGACAGCTATATATTAACTCTCCTACTACTATATCATAACGGTCCGCTAGTGTGTCATATGGAGTTTTATGATATTTATGAGATCTTATTTCCAATTTTCCCACACCTGGCGGGTGCCCTAGCCAAGGTGTTACATGTACTGGAAAGTATCCTCCTCTACATGGGGAGTAGCCTATGTCCCAATCTCTATAAAAAGAGGAGGCAGAAAGACAGCTTCCAGTTGAGTACTCTTTATTCAGATATAACATTTTAACAATAAATATTCATATTAATTACAATGAAGTTTATCAACATTAATATCAATTACAAAAATCTCTGAAACGAAAATATTAATTGAACCCCCTGAATCTCTTAACTTTACTTTTGAGAATGCACGCAAGTGTAATGATTTTTCTTACCTTTATAGAAAAAGGAGACAGAAAGACTGCTCTCCAGCTGTGTTTTCCGCACCTCCATTTTATACGCACGGACATTCTCATCCTAATAAGTAAGTCCATACTGATGATTTGACGCAACGTAGTCAGCGGTAACCGTTTATTTAGATTTTATGACCCAGCGTCGACAGGCTCATCACTGGACTTAATTTTACATTTCTCCATAAGCAAAACAATTATACGCTATCTATATAACGCATGTACTTTAACCAAATTCTTTACAATTTCCGTTATGATAGCTACATGCAGCTATAGCATTGTCACGGGACTTCCAATTTAGCTTCTACTGAATCATTATTTGGAAACGGGATGAGAATCTTTAGTTAAAAGGTGGGAATTTGCTAAATAAATCTTGTACAACAATATCTCATTATGTTGCTGAATGTTTTCGAAAAGATACCAGTTTCTGGAAAACAGGCCTTCCAACAATCTGCTGGAATTGCCTTTGGTACCAATTGCGCCCCATTGTTAGCAAACCTATTTTTATATTCATATGAAGCGGAATTTATTTAAAGACCTGTAAACGAGAAGAAGAAATCACTTGCTGTGGCCTTCATCTCGTCATTTATGTAAATCGATGATGTATTATCTAAAGTATTAACAATCGCTACTTCCATTCGTATGTCGACTCGATATATCCCAGTAAACTCTCGATACAGTACTTCTTATGAAGATAAAAATATAATTCCTAGAACTAAATCTGAATTATATAAAAAAAAATCTTTAATATTTCAGATGCTATTAACGTATGAAATTAATTTGCAACTGATATTTAAAAATCAACATCTTTTTGTCATTTTCGAAGAAACATTTCTAGTGATGGCAATGATTCAAAAGTTCCGAAATATTTTCTTCATGACAACGGAAAAATAAATATAATTCATACAAAATTAAGACACAGTTGTTCACTAACTCTTGATTTACACATGCTACTTAAACTGTGTTTGTGGAATGAAAGAAGATACGTACGAATCATTTTTGTGTTTTTTTTTGTTTTTTTGCTTGTTGAAGATTTTTAAAAGCAATAAATGTTATGTTTAATGATTTGTTTCAAATGAATTGTTTTTACTTACAAGATACATACGCTACGATATTAACATATACACGGTAAAGTCATATACCTGACGTTAAAACATACACCGCTCCTTGAAAATGAAATTGCAATACTTATTGGTGTTCTCTTTAAAAAATTCCCAATTTTGATGAAAGTTTGGGGGAAAGAATTAGAACAAGCGTATGTATCTTGTAAGTAAAAACAATTCAAAACAGATTTAATGCGTGTTTGTCTTGTTGTTTATTTGTATTTAGAGAATCTTTATAATTGGGTTTTAAAAACTTTTTCACTTTTGTTATTTTTTATGGATACAGTGGTCATGTTCATAAAAGTATCTTAAGATATTAAGAAATGTCTTAGGATATATCTTACGAAATATTTTGATCACATTTCTTTTAAAAAAAAAATAAGATATCAACAAAATATAATATGAAGTGAAAATCCAAATAAACTATTCAAATTTCAAAAATAGTATTGTGTCTATCATAGACATTTTGAGATACTGTATTAAATGGGGTATTTGATCTACCAATGACAATTAGTCATTTTATTCGCGCCGATTTCGTATCAACCTCACATTTATGTATACGTTCAGTAAATATGCTCCCTAAAAAGTGTTTTTTTTTCACTCGATTTAGATATCAACGTGCCATAGTCACCTTACTTGGAATCGAACTTCTCCGTTCTGAGACATAGTTTCAAACACTCCTACTAGTAGTTATTAGATACAAAATCCAACTTATGTAACTTCAGAGTTGGGGAAGGGAGGGGATGGTTTTTTTTTAAAGAAACTGAAGAGGAACCATCTTGGAGTTAATGTGGAAACGTTCGGTTTCAAGCAAGTTTTTCCCAGATACATGTACATGTCATGTTACTTATTAGGTGATCATTAATTTTAAATTGCGTCCAACCGACCGCTATTTCCCCTATATATCAAATATATATTGATTAATTTTTATATTTAAATACGATTTTTCTCTCCCGATAAGATATTTAGATATATCAGTGATACTTATATTATTATCATCATTTTACTGATACATTGAATCGGATAAAAAATGTTTATTTAGATTTTGATATGATTAATAAAAACTGAAAATCTTCTGGAAATCTACAAAACAGAATTTGCACTCAATAATACATAAGCCATGTGCGGACTTACAAGGGGTGTGGGGGTCGGGTCGTTTGAAATTCAAACCAATTAAAATCACCAGGTAAAGTTACTAAAAATAGGTCTCGGAACCACCCACCCCACTCCCAGAAAGCAAATTCAAATATGATGCATTCCATATACTCTCTCTCTCTCTCTCTCTCTCTCTCTCTCTCTCTCTCTCTCTCTCTCTCTCTCTCTCTCTCTCTCTCTCTCTCTCTCTTTGCAACCACTATTGAAATAATTATTTCCAATACAGATGAGAATGAATTTAATCATAAGTATCACTTTGGAACCACTATTCACGGGTATTAAGCCACCGACCGTTACTGCAGTAACCGTCATTCAATATGGCGTTGACCCCCAAAAGGCATAACATTTTCAAGACGATAACTTGCTAAGTAGAAATATTATTACTCATTTAGTTTCTCACCATTGACGTATTGAAAATTTGAAGTGATAACAGGTCATATATGTGCTTACATATGGAGTTTTATCGACGTTTAAAAATGGGACGATGTCAGTTACTATATAATTTTATGATGGTAACTACTGATTGATTAACAAAAAGAATATTCGCAACTGCCTAAATGATTGTTTTGATACCATTATTGCTGCAGATGAATATATTTTCTATTGGAAATAAAGTTGCAATAATCATGTATTATTATTGATATTCAATTTCAATACGGGGAGCATTTGGGATATCAAGTAAAATTAAGCAGACAGTCACATTACATAGGAATGTATCATAATAGAGTTCAAGTCTTATTATAAGCGCATTTATAATAGTTTACTATTTCTTTTAACAGATAAGCACACTGTATGTTTGAAACCCAACCCCCCACCAACCAAACCCACGCAAACATTATGCATATATATTGAAATTATATAAATATGTTTTACATGTATGTCAATTTTTCAACTTTGAATTCAATTATGTTGAGTAAACCATACGGAAACAGTAGAACATGTCAACAAAATTGAACAGAATTCCACAATCATTATGAATACTAGTAAATCAAATAATTAACCTCTTAAACGTGTGGCCAGGTTCATGAAAGTATCTTAAGATCTATCTTAAGACTTGTCATAGGATGTGTCTTAAACCATATCTTATTACCACTCTTAGAAAGGATGTAAACCGAAGCTATTCTAAATTAAGATATCATAGATTGACTATGTTTCCTTTTAAAAATGAAAATATCGACAAAATATGTGAAAAAGTAATGTGATTGTAAATCATAAACATACTTGAATATTAAGCAATTACATTTTCAAAGATCCCTAATGTGGTATTTGATTCACCAATGCTCGATTTTGTATCATTCATTACATGTTTAAACGTTTAGTAAAAAGCATGCCCCTTTTTATTTAAATCATATCGCCCATTTTAAATATCAGCGAGGCTTGGTCACCTTATTTAGAATCGAAATCCTCCGAGACAGAGTTTCAAAACCTCCTACAAATAATGATAAGATACACATTTGAACTCTTGTAACTATATGTATTATATTATATGCCGATCAGATATAATTTACCGCATATTATTATTTTAATTAAATGCAAAATACAAAAAAGCTCAATTAGATCTACATGTAAATATAAGATGAAAAACTTTCTGGAAATATAAAAAACAGATTTTGTACTCAATGGATGTAACATGAGCCATGTGTGGATTGGGCGAGAATCACATATTTAGTTTACTAAAAATAAGCCTCGGACCCTCCCGACAAGAAAATTTAAATATTATCAGATATTATCCCTCGTTACCACCCCCCCCCCCCGCAAATAATTCATTCATAAGTTGTTTGTATTATATTTAGACTCTAATACAAGTCAAAAAAAGTGTATACGTGTAGGTGGTTGTATTTAGTAAATAAAATTGATTGTGAATCAATGTTGTATCTTCCAATAACATCCAAATACATGTACATCTAGATTTATTGTTTGTGTGCTTATTTATATCCCAAAGTACTATGACATGATGTATACATCAGTTCCTCTTAATTTTAGAAGTGCTGGTTCACAATCTAAACATGTTTACTTTTGAGTTTATTGAGGATAAGACAGCTGGTGGGATGTCTTAAATGCAGTGGATTAGATATAAAGGTATACATAATGTTTTGTTCTGATATACGACACAAAAATATATTTTGTGTCCGTCATTTTGAGTTAGAGTTTGAAATAAAATATTGAACTCTTGGTCGATCACATCACAATTTCTTTTTTTAAATTTTGTCCTTGCAAACAAACATATCAGCAAGCACTTTTCCTGAATTAATGCCTAAATGTACATATTGCTACTGGAGTATTTCAATGCAGTTTACATTTCTACACAGGAAATGAATGTCCAAGTTAAAATTTTTAGTTGAAAATATAATTGTACTTTTTAAAAATGATTTTACTAATGCTTATTTATTTATTAATTAAACTTTCATTTGATTTGATTATTCATTTTATTCAAATTAGTAGCTGACACCAGTCTCTGAAGTAACGAACATCTTTTTCTTAACGTTGTGTTAGTAATCAACATCGTCCAGTTATAAAACACCGCTGGCATTAGATTTCAGTTACATGTAAGAATATGTTATCGCTTCATATTTCACTAAATATGTACAAAAAGAACGTAGATAACTAGAAAGCAAAATAAATATCAATAATTAGCAAGTTATCAACATGAGAATTTTGTGTCTTTTTTGGTCATTTCCATGTTGAAACTATTTATTTAGTTCTGGTCAAGCACTCACTTCCCGTCAGCCTAACTAAGCAGTTCGGTCACACATTTGTCAATTCTCATCCATCCTGTTTGATGAGTGCCTCAAACAACTATGCAAGTCTTTTTGATTTTGAATTTTTAATTTGTCGGTATTGAATCACATTTTTGAAGTATGATTACATATGGAAATCTATTATACAGATAAAATATGCTTAAAAGTATGGCACGTCATTATGGTCTTTAAAGTAATTAACATAATTCATATCAAAGTCCAGGCTTTTAGACATCATTGATAGCTGCTTTTTCAATAAAAATGGATCACGTAAATTTACTTAACTTGTCACATCGGTCATTTGCAAAACTATTTTGTTTAAAACCATTCGGATTGTGCACACAAGTACTCTGAAATGGATATTAAAAAGATGCTTGAGTTTCTGATAGACAACATCTATGTAGTTTTTGGAATTCAAGTCTTTCAACAATCTGTTGGAATTCCCATGGGTACTAATTTCGCCCCATTGTTAGCAGACCTGTTTCTGTATTCATATGAAGCAGAATTTATTCAAAACTTGTCAGTGAAAAAATAAAACACTTCCCATGGCTTTCAACTCAACATTCAGGTATATCGACGACGTATTATCAATTGTTACTTCCATACTTACGTCGACTCGATATATTCCAGTGAACTTGAAATATAAGATACCACAGAGTGTGCATCATCTGTTTCATAATTGGATATTTTACTGGAAAATGACATTGATGGTAACCTAGCAACAAAACTTTATGATTATCAATTTTTCTAAAGTCATGCAACTTTCCTTACTTATGTAGCAATATACCTTCCTCACCTGGATATGGAGTTTTTGTCTCTCAGTTTATTCGATACGCAATGGCTTCGTATGAACAGTTTCTAAGGCGAGGCAAGCTACTGACAAACAAGTTGATAAAACAGGACTATCAACAGTCATCTTTTCGCAAGTTCTATGGTCAATACAACGACCTTTCACCAAATACAATCTTCCACTGGGTCGCATGCTGACTGACGTTTTTCATACTTATTGTCAGACCATAATTACGAATTTTTCCGTTTTTCTCGATTACGACAAAGAGCACACGGCGTGTATGTCCGGTCAGCAGAGCATGCTCACTCCTCCATGGCACCTGATACTACCTTTATTTTTTAGACGTCCGTGTTTGCTCTGCTCCTGTCTTGTATTTTTCCTTTGGACTTTTGATTTTGAACACTCTTCGTTATCACCACATGTCATTTCTAAGGTATAAAGTAATGAGTCTACATTTTCCTATTTTGTAAATTGTTATTTCTGTTTGTTTTAGGTTTAACTTATCTTTTTACACGACGGCAACTTATACCACAAAATAAAAAATGAAACCTTGTGACTTTTGTTAAACGTGTTGTGTGTTGTTAGATATCTGCCTGCACCAGACAGAATACAACCAGTATTGAAATACATATTTCCCCGGTTTCAATGAAGACAAGGATAAATGATTTAAAATTATTTCAATAGTTGTGTATTCCAGTAGTGGTTGCAACAGAGTGCACGTAATTAACTCATCATTATCAAGACTCAAAGAAACCTATCGAAGAATTGTAAAGGTATGAATATTACCGGTACATGAATTCATCAATGTCGTATCTTCTCATAAAATCCAAATACATGTACACGAATGCACTTTTTAATATTACGAGGTACTCTTACATTGTGTGGATATCGATTTCCTCTCCTTTTAAGAGGATTCGATGGCCGTAGCCACTGTTCTATATTTATTAGTTAACCTCCAGCGAACTGTTTCTATCAAATCAAAAGATTTTAAAATTACAGACCCAACAAATTAATATGAAATTCAGAAATTAACCAAACAATGTCATGTTTTAACACATTGAATTGAGTGTTAATAATTAATTTCTCATGTTTTTCATATATATTGTCTTTTGTGTTCATTTTGTGAACAGTGAGTGGTTCGCAACAATAAACTTCCGTATGTGTCTACCATACCATGAACACATCTGGGAAAATATCTCATACACTGCCTGTTTACATGCATTATCCGTGTGCTCACGTGCAGATGGGAGTTGGGTTTTTTTTTGTCCGTTCTCTCAGATTCTTCATTCCCCAATCATTAAACATCATCAAAATGAATTCCTCCAAATCATATACCACATTCCATTCAACACTATATAGCTGAAAGGTCTTTTCATTAATCCTAAAGAGGAACTGTTTCTATCAAATCAAGCGATTTAATCATCACAGACTCATCAAAATAAGATGAATTTCACAAATCAATAAAAATGACCTGTTTTAACACATCGAATTGTGTGTTAAGGTCGGTCGTAGGTTTAAAATGCTGAGCCCCCTGCGCAGGGTACTGTGCATTACTGTCGTAAAACGCAAACGCAGAGTAAAGTGTTCAAATATACAGGTTATCATGAACAGTTTTTTATGTAAAAAAAATTACTTATCATAATATTTTCTAGTGAAATGAATCCCTAGAAATGTCCAGAGGTATTTTCATCATTTCGCCGCTTCTTCAAAATCGACGTTATCCACGTCGGAGTCAATGCCTACGACGACGTCAGTTAAGACTTTGACGTAACAATTGACAAAAATAAACGTCGTGCTTTTATTTTTTTGCAGAGTCAATAATTAAAATTGAAAATACAATTTGCAAAATAAAAACATATGCAATTCTTTCACGTTCAGTGCGAGTGGAAAGGTATTTTTTTTAATTTATTACAAATAAAATTTAATTTGATTCGTAAACATTTTTTTTATTCTATACAATTCTATATGCAAAATGGCTTGCAAGACACGTTTATAGGAGCACACTATGAGGACGGATAGCATAAAAACTACCCGGTTAATTTCGTTTTAATTTTAAAAGTTTATTTATACCTTCACCTTCCATCGCTGAAAATAAAGAGAAAATCTTATATTTGTATTTTTTTTAAATATCAAAATGGAAAATTATAACCCCTTTTATATATAATCCAATATAAAATGAATCGGACATTCGACTAAAATTTCAGTGCGGCAAACAGATAAACTATCAGATCAATTTACTTCATATTTTGCACAAAGTTTACTAATAAGTTTACCTTTCACACGAAAAAATATATAGGATATTGTATCTCAAGGATCAATTTCTCATGTTATTTCATATAAATGGCATAAAATATCCGAATTTTTTTTCATATTTTAGCAATGAGTGGTTTTCAGGCGAATAACTATCCTAGGTGTGTTTCTTTCCATGAACAAATCTTGGTGAATATCTCATACACTGCCTGTTTCCATGCACTATCCCTGTGCTCATATGCAGATGGTAGTTTGGAGTGAAAATGTCCTCGTCCTATCTGATTCTTTGGTCAATTCTTCATTTCTAATAAGCACTATTCCTCTGCATTGGAAAAGTGACCAAGAGGACACTTTTCATTCACAAATCATTACTCATCATCAAAATGTATTCCCCCAAATCATATATTACATTGCAATCATCACTAAATAGCTGAAAAATATCTTTATTAAACCTAAAGAGATCTGTTTCTATCAAATTATTGCATTTAATAATTACAAACTCATCAGAATAAGATGAATTTCACAAATCCAAAATAAAATGTCATGTTTTAGCACATTACATTGAGTGTTAAGCACCAATTTTTCATGTTATTTCATATAAATAGCATAGAAGATCCCATTTTGTGTTCATATTTTAGCAATGAGGGTTTTCAGGCGAATAACTACTCTTAGAGTGTTCCGTTCCATGAACGCATCTCATACATTGCCTGTTTACATGCACTATACGTGTGCTCACGTGCAGATGGGAGTTTGGAAAGATAATGTCTAAGCCCTATTTGATTCAACGTTTTTCATACTAATTGTTAGACCATAATTTATCACCTAATTGTCTACGGACTTTTCCGTTTTTTCCCCAATTACGACAAAGAGCACACGGTGGGTTTGACCGGTCAGCAGAGGATGCTCACTCCTCCTAGGCACCTGATCCTACCTCCAATATAATGGAAGTCCGTGTTGGCTCAAGGTTTGCATTTTGACCATCACAAACAAACCAAACCATCAACGTTTCGTTTTTCCCTATTGTGACATTTTCCCGATGTTGACAATTATCTCGATTATGACATGCCCAATTGTGACAAGGAGCACGCGGTGGGTGTGACCGGTCAGCAGAGGATGTTCACTCCTCCTAGGCACCTGATCCTACCTCTATCATTTTGGAGGTCCGTGTTGCTCTGCTTTGAATTTATATTTCGTTTTATGGATTTGTTATTGTCATTTTTTCATTTGAGGCTTTTGGTCAATTCTTTCAGATTCTTCATTTCTAATAAGCACAATTTCTCTGCATTGGAAAAGTGATCAAGATGACACTTTACCTTCACCAATCATTACACATCATCAAAATGTATTCCTCAAAATCACATACCACATTGCGATCAACACCAAATAGCTGGCAGGTCTCTTCATTAATCCTAAAGGCAAATGTGTTTGTCAAATTATTTGATTTAATCATTACAAACTCATCAGAATAAGATGAATAACACAAATCGACTATAAAATATCATGTTTCATCACACTGAATTGTGTGTTAAAGATCATTAAACCATGGCTATTTTTCATATAAATGACATAAAAATGCCACTTTGTGTTCATATTTTAGCAATGAGTTGTTTTCAGGAGAATATCTACACCCAGAGTGTTGCATTCCATGAAAGTATCTTGGAAACTATCTCTTGAATTGCCTGTTTCGATGCACTATATATCCGTGTGCTCACGTGCAGAAGGGAGTTTGGAGGGAAAATGTCTAAGATCTATGTGATTCAACATTTTGAGCTTTTTGGTCAATTCCTTCAGATTCTTCATTTCTAATAAGCACAATTTCTCTGCATTGGAAAAGTGATCAAGATGACACTTTACATTCACCAATCATTACACATCATCAAAATTTATTCCTCAAAGTCACGTTGCGATCAACACTAAATATTTGGCAGATCTCTTCATTTATCATAAAGGGAACTGTGTCTATCAAATTATAGGACTTAATCATTACAAACTCATCAGAATAAGATGCATTTCACAAACTGACTATAAAAAAATCATATTTTATCACATTAAATTGTGTGTTAAGGATTATTATCTCTTCTTTTGTTCATATAAATGACATGCAAAACCCCATTTTGTGTTTATATTTTAGCAATGAGTGGTTCTCAGGCGAGTATTACACTCGGCATGTTCAATTCCATGAACATATCTTGGAAACTATCTCATACACTGCCTGTTTCGATGCACTATCCGTGTGCTCACGTGCAGGAGGGAGTTTGGAGGGAAAATGTCTAAGATCTATGTGATTCAACATTTTGAGGTTTTTGGTCAATTCTCTCAGATTCTTCATTTCTAATAAGCACAATTTCTCTGCATTGGAAAAGTGATCAAGATGACCCTTTACATTCACCAATCATTACACATCATCAAAATTTATTCCTCAAAACCACATACCACATTGCGATCAACACTAAATAGATGGCAGGTCTCTTCATTAATCCTAAAGCGAAATGTGTTTGTCAAATTATGTGATTTAATCATTACAAACTCATCAGAATAAGATGAATAACACAAATCGACTATAAAATATCATGTTTCATCACACTGAATTGTGTGTTAAAGATCATTAAACCATGGCTATTTTTCATATAAATGACATAAAAATGCCACTTTATGTTCATATTTTAGCAATGAGTTGTTTTCAGGAGAATATCTACACCCTGAGTGTTGCATTCCATGAAAGCATCTTGGAAACTATCTCTTGAATTGCCTGTTTCGATGCACTATATATCCGTGTGCTCACGTGCAGAAGGGAGTTAGGAGGAAAAATGTCTAAGATCGATGTGATTCAACATTTTGAGGTTTTTGGTCAATTCTCTCAGATTCTTCATTTCTAATAAGCACAATTTCTCTGCATTTGAAAAGTGATCAAGATGACACTTTACATTCACCAATCATTACACATCATCAAAATTTATTCCTCAAAACCACATACCACATTGCAATCAACACTAAATAGCTGGCAGGTCTCTTCATGTATCCTAAAGGGAACTGGTTCTATCAATTTAAAGGATATCATCATTACAAACTCATCAGAATAAGATGAATAACACAAATCGACTATAAAATATCATGTTTCATCACACTGAATTGTGTGTTAAAGATCATTAAACCATGGCTATTTTTCATATAAATGACATAAAAATGCCACTTTGTGTTCATATTTTAGCAATGAGTTGTTTTCAGGAGAATATCTACACCCAGAGTGTTGCATTCCATGAAAGTATCTTGGAAACTATCTCATGAATTGCCTGTTTCGATGCACTATATATCCGTGTGCTCACGTGCAGAAGGGAGTTTGGAGGGAAAATGTCTAAGATCTATATGATTCAACATTTTGGGCTTTTTGGTCAATTCCTTCAGATTCTTCATTTCTAATAAGCACAATTTCTCTGCATTGGAAAAGTGATCAAGATGACACTTTAAATTCACTAATCGATACAGATCAACAAAATTTATTCCTCAAAATCACGTTCCGATCAACACTAAATATTTGGCAGATCTCTTTATTTATCATAAAGGGAACTGTGTCTATCAATTTATAGGATTTCATGATAACAAACTCATCAGAATAAGATGAATTCCACAAATTGACTATAAAAATATCATATTTTATCACATTGAATTGTGTGTTAAGGATCATTATTTCTTCTTCAGTTCATATAAATGACATGCAAAATCCCATTTTGTGTTCATATTTTAACAATGAGTGGTTCTCAAGCGATTATTACACTCGGCGTGTTCAATTCCGTGAACATATCTTGGAAACTATCTCATACACTGCCTGTTTCGATGCACTATCCGTGTGCTCACGTGCAGAAGGGAGTTAGGAGGAAAAATGTCTAAGATCGATGTGATTCAACATTTTGAGGTTTTTGGTCAATTCTCTCAGATTCTTCGTTTCTAATAAGCACAATTTCTCTGCATTTGAAAAGTGTTCAAGATGACACTTTACATTCACCAATCATTACACATCATCAAAATTTATTTCTCAAAACCACATACCACATTGCAATCAACACCAAATAGCTGGCAGGTCTCTTCATTAATCCTAAAGGCAAATGTGTCTGTCAAATTATTTGATTTAATCATTACAAACTTATCATCATAAGATGAATAACACAAATCGACTATAAAATATCATGTTTTATCACACTGAATTGTGTGTTAAAGATCATTAAACCATGGCTATTTTTCATATAAATGACATTAAAATGCCACTTTGTGTTCATATTTTAGCAATGAGTTGTTTTCAGGAGATTAACTACACCCAGAGTGTTGCATTCCATGAAAGTATCTTGGAAACTATCTCATGAATTGCCTGTTTCGATGCACTATATATCTGTATGCTCACGTGCAGAAGGGAGTTTGGAGGGAAAATGTCTAAGATCTATGTGATTCAACATTTTGAGCTTTTCGGTCAATTCTTTCAGATTCTTCATTTCTAATAAGCACAATTTCTCTGCATTGGAAAAGTGATCAAGATGACACTTTACATTCACCAATCATTACACATATCATCAAAATTTATTCCTCATAACCACATACCACATTGCGATCAACACCAAATAGCTGGCAGGTCTCTTCATTAATCCTAAAGGCAAATGTGTTTGTCAAATTATTTGATTTAATCATTACAAGCTCATCAGAATAAGATGAATAACACAAATCGACTATAAAATATCATGTTTCATCACACTGAATTGTGTGTTAAAGATCATTAAACCATGGCTATTTTTCATATAAATGACATAAAAATGCCACTTTGTGTTCATATTTTAGCAATGAGTTGTTTTCAGGAGAATATCTACACCCAGAGTGTTGCATTCCATGAAAGTATCTTGGAAACTATCTCATGAATTGCCTGTTTCGATGCACTATATATCCGTGTGCTCACGTGCAGAAGGGAGTTTGGAGGGAAAATGTCTAAGATCTATATGATTCAACATTTTGAGCTTTTTGGTCAATTCCTTCAGATTCTTCATTTCTAATAAGCACAATTTCTCTGCATTGGAAAAGTGATCAAGATGACACTTTACATTCACTAATCGATACAGATCAACAAAATTTATTCCTCAAAATCACGTTCCGATCAACACTAAATATTTGGCAGATCTCTTTATTTATCATAAAGGGAACTGTGTCTATCAATGTATAGGATTTCATGATAACAAACACATCAGAATAAGATGAATTCCACAAATTGACTATAAAAATATCATATTTTATCACATTGAATTGTGTGTTAAGGATCATTATTTCTTCTTCTGTTCATATAAATGACATGAAAAATCCCATTTTGTGTTCATATTTTAACAATGAGTGGTTCTCAAGCGATTATTACACTCGGCGTGTTCAATTCCATGAACATATCTTGGAAACTATCTCATACACTGCCTGTTTCGATGCACTATCCGTGTGCTCACGTGCAGAAGGGAGTTAGGAGGAAAAATGTCTAAGATCGATGTTATTCAACATTTTGAGGTTTTTGGTCAATTCTCTCAGATTCTTCATTTCTAATAAGCACAATTTCTCTGCATTGGAAAAGTGATCAAGATGACACTTTACATTCACCAATCATTACACATCATCAAAATTTATTCCTCAAAACCACATACCACATTGCAATCAACACTAAATAGCTGGCAGGTCTCTTCATTTATCCTAAAGGGAACTGGTTCTAACAATTTAAAGGATATCATCATTACAAACTCATCAGAATAAGATGAATTCCACAAATTGACTATAAAAATATCATATTTTATAACATTGAATTGTTTGTTAAGGATCATTATCTCTTCTTTTTGTTCATATAAATGACATGAAAAATCCCATTTTGTGTTCATATTTTAACAATGAGGGGTTCTCAAGCGATTATTACACTCGGTGTGTTCAATTCCATGAATATATCTTGGAAACTATCCCATACACTGCCTGTTTCGATGCACTATCCGTGTGCTCACGTGCAGAAGGGAGTTAGGGGGGAAATGTCTAAGATCTATGTTATTCAACATTTTGAGGTTTTTGGTCAATTCTCTCAGATTCTTCATTTCTAATAAGCACAATTTCTCTGTATTGGAAAAGTGATCAAGATGACACTTTACATTCACCAACCATTACACATCATCAAAATTTATTCCTCAACATCACATACCACATTGCGATCAACACCAAATAGCTGGCAGGTCTCTTCATTAATCCTAAAGGGAACTGTGTTTGTCAAATTATTTGATTTAATCATTACAAACTCATCAGAATAAGATGAATAACACAAATCGACTATAAAATATCATGTTTTATCACACTGAATTGTGTGTTAAAGATCATTAAACCATGGCTATTTTTCATATAAATGACATAAAAATGCCACTTTGTGTTCATATTTTAGCAATGAGTTGTTTTCAGGAGAATATCTACACCCAGAGTGTTGCATTCCATGAAAGTATCTTGGAAACTATCTCATGAATTGCCTGTTTCGATGCACTATATATCCGTGTGCTCACGTGCAGAAGGGAGTTTGGAGGGAAAATGTCTAAGATCTATGTGATTCAACATTTTGAGCTTTTCGGTCAATTCTTTCAGATTCTTCATTTCTAATAAGCACAATTTCTCTGCATTGGAAAAGTGATCAAGATGACACTTTACATTCACCAATCATTACACATATCATCAAAATTTATTCCTCATAACCACATACCACATTGCGATCAACACCAAATAGCTGGCAGGTCTCTTCATTAATCCTAAAGGCAAATGTGTTTGTCAAATTATTTGATTTAATCATTACAAGCTCATCAGAATAAGATGAATAACACAAATCGACTATAAAATATCATGTTTCATCACACTGAATTGTGTGTTAAAGATCATTAAACCATGGCTATTTTTCATATAAATGACATAAAAATGCCACTTTGTGTTCATATTTTAGCAATGAGTTGTTTTCAGGAGAATATCTACACCCAGAGTGTTGCATTCCATGAAAGTATCTTGGAAACTATCTCATGAATTGCCTGTTTCGATGCACTATATATCCGTGTGCTCACGTGCAGAAGGGAGTTTGGAGGGAAAATGTCTAAGATCTATGTGATTCAACATTTTGAGCTTTTCGGTCAATTCTTTCAGATTCTTCATTTCTAATAAGCACAATTTCTCTGCATTGGAAAAGTGATCAAGATGACACTTTACATTCACCAATCATTACACATATCATCAAAATTTATTCCTCATAACCACATACCACATTGCGATCAACACCAAATAGCTGGCAGGTCTCTTCATTAATCCTAAAGGCAAATGTGTTTGTCAAATTATTTGATTTAATCATTACAAGCTCATCAGAATAAGATGAATAACACAAATCGACTATAAAATATCATGTTTCATCACACTGAATTGTGTGTTAAAGATCATTAAACCATGGCTATTTTTCATATAAATGACATAAAAATGCCACTTTGTGTTCATATTTTAGCAATGAGTTGTTTTCAGGAGAATATCTACACCCAGAGTGTTGCATTCCATGAAAGTATCTTGGAAACTATCTCATGAATTGCCTGTTTCGATGCACTATATATCCGTGTGCTCACGTGCAGAAGGGAGTTTGGAGGGAAAATGTCTAAGATCTATATGATTCAACATTTTGAGCTTTTTGGTCAATTCCTTCAGATTCTTCATTTCTAATAAGCACAATTTCTCTGCATTGGAAAAGTGATCAAGATGACACTTTAAATTCACTAATCGATACAGATCAACAAAATTTATTCCTCAAAATCACGTTCCGATCAACACTAAATATTTGGCAGATCTCTTTATTTATCATAAAGGGAACTGTGTCTATCAATGTATAGGATTTCATGATAACAAACTCATCAGAATAAGATGAATTCCACAAATTGACTATAAAAATATCATATTTTATCACATTGAATTGTGTGTTAAGGATCATTATTTCTTCTTCTGTTCATATAAATGACATGAAAAATCCCATTTTGTGTTCATATTTTAACAATGAGTGGTTCTCAAGCGATTATTACACTCGGCGTGTTCAATTCCATGAACATATCTTGGAAACTATCTCATACACTGCCTGTTTCGATGCACTATCCGTGTGCTCACGTGCAGAAGGGAGTTAGGAGGAAAAATGTCTAAGATCTATGTGATTCAACATTTTGAGGTTTTTGGTCAATTCTCTCAGATTCTTCATTTCTAATAAGCACAATTTCTCTGTATTGGAAAAGTGATCAAGATGACACTTTACATTCACCAATCATTACACATCATCAAAATTTATTCCTCAACATCACATACCACATTGCGATCAACACCAAATAGCTGGCAGGTCTCTTCATTAATCCTAAAGGGAACTGTGTTTGTCAAATTATTTGATTTAATCATTACAAACTCATCAGAATAAGATGAATAACACAAATCGACTATAAAATATCATGTTTTATCACACTGAATTGTGTGTTAAAGATCATTAAACCATGGCTATTTTTCATATAAATGACATAAAAATGCCACTTTGTGTTCATATTTTAGCAATGAGTTGTTTTCAGGAGATTAACTACACCCAGAGTGTTGCATTCCATGAAAGCATCTTGGAGACTATCTGATACATTGCCTGTTTCGATGCACTATATATCCGTATGCTCACGTGCAGAAGGGAGTTTGGAGGGAAAATGTCTAAGATCTATGTGATTCAACATTTTGAGATTTTTGGTCAATTCTTTCAGATTCTTCTAATAAGCACAATTTCTCTGCATTGGAAAAGTGATCAAGATGACACTTTACATTCACCAATCATTACACATCATCAAAATTTATTCCTCCAAATCACATACCACATTGCAATCAACACTAAATAGCTGGCAGGTCTCTTCATTTATCCTAAAGGGAACTGTGTCTATCAATTTATAGGATTTCATGATAACAAACTCATCAGAATAAGATGAATTCCACAAATTGACTATAAAAATATCATATTTTATCACATTGAATTGTGTGTTAAGGATCATTAAATTATGGTTTTTCAGATAAATGTCATAAAAAATCCCATTTTGTGTTTATATTCTAGCAATGAGTGGTTTTCAGGCGATTAACAGCACTTGTGGTATTCCATTCCATGAACGCATTTTGGAAACTATCTTATACACTGCCTGTTGCATGCACTATCCGTGTGCTCCTGTGCAAATTGGAGTTTGGAGAGAAAATGTTCAAGTCCTATCTGATTCAACATTTTGAGTTTTTTGTTCAATTCTTTCAGAATCTGCATTTCCTATTAGCACCTTTCCTCTGGAAAAGTGATCAAGATGACATTTTACATTCATCAATCATTACACACCATCAAGATTCATTCCCCCAAATCATATAACACATTGCGTTCAATACTAAATAGCTGACAGGTCTCTTCATAACACAACAAGAAGACTGTTTCTATAAAATCATGAGATTTAATCATTAAAAACTCATAAGAATAAGATGAATTTCACAAATCAAGAATGGAAATGTCAAATTTAAAACATAACATTGCGTGTTAAGGATAAATTTTCCATGTTTTTTTTTTCATATGATTGCCAAAACAAATCCCATTTAGTGCTCAGATTTGAACAATGAAAGATTTTTGGGCGATTAACCACCCTATGTGTGTTCCATTCCTTGAACACATCTTGGAATATATCTCATACACTCCCTTTTTCCATGCACTATCCATGTGTTCATGTGCAGATTAGAGTTTGGAGGGAAAGTATTGTAGTCCAACCTATTAAAAATATTTGGAGTTATTTTGGCCTATTCCTTCAGATTCTTCATTTCTATTTCTATATGCATAAGAAAATTGATAAAGATTACAGATTACACACACCAATCATTTCACATCATCAAATTATTCCTCCAAATCATATACCACAGTGCAATCAACCATAAATTGCTGGCAGGTCTCTTCATTAATCCTAAAGGGAACTGTTTTTGTCAAATCATAGGATTTAATAATTACAAACTTATTACAATAAGATGAATTTCACAAATCACCTATAAAAAGTCATGTTTTAACACATAAGATTGAGTGTTAAGGATCAATTTCTGATTTTTTTTCATATAAATGGCATAATAGATCCCATTTTGAATTCATATTTTAACATTGAGAAGTTATTGGGATATCAACTACTCTAGGTGTATTGCATTCCATAAACACATCTTTGAAAATATCTCATACACTGCCTGTTTCCATGCACTATCCATGTGCTCCGAGAAGGAGAGAGAGAGAGAGAGAGAGAGAGAGAGAGAGAGAGAGAGAGAGAGAGAGAGAGAGAGAAAGAAAGAAAGAAAGAAAGAAAGAAATAGAGAGAGAAAGAGTATACATGCACTTACAATAATAAAAAGGTTGATGAGATTAACGATGATAAATTAGGTTAGATTTTGACCCTTTAATTCTGTTTAGGTTTGTTTATAAGGTAATGCTACCTCTTTATTTTTTAGTTGCTTGCTCTTAATGAAATATTAATCCAAGATACCATATGACCTTGATTGCTAATTTAATTTAGTCAGGATAAATCAATTGCAGATTAATTAATGGCTATATTTCATTAGATATATGTACTATATCATTATTCTTTTTCAATGTGATCCTTAGTCATATTTTATAAAAGTTTTCTTTGAACTTGCATTTTATTGTAAACAGATCTATTATATGTTGTAACATGAAATTTCTTAATGTTAGCCAGCTGAATAAATTCGGAGATGGGGGTGGGGGGTGGTACATGAACTCTCTGGTGTCGATAGCTAGCCTAGTCGGTGAGTTAAAACCACATTGGAATGTTGTGCCAGAGCTGAATCAGACTAGAAATATGATACTTGCTGAAACACACATGCAGCGTTTATCAAGCCCGGGACAGAGAAACAAGTGAAGAAAAGGGGCCCAAGAGAGGATGAGGTTAAATTTAAAATCATTTAAAATGAAAAAAAATTATAGAGATCAAATCAGACAGAATAAATAAATAAAGTCATATGAAGCTTTTTGTACACAAGGGTCAGACATTACAGACATGCACAGAGAGAGAGAGAGAGAGAGAGAGAGAGAGAGAGAGAGAGAGAGAGAGAGAGAGAGAGAGAGAGAGAGAGAGAGAGAGAAGACATAAAGACAGGCACATAACAAAAAGGAGAAATATTAATTAATAGACAAAGATCAAACAAATGAAAAGATGGGGAGAGATTTAAATATTAGAGCAATTATTAAGGTATTCATGGAGAGATATATACAGAGTGAGAGAGAGAGAATGAGAGAGATAGAAGGGAATAAGGTAAGTGATAGAAAGTTTATAGATACATGTACAGATAAAAAAAAACATGGACAGAAACATCTGTCAAAGAAAAAGAAAGTATAATACACTATCAGATTAGCAGACATTTAGCAAGAATACAATGGAGAGAGAGAGAAAGAGAGAGAGAAGGAGAGAGACAGAGGGAGAGACAGAGACAGAGATAGACGGAGACAGACAGAGAGAGAGACAGAAAATGAGAGAGATTGATTGGAAACTATATATATATATATATATAAGTAGAGAAAGAGAAATGGAGGGAAAGAGAAATAGAGAGAGAGGAGAGAGAGAAATAGAGAGAGAGAGAGAGAGAGAGAGACAGACAGACAGAGAGACAGAGAGAGAGAGACAGAGAGACAGAGACAGTCAGAGAGAGAGAGAGAGAGAGAGAGAGAGAGACAGACAGACAGAGACAGTCAGAGACAGTCAGAGACAGAGACAGAGAAAAAGAGAGAGACAGAGAGAGACAGAAAATGAGAGAGATTGATTGGAGACAATATATTTAAAAGCAGAGAAAGAGAGATGGAGGGAGAGAGAAAGAAACAGAGAGAGAGAAAGATAGAGTGGGAAAAAGAGAGATTATAGACATATAAGAAAACTATGAAAGACAGAGAGACAGAAAGATCAAACAGATGCATAGTGGTAGAAAAAATAGAGAGAGAGGTTTTGAGATATATGTATATAGAAAAGGAGAGAGAAAGAGAGAGAGAGGGAGAGGGAGAGGGCAAGAGAGAGACAGAGAGAGAGAGAGAGAGAGAGAGAGAGAGAGAGAGAGAGACAGAGAGATTAACAGAGAGAGAGAGAGAGAGGGGGTTGAAGTAAGAGAAAAATACATCATAAAAGAAATTGAATATATAACATAAACTATGGTATCTTATTAAATTTTGGCTTGGCATTATCTTTGTATATGTCTCCAGTCTGCATTTAACAGTTTTATAATAGAATTGGTTTGTTGTCAAATGACAGAAATTCAGCGATGGGGTCGATTACATTGGAAAGTGATTAATTAAATTACAATTTAATTACTTGCTTAAAACCTTTAATTAAATTACCATTATGCTTACAATGATTAATTGAATACAATTACTTTGCAAATGTAAACTATATTATAAATTCCAAATCTAATTTTAGAAAAAAGTCATCACCACAGTCACATAACATATACACCCATCCGGTTTGAGAAATTTTCATGCATGCACTGAAACTTTAAAAAAAAATTCTCATTTCTATCTACTTAATTATTTTTTATTAACAGATTGGAATAACTATCATAACTTTTCCTGCAGCCCCCTTGTTTACATATTACCTATCAATATTACCTGAAAAATTAGGTATTAATTTCAGGTAAAAACTGGACAATAATTGTTTTATCAAAACACAATTCACATCATCTAATCTATACCTAATTATCAAATATGTGGAATATGGGAACACACCCCGTAAACAGATGTTGCGGCTCTTGGTATTTCAAACTGTCATTTCAAAAGCATGACATAATCAATAGTTTATACAATAAAAAAACCCAAAACAAAACAAAACCATATTGAATTTATTTGTGAAATAAACAGAAAATCTCTTTATCTTATTCAAAATATATATTGGAAATATTTAATTATTCAAATGAAAGGTATATAAAAAAATTAAATTTTCAAGGCTAATAAGAGATCAAGCAAATCATCTTAATTTTGTATCATAATATTATCCTTGAATAGTGTGGGGACAATAGCTACCTTATTCATGTTTAAAATTGAAAGTAAGGAATTGTATGCCTTTTATTGAAAATAATTAAATTACAATATAAAATTGTCCTGAAAATTTGGTCTTTTGTGAATTGCTTTCAATTACATCAATATTTGAAATTAATTACACTCAATTACCATTACAAATTACCATTACCCATTAGAGAGAGAGAGAGAGAGAGAGAGAGAGAGAGAGAGAGAGAGAGAGAGAGAGAGAGAGAGAGAGAGAGAGAGAGAGAGAGAGAGAGAGAGAGATTTTAATTTATGTAATGATTGTTTGAGTGGTCACTTCATATGAAATTCGTGAAAAAAATATGTTCTAGACTATACAGTAGACATAAAAATATTACATTGATAATGATAAATTATATGGTATGAAACTGTAATTAGATCGGGCTCGTAAACCGGAAGTCTTTAAAAATCCGTGTCGATGGCGGGGAAGCTGAACGAAGACATCGCATAAAACTATCATTGAATCGAAAACTAATTCAAGCTGAGGCTTTGAAGGTAATAAGTATTTCATATGCACTACTATGCTTGCTTTTATTTATTTTGGTTGGGTTTGCTTCATAAGGTTTCATTTCTGCATCGAATTTTGCATCTTCAAGTATTTCAATGACGCCACCGGTTCACATGCAATGAGCTGATGAGAACCTATTCCGAATCATATT